>LPNX010647381.1:555314-684694 GCA_001517045.1 Pseudotsuga menziesii | reverse complement strand
TCAGCTGAAGTGGGAGATTTTGCGAAGGAATTTGAGAAGGAATTCTCGCTCGTCTCCATTCTTTCAGACAGTAGTGTAGCAGAGAGTTTGGATACTGGAGTATGGTACATAGATAGTGGAGCAGCACGCCATATGACGGGGATACGAGCAGTGTTCCGAGAGTTGACAGATCATGACAGAGTTATACTGACTGAGGATGGGTATGCCGGCACCCATGCAGTAGAAGGAGTTGGAAAAGTCATATTCCAACTCGAGTCTGGTGGTTATCTGGAGGTTGGCGATGTGTTGTTTGTTCCAGAGCTGAAGAGGAACTTGGTCTCAGTTTCAGCTTTGGAGGATGACGGATATGCGGTTCTTCATGTGAGTGGGCATGTTTATATATATCCGGTGAGTGGGGGCCTGGGTGCAGCGAGCCTGCTTGGCATCCGTGATGGCCGGATGTACCGAGTTTTGGGTCATCCGGTGGATGGTGAGCCTGGTGAGAGATCAGACTCAGTGGCAGCGGCAGTGGCTGTCAGTATGGAGGATTCATCCAACTCTGTGAGGAAACAGAGTTGGTATGAGATGGTTCTTCAGGATGAGAGTGAGGAGAACTCTCAGTTCAGAGTTGTCAGACGGAGACCTTCAGCAGTTGATCCAGTGCAGAGATCTGATAGGCATTCAGATTCAGAGGGAGCTTCAGTTGTTGGAGGGAGAGATCCAAGTGGAGCTGATGACAGTAGTACCTCCCTCGCTAAGAGGGAGTGTTAGTTTTTGATAGCTCGGTGGCACTCCTGCATCAGGTGCCTAGGTGCAGGAGTGATTAAGTATGGAGTCTCATTTATATTCGAAAAGTGACTTTAGTAAATGTGTTTTTTTATTAAAGTACCTTTTTGATGTGACTTTATGTTTTTAAAGTGAGTTTCACTTTAATATGTTTTTAAAGTGACTTTAAGTCATAAAGTGTACCTTTTTTTAATATTTAGGGTGATGTGACTTTTCAAAAAGAAAAATTTCGTGTAAAGTTCACTTAGGAGATTTAAGTGAGTGAAAGATTAGATCCCAGCCATAGATCTCTTGGCCAAGATCTAATCTTGACCGTTGAAGGTGAAAAGTCATGAGAATAACCCTAATGGGGTAAATAAAGTACATGAGATTTCATTTTGGCATTCATTCAAGAGAGAATTCTTGAGTGGCTCGATTTCCAAGAGAGGAGCTTGGTGAGAAGTGTGAGAAGCACATTTTTGCAGGAGAAAGCTGAAGGAGAGCAAGGGCACGAATTCCTAGACTGAGCTGAGAGTGATTTTCAGTGGCACGAAAACCAAGATCATTAACTGCTGGCTCGAGTTTCAAGGTGAAGGGACGACCAGCATTTATTGTGCACAGAAAACGAGGTGAAGTACGGCCTCATTTATTGCAGCCGTACAGTACAGTTTTCAGCGAGGTTTTCCAGGACAGTTTGGGCACGTTTTTCCAGAAAATATTAGGCACAGATTTCGAGGAAGAAATCTGGCACATTTCCCAAGGTACAGGCTGAGTTTTGAGCACAGTTTTCGAGGGCCGTACGGCTGCATTTAATGCAGTCCGTACAGTACGATTTTGTGAAAGTTTTGGCACAAAAATCGAGGGCATTCTGGCACAGAAATCGAGGACTGATATAGACTGTCATTTCAGCCATTTTTGAGAAGGAAATAGCACAGAAATCGAGACAGTTCATGCACAGAAATTTAGGCAGCCTGTTGGGTTATTTGCGTTGGTCAAGATAAGTTGTATTTTTGACTGTAAATTGATGTCTGATATTTTTCTCAAGCTCAATAAAATTTCTCTTGCATGCTGGTTTTCCCCCAGGGGTTGAGGGGGTTTTTCCAGGGTCTATTTGACCAAAATACTGTGTTTAAATGTGATTTACAGTCTGCTGTTAGTTATGTTTTTCCGCTGCTAAATGTGCTTTATAAACAGTATATCAGCCTACAGGATAGTTTCTTTGCATGGTTAATTAATATGCTTGAATGTGGTTTACTGTTGAGGCCTGATATCAAAGGGTTATGAAGTGTTTGACGAAATCTGTAAGTGAACAGAGGTCTGATTTTTAACAGGGAAAAGCCAAATGTCAAAGGGAGAAGCCATCAAACTATCAACTACTCATTTTGTCTCTTGTACCCAATCATTTAATTCTGCCAGAAATTGGTTGAGTTAGTTATTGCATGGGATGGGCAAGGTATGGGGGTCAAAAATTCGAATTGGGCAGAACACCAATTTTTGGAAAACGTGTTTTGACTTATGAGCCAAGTAAATGCCCATTTTTGCTATCCATTCCCTCATGCATCCACGTTTTTGTCTTACCCACGTTTTTGGAGCTCCTGGGCATTCTCCATGGACGTTTTTGCAATGATTTTCATTTTTCCCATGGTTGGGAAGTGGTTTTGTTGACATTCAGTGGCTGGGATCTGTGTTGGGCATTTTTGTGTTGTTTCTACATTCCCACGGTTGGGAATTTCGTGTTTTCAGTGTTGCACAACCAATGGGGGACAAATCCACGAATTTAGGGACTCAGGGAGTCGCTTTTGCCCACGTGAAGCCATAGAACATTTCTGAAAATCGAATTGCTCTCCCAGAGTCATTTTCCCCCATTTGCAAATTCATTTTTGGCTTCCAAGTCGTTTTTCATCATGCCCATGTGTCTATTACTGTTGTTTATAGCCTGAACTGGATTGGGAGGGGAAATGTGGTCTGACTAGCTTGATAAACCTAGTGTAAGAAGGAACCTCACAGACAGAGCTAGGGGGCTGGCTTTCTTCTTTGCACACCCTAAATAGCACTGGAAGGGA
Organism: Pseudotsuga menziesii; assembly: GCA_001517045.1. Lineage (NCBI taxonomy): Eukaryota > Viridiplantae > Streptophyta > Pinopsida > Pinales > Pinaceae > Pseudotsuga > Pseudotsuga menziesii. The sequence continues at coordinate 681,887 of LPNX010647381.1, read as the reverse complement.
AGGCATAACTTGAGGGACTGTGTAGCGGAGAAGGGGATGCTTCCTAGTGTTGGGTGTGTAGATGTATTAGAAGCCAAGCTAGATCTAGTGCAGGTGTCCATAGCTCTGGGGTTGAGCTCACTAGCTTAGCAGTCAGCCTTTCCAGCTCCTTTGTAGCCTGATAAACCCAACTGTGTTGGCTTGGCTGAATTTTGATCCATCCTTGTGTGGGAGTCTGCTAGTGTTCTCTTATTCCTTGTGGGAATCATGCCCAGCTCGGGGATGGCAGTGCTATTGAGAGATTGATGAGCGCACTGGCCTATGGTTGGATGGAACGTTGCAGCGATGTAGCTGGTTGCAGGACAAACTTCTTTCAAGATAAGTATTCTTGTATGTTTTATCTCTGCATTTGTATTTGCTTAGTGAAAAATGATGAACATGTCTAGTGTGTTGAATGGATGAATTGCTTCTGCTGTATAATTGCAATTGTTATGCATATGTGTATGTTTTATTTCAATGCATTTTTATATTTACGTTCATGGGGCTAGTTTCCCGGATTAGATCGCTTCATGGTTGCATTCCCTCTCGGGTAGACGAGTGGGGACATGACAAAGCCTATAGTTGGATCCAAGGGGATCTTGGACCATAGATCGTTGTCAATGACAGAGGTCAAAGAGAAGAAGACTTCGAAAGATGAACAGAGTTCATAGACTTCCAATGTGGGGAGTAAACCTTCAGAGGGGAAGAGAGAGTTAGCCCCTTCCAATTCTGCCAAGAGACCTAGTTGGTACGAGATGATATTGATGGATGCTCACGAGCAGGAGAAAGCTCCTAGGAGCAAAGTGAGGAGAGCAGGCCTTTGACGAAGTTTTCAAACTTCTTGGCACTAAACATAAAATCATCTATCGCTGCTTTTTTTCCCAGTTGGAGTCTTCCAAGGTAAACAAGTGTCAAATGTGTGTGTGATTTCTTGTTTAATTCTGCTGTGTAATTTGTTAAGAAATCAATGTAATTTTTGTTTATAATTAATCAGTTAATTATTGGAACAAAGATCAGATCTGGTTTCAGTAAATTTAACATTAACATCCTTAAATGCACTAAACATAAATCTCCACTTAAATGCCATCATACTCACATTCAATTGGTTTCACAAATAATGCTGTATTTTCTAATCTGCTATGGTTATAAATTACTACTAAACATCAAACAGGGCCACTTATATATCCTTTAACATCCCTGGAAGCACTAAACATAAATTTTAATTTAAATGCCATCACCCTCACATTTAATGGGTTCCACAAACAAGGGTGTATTTTCTAATCTGCTATGCATTAGCCAAATCTTTTTGAAATGAGTCCACAAACAAATTACAACAAAAACAAGATTTGGGCCATCAGACATTACAAAGGCATTGAGCTCAGACACTTAATTTCAGGGGACTTAATTAGTAAGCCCTTTCCATATGGCCATAAGGAATCAACACTGTGACTGAGATTTAGCACAAGGAAGCAAATCTCAAGAACAATCATACAGCAAAGAAATTGGCTCTCCCTCAAAACATTAAATGCTCCTCGGCAAATTTTACCCGGAGGATAATAGTCTTGCTTGCAGTCCTAATGGAATCCTCAAAAGTCTCAAGACCAGCCAAGGGCTGCATTCCTCTGAAGGGTAATGTTGACCTCCTGTAATGCTGAACTGGCTCCAACAACATTTCTATGAATGGAACACCAAATTGATTTGGGCCATTAGAGTTGCCATCTTCTCCTCAGGATCAATCTGCTCTAGTACAAGTGGGGTTAGAAAAAATCAATGTAGCGACAGGGATTTTGAGGCAATGGGGTCTAACTCCTAAGCATTGTTTTCAAGGTCACCAGGACTAAATAAATACCAAAGGTTGTTCAAACAAAAATGTGACAAACTTCAAACTCACTTCTGTTTGATTAAATTTCTTAACTAGTCTGTAAAAGATAGTTTTCCAAGGGATACAATCCTCTGTAGGGTAATGTTGACCTCTAATAATGTTAAACTGGCTCCAATGACGTCTCCATGAATGGAAAAACTTGTCTATTTGGGCCATTAGAGTCACCCCCTTCTCCTCAGGATCTGTCTGCTGTAATACAAAAGAGGTTAAAAAAAATCTATGTAGTCTAACTGCTAAGCATCATTTTCAAGGTCATCTCAAGGTCCTGGCCTGCATAACTACTATGGGTTGTGCAACAAAAATGGGGCATTCAATTTGTTTAAACTTCTTATATACTTCATTAAAAAAATAGTTTTAATAGCTCAGTAATTTCACAGAAGCGCAGCAACGACCAAATTCAAAGACAACTTTCTCATTCCACAAGGCATGAAATTTTGTTCTCTTAATCTTGGCAGGAAAGTATAATTAGAATATATCTAAGTTGCACAAAACACAGAAACGTGTACAAGTTTCCAAAACAGGAATGCCTGGAAAAGTGACAAGGGAAACATGGTATTTAAAAAATACAAAATATATATATAGCTTTTTTACAACACATTATTGTGCAAAAAAATAAGAATGATTTTAACGAAAAAAAAAGATTTTAATCATTCCAAACCAGTAGGGACAAAATATGCAAATTTTGCTCATATCTATACCACGTAGGGGTGAATATATCAAAATGGCACCTAGAGTAATGCATATCTGAAACAAAATACGCAACCAATCAAGCTCTAGATGGCCGCTAGAGCCCTAAAACAAAAACATGGTACAAACTATTGGCCTACTACATATCAATACATTGTACAAAGAGTTTCCATTTCTAGATATCTATTTGGGAATTTTCTATTTGACGTCAACTTTGCTTCATCATTTATGTTTGACTTTCAACCATGCTTGTGCATGTGAAACTATATTTGATTATTGTTGTTGGTTTTGAACCCCATTAATCACATGTTGAAACAATACAAAATTTGCAGTGGTGCTAACAAATTACCAAGACGAAGGCACCTTCCCCAATATTTTTGTAATTAGCAGAATTAGTGAAAAGAATTCTGAAAAGACCTATCTAATATCCTCTACCCTTAGCAGACTGTATTTTCATATAACATTAGATATTGCAATTAAAAATACTATAAAAAGTTTATTAAATGATATTGGCTCCCAGCATTTGTTATGCTTAGACTTGTGCCTTCTAAGCAGCTCTACCCTAGTTTTTAAACACTTGGTCGTTTTCATCCCTTTATACACATATGACATGCTTCCATTCCCGTTCATGTTTGCTTATACGGTTTACGTATAAAAAAATAAAAAATTGCTTTCTTCACCAAAAGAGCACCGAAGCCTTTACGAACCAAACCAGTATCAACTTGATCAAGTAGGTACTGACTCGATCAAGTTGAGCCATTTTGATACCAAACCAATCTCGATCCAATTGAAGGCCGAATTGGTATCCTCAAATGTCAACTTGACCAAGTCCGATTCCAAGCCAATCGAGTTTTAAAACACAATGTTAACTTCCATAGATGATTACATGATGTGAAATCCTTTATAGATGAGGATATACATCCAAAATCAACCTTTATTCAAGAGAATATGTTGAGAATGCAATAAAACATAAGCTAAAGACAAATACAATTACATATCCATCTCATCCTCATCCTTATCAACAAAAAAAGAATAAGATGCTTGTTCAATAGAACCAAATTGTGGATTGGAAGAAAAGGTAGCTCCACTTCCACTAGCATCGCCGCCACTATCAAGTGCAACAAGGGAGAGTTCCAAGTCTAGGCGTTATGCATCCACATCCCTGTCTCTATGAGACTCACTTGTATATTCTTCACCCATATGAGACACAAGACATAGATTTGAATGCACATATACAAGATTCTTAGCCTTCTGCAATCCCAAGTTGTTGAACTTCACAGAAAGAATGAAACCACAGGTGTTTAAATTCCTTTTCTTTGATGAAGAACTTGCCACTTGTGATATCATATAGGTGGCAAGGTTTTGCAAATATACACCATTTACCCCATGACAAGTCCACCATTTAACCTCACTCATGCTCCTCTCATCCAAAGATGATATGTCTACAAAATCCTCAAAACTTGTAGCAAAACAAGCAAATTATTCCTTCACTTCAATTTGTATAGAAGCTAGAAACAACCTTTGGAAGCATTTCTTCACTCCAATGGCCAACTCTTTGTACTTATGTGAAACCTTCCGCTTCTCATTGCTTTGAGCAATGAGTTTTTCATAGTTAAATTTTGGATTTTGAGCATGTGCAAAGTTGTTCAATGGAGTGTTAAAGCCATTCCAACTCACAACAATCATGGACCTCACATGTTCTACAAAATCAACACCAACAAAAAGAAGAGTGGGAGCCTCATGTGTAATAATTTCCACAATTTTCTCAGCCGTGATATCCATACCATCATCAATCTCACCTAAGAAAGGTTTTTCTATGCTTGCATCTCAAAGAAGTTGAAATGCAAGTTATGTGAAGATGTGCAAGAATTCTAACTTACTCCACCATTCCTCACCCATCAACACCCTCTACAACATACTTCCCCTCTTTGAATTTGCATATCTCGACTCATCCCAAATCAAACCTACCATCATACTCGTTAATGCAAATTTGACCTTAATAAGGCAAAGCAACATGATGAAGTTTGAGGCATATCTTATCTCAACAACTTTGAGCAACTCCAATTTGGAGTATTCTTGATATATTGCTTGAGACTGGTGGTAGTTGGTGATGAATTTTATGATCTCCCTAGCCTGCCCTCTAATCTCCGTAATCCATGCAACTTCCGCCTCAATCTTTTCTAAAATCATATTTAAACTATGGACAATGCAAAGTGTCCAAAAAATATGATTGTATCTACCCTTAATAATCAAGCTTGCAGCTTTGCAAACAAGTGCATTATCCATGACAACTTGCACCACATTTTATGGGCTTACTTGCTCAATAGCAACAATGAAATTACTACCTTTTATCTCACTTAAACAATCTTCCCCTCTCAAGAACATTGCTCCTTTTGGTGATGACGCAAGGACATTAATCAATGGCCTACACTTTGTATTAGTCTATTCCTCTGAAATAATGGAAACCTGCAAGCTATTGAATGAGCTACGAATTGGTCTTAAAACATCCTTAAGAAATTGCCTCTCTTTCTTGAGCAAAACTATTACAAGTTTTTCATAGTTTGGCCCCTTGAAACATTGAGGGGTTGTGTTAATTATCCTTACCAAATCTTGCCAATTGTGGGACCAAACTACATTGAAAGCAAAGTTGCAGGAAACTCGGGTCTGGCACCCGTTTCACCCTCGGAAACTCGGAAAAGCGAATGGTACTTAACGAAAACTCATTTTCGTCTGTACGAAACGCATTTCCAGATTCTTGTACAAGAAACTCGTCTGTACCAACGAAAACGCGTTTTCATCGTGTTTCCTCTCATGAATGAGGCGTTTCCCATCAAATAAAAGCATGTCACTTAAAAAACTGGCCAATAAAGTCTCTTTCTGCCCACGATTTTCAGTAATTAACAGTTAATACATTAGATTTTAAAATAAAATTTAATTCTAGATGTTTCTAATTAAATTGAAGAAAATTATAAAGGAGAACATCATTTCATTCTCTCCTCACACAAGCGACTTGAGCACTCAGGGCTCAAAATATAGTAGTGGGCCTTGTGCAGATTGGGATGTCGAGCCAGAATTTTGCTGACTTGGGCTTCTCTCTTGCTGCACTAAGTATTGGGGAACCTAGAAGTGGAATTCGAAATACTTCTTGCACTTTACATTTTGTTGTTGAGCGTGCTTCTTGTTCTATTTTTAAGGAAGACTGTGAAGATGAAGATGACAATTAGTCTGAGCTCATGTTTTACTTTTATTTCTATGTTAGTATGTCCATTGTTCATAGTTTGATACATTGTACTTGTAGCCTCATACGTAAAGGATAATTTTGGATATATACTATATAGCTTTGTTTACAAAGGTTGTTTTTGGATATTACTGCATGAAATGATATAGACTTGGGTCCATGAGTAAAATGTAACGTTACATGCATGATTTAATTTTATTTGTAGCATTTATCATTTATCATTGGCAATGTTGCTTGCAGTTAAATGTAATTAATAATTTATGGTTTACGTTTTATAATAATTCTGTACTTTCCCATATATATATCGCGTTTCCCTGTTTCCAAAATTTGGGGCGGTTGCGTTTCCTCGTTTCATCTCCGTTTCATGCAACTTAGATTGAAAGAGATACCATTAGTAAAGATCCATCTTAACTATGGCTCTACCAAGCGTCAAGAGAGATCTGTCGATGAAATTGTCATTGATGCCAACATGGTCTTGATGTCATTAATGCCACCACCCAGCTGATGATGTATCATTGTCCTTGTCAATCATACAGTCCACCAAAGATGTCAATGATCATACTTGTCACTTTCCAACAAGACCACTGTTCATTTTCAATACTATTGTTCATATTTCAAAACACAAACATTGTCCACTTTTTACTGTCCAACTTCAAAAGGATACAATCCACTGTTCACTGTATCAATGTAATTGTTTACTGTTCACTAACGAAGTACCTCTGTCCAAATGCTCGCCCAGAGAATATTACTACAAGGATATAATTAACCAAGTGATGCTCCTGCTGTCCAAAAAGGGCAGTTCATCTTTTAGCAGGCCGAAGTGTTCAGTCTTCTAGGGCTTTGACCAGCACTTCAACAAACAGCTTGTATTCATCTTCAAAAAGATAATTACTGTCCTTGAAAACAGTGCATATGTCAGAAAGATAGTCTGCTGCCCCATATGAGGATTCTTTTATGTCGGCCCAGAAATGTTTATGTCGGCCCAGAAATGCATATGACGACCCAGAAAAAAATTAGAAGTCGGCTCATAAAAAATTAGAAGTCGGCCCATAAAAATAACAAGTCGGCCCATAAAAAAATTTCATAAAAAATTATATTTTAATAGAGCAGGTCAGCCCCAAGAAAAGGCAAAAATTTAGTATAAATACCCCACGCAATTCTTCATTTTTGAGAGGGAAAATTCGGCCATCTCTGAGGCAGCCACAGGAGCAGTGGAAATTTTTTTTTTGGGAGCAGCTCATTTTTGTGAAAATTTTTCGTGGGAGCAGTGGAGATCCGTGGGAGCAGCTGCAAATTTGTTTTATGTGACTAGCACCCTACAGGATTGGTCTCAAGCCATCCGAGCCCTACTAGGGCCTGCTGCAATTCACTGAGTTAGTTTTCCTGCAGATTTTCGTGAGTGCTATGAGGCAGCCGCAGTGTTTGCAGCAATGAAAGTACTCACAGTAGCCAAGCAAGGAAGTGTATCTAAAGCAGCAGCATAACAATCTTGTTTTTGGGCTTAATCCGTTCATTGGGGCAGCAGCAACAGTAAAGATAGGTCTGAAGTTTTTACACCAGCAGTGAGCAGACTTTGACAGAGTTTGAGGGTGCAATTCTATGTTCTCTAATCAAAATCGTGGGACTGATATCTTCATGTTTTCTGCTGCCATTGTTGTTGATATCACGATTCAATGAGGAAGAACTCCATGGGAAAGCTTCATTGTTAATTACAATGTGACTGGGCATTCTTTTGCAATTCGCAGTGATTATGATGTTACTATGTGCATTGGGGGTCTGATCTTTCGCTTTCATTGATGTCTGGTTTTCACTCTTTGTTAGGACAGACCTCACACTCGGCTTTGGGCACAAAAGACTTTGAGTTTAGCTCAGTGATTTTGGTTGTTATGAAGACATACTAACAGCACCTACAGTATGTGCAAACAAGACTCACTGACAGAAGTGGCATAATGATAGTGGGAGCAAGAGATTATGTTTCTGGCCATAGCATTCAAAGATCAAACAATCAAGGTTAGTTGAAGACATAATGTGGAGAGTGTAATAAGGAAGCTACAGGTAGATGACTATTGTAGCTGTTCCAAGGAGAAATTTTGAAGGTACAAGCCCCATTCAGCTGTTAAAAATCGTCCTCAGCAAAAGGACAAGTTTCTTGGTCTGTCAAGAAGAAAGGTACTGCACTAGCAGCAACAGTATTATTTTGATCTCTGCTGGTAAGAAAAATATCAGCCCAATTAAGTGACATAAACAGTGACAGTCTTGAAGTGACCCTTCTGCACAGTGAAGAAGTAATCTCAGTCCCAATCCAAGTAAGTACTTATTGCAGACATCTTGAAGTAGTTCTGTTGATAGATCTCAGTGGTTTGTATAGTTGAATGTGTAGATTGAAATTTGATTTGGCTCAAAGCCCTAATAACACATGATGGCAAGTTGAGGTTGGCCTGGTTGGTGAACATGATAGCCCCTGATGACCAAAGTTACTAGTGCAGATCTATATATGATTGGACTGAGTTGTATACACTTGACAATGACAACTCAGAATAAAGATCTATTTATTATTGACCATATGATCAGACAATTTGATATGCTGTCCTGAGCAGTGATTTGGATTGAAAAGTATCTGAGCAGATCCTTAATGTGTATATTATGAAGAAAAGTATGTACAGAACTTTGATGACTTGAACAAACCTCTAATAAGTTGAAGACATGAGCAGATCTAAATGACATGGGCAGGACTTGACATGTGCAGACCTAATCTATTAGCAGACATATTGATGACAACTTTGTGAGTACATAGGCATCAGTGCAGATCTTGAGAAGTCTTGAAAAGACCTGGACCAATCTTGTAAAGAATTATGTGCATTGGTTGATGACAATAGCTTGACTTGACAGTAATGACAAGTTTGAAGAGTGAAGTGGACAGCTTCGCTGGTTTGAACAGCAGCAGAGGAAGGTATCCAAAGATCATATATTCAATTTGATTAAACAGGCTTTATTCACAGTTCAAGTGGAGATTTTTTGCAGACTTGCTAAGTTCAAATCTTGAGTTTCCTATGCTGGATTTTTTGCTGAGAATGAGCAAGATTATGTCCCAGAATTTGCAGACTTGCATGAGCAGTGTATGAGCGAACCTCTTCATGATTGACAACATTGATTTGACAGCTGAAAGACACAATTGAGTTGACTGGGCAGTTACAGCCACTGAAGTGGGTTGTGACATAACTAGTGCCAAATGCAGAGCAGATTGACATGATGATTGTTGGATGATGCTGACAGCAACATGATGTATGCATGGTTATGATCAGAATGATGTGCCTGACAGAATGATGATGTGAGCAGCAGGGATGATGAGCCAAGATGATGAGCAGCATTGATGAGCAGAAAGGATGAGCAGAGATTAATGAAGCAGCAGTGAGCAGTGGTACAGCAGAGTTAAGAGTGATGAGCAGAACAGATTGAAGGAACAAATTGAGCTTTAATTGTAAAAGTAAGCTTGTCTTGCTTTTGAGGTTAGAATACCTCAAACTCTTCTTAGCAGGGTCTAAGAAAACCAGGCAGGGTCCTGGATCAAGAGTAAGTGCTCTATATATCAGTAGGTGCTGATTTTGCCTAACGGTTGTAGCCGGACCAAAATAATATAAAAAGATTACAAATCTATATGATGTGGTGTTCTTCTGTGTTATGATTCTTGTTGAGTTAAATGCTATGATATGTGAATGATATGAAATGATTATGAGATTGGTAGAACAATGAAATGATGAATTAGCAGTTAAGTGTGACAGGTCAAGAAAAGTTGTGAAAATAGTTTTACACTGATTCACCCCCCTCTCTCAGTGTCAACAGGATCAAGTCTCTTGAGGTGCAAACCCTTTTTAATTTACGAAAAATGTTTAATAAGTATTCCTACTTTGGAGGGAAATGACCACCTTGCTTAAGTAATTTCAGAATAAGCAAAAGAATGAGATGAGTAACACTAATAATCATCTAGTCAAATATATTTCCAAAAATTACTTCACTTGTCTTTTTTTAAAACTAATAATGAAAATTAAGGTTAGTTAATGAATAAAATAATCCATATAAAATTATAAATCTAGATTTCTAGAATAAATTGGAATTTGAAAAACATTTTACCGTCAAATGAAGATTTTAAACATATATCTATTGATTTTTGTACCTAGGAAAGTGTTCCCCTAGGTGACTTTAGCCTTAGTCACTTAAAACGGAAATTTAAGTGACCCTTGCATTAAATGACTTGAGATAAGCATTTAATGTGACTTTAGAGATTTAAGTCAAATTTTGATAAATTTAAGTGAGTGAATGAAATTAATTTTTATGAGAATTAAATGACGGCATTTATTCTCATCCATTGATCTAGTCTAATCTCAACCATTGGATTAGATGGCTTCTCACCTACCTAGGGTATAGTCAAAAAGCAAGGGCAAAGGCATAATACATTCATTCTTGTGATGAGAGTGAGCGAAAGGAGAGAGCTGAGAGGCACAGAATTAGAGGCACCCTGTCTGAAGAGTTTTCAGTGGGCACAAAAATCTAGGCACACCATTTGCATTTAATGTGTGGCATAGTTTTCGAGGAGAGTACGGCCATCCATGCAGCATGATTCTGGGCATAGATTTCAAGTGCAAAAACTGAGCACAAGTTTCGAGGAGAACATGCACATTTCTCGAGGCAACATGCAAACTTTTGGGCACAGATTTTGAGGTCGTACAGCTGCATTTAATACAGTCCGTACAGCACGATTTTTGAGAAGTTCTGGCACAGAAATCGAGCGCAAAACTTTATTGTTAATTCAATCACATTTTTCAAGAAGGAAAGGCACAAAAATCGAGGCAACCTGCTGGGTTATTTTCTCTAGTTGAGATAAGTTGTATTTTGACTGAAAATGATTGTCCTGATATTTTCCTAGAAGAAATAATAAATAATCTCTCTATCTGACTGGTTTTCCCCTTATGGGTTTTTCCAGGGCTATTGGCCAAAAATTTATGAGTACTGTGTGTTGTCTGAAAGTGCATTTATTTATTTTCTACCATGAAAAATTAAGTTACGGCAATGTTTATTTAAGTCTAAAAAATTATGTTATTTCCAGTCTTATGAATTTTCTGGGTTGGGCATTAAACTAAGTTATTTTCAACGTCTAAACGAGAGGCTGAAATTGAGTAAAAACTTACATGGTATCAGAGCTGAGTGGGGCAGAAAATTAATTTTTGCAGACAGAAAAGTAATTTCCAGAATTCAAAAAATATGTTTTCACAGTTAGCAGCGTTTTGTTGAAACTTGTTCTTTGAGAAATGTGACTTGAACCAGACTGAGAATGGAGGATAGGCTTGATGGGGCAGGGAACTTTGTCCCATGGAAGGCTCGGATATTGCTTGTGTTGGAGGAAAATGAGCTATGGGATGAGGTAGTCAATCATACTACTACTCACCACATTGTCATTCTCAATGCTACCGCAGATCCAGTTGGACTGGCTGCCTTCAATAAGGACATTAAGGCCAGGAGGATAATTCTTGATGAAGTTAAAGACCATGTCATTCCTCACATCTTGAGTAACGACCAAGCTTATAAGATGTGGGATGCTTTGATCGGATTGTTTCAGAGCTCAAACAAGAATAAGAAGATGGTTTTGAGGGAGAAGCTGGAGAGTATCAAGATGGTCAAAGGGGAGGTTATGTTGACTTACCTTGTTGATTTTTGTACCTAGGCAGATGTTCCCTAGGTGACTTTAATTTTTGCCTAAAGTCACTTTAAGAGGGAAAAAGGTGACCCTCACATTAATTGTCACTTAATGAGACTTTATGACTATAAAGTCACTTTTTGATAAATTTAAGTGGGTGAGTGATTTTATTTATGAGAAATAAATAAAAGGGATTTTCACTCTCATTTCATCTTGGCCATTGATTTGATTCTTTCTCCACCGTTGGATTAAGAAACTCACTTAGGGTAAACAAAAAGCATGAGGGAGGCAAAAGGGCATACACTTTTCATTTTCAGGAGAAGAGAAGAGCTGAAGGAGAGGAGGTCGAGTTTGCTGAAGGAGGTCGAATTTTCTGAGAGAGATTGCTGCACGGAAATCGAGGAACATTGAATGCACAGAAATCGAGGGCATTTACCTTCATTTATTGCTGGTACTTTTGCACAGAAATCGAGGGAGAAGTACGGTCTGCATTTATTGCACCGTACGGTCTGCATTTAATTCCAGAAATCGGTGTACGGCCTGTTGTACGGCCAGCATTTAATGTGGCACGAATTTCAAGGTACTGCTACACAGTAACCAAGGTACGACTGCACAGAAATCGAGGTACGGCTGCTATAAATTTCCTGCACAGTTTTCGAGGCACAACAGCATTTATTTGGCACGGTTTTCAAGGAAGTACGGCTGGGTTTTTATGCTGTACGGTCAGCAAATTTAATGCACAGAAATTAAGTGTACGGCTGGTGTGTTTTTTTGCTGTACACAGTGATCAGATTTTTGAGATAAAAATCTGCTGGGAGATAAGTAAATTTCCTGTGTATTTTTCTGTCATATATTTTGCTGAAGAAATTAAAATCACTCCTCTCTGACTGGTTTTCCCCGTGGGGGTTTTTCCAGGGCTGATTAGCCAAAAATCTCTGACTAAATTTTTTATGGTGTACATGCATTTGTTTTCAGCCTGTTAGTGTTTTTCTGCGTGTTTAAATTGTTCAGAAAAAATTTTATAAGTAGCTTCAAGCCTATGCACAACCGGCTGAAGTGAAACACACAAAATTGTTCATTAAACCAGCAAGCAGTGAAACTCAGTTTTTCAACATACCTTACTAGGATCTCACAGGTAAAAGATGAGCTTGTAGCAGTTGGAGAGATTGTTCCCGGTCCAGAGCTGGTGCGGACAGTTATGAATGGAGTGTCAAAGCCTTGGGTTGTGTTTGTGCAAGCTTTGGTGGCTAGGGAGAACCTACCTACATTGGACACGATGTGTGATGATTTTGTCTAGGAGGAGACTCAAAGGGGTCTTGTAGATGGCAGTGCTTCTACTAGTAGGGTGGATGAGGAGGATGTGGCCTTCACAGCAAAGGGGAAGAAGAAGAACAAGAAGGGCGAGGCCGAACAGCAAGACGGGTAGAAGAAGGATCTGAGCACTGTAAAGTGCTTTGCTTGTCATAAGATGGGACACTATGCTGGGCAGTGTCCGAACAAGAAGAAGAAGCAGCAGCAGACAGCAGCTTCGACAGAGGTTGATGAGTTTGCACCTAGATTTCAGAGAGAGTTTTCTCTGTGCACTGGGCATATTGATAGAGAGAGAGCATCTATTATCACCAATGCGAATGTTGATCAAGAGAGGGAGTTTTCCTTGTTGACAGACCATTCCTACAGCGCATCTACTTCTAGCACTTGGTATATTGATAGCGGAGCTTCGAGCCGCATTACAGGTGCTCGAGAGATGTTCTTCGAGGTTTCACAGACAGAGACTGATGTGGATGTGGTGTTGGGAGATGACTCGACAGTCAAAGCAGTTGGGCGTGGGACCATTACTTTTCAGAGGGAGTCCATGAGTCACATGGTTTTGAGAGATGTACTGTATGTATCTAGGCTGAAGAAGAACCTATTTTCAGTTTCCATGATTGAGGAGCAGGGTCTTGGGGTGTCCTTCCTAGAGGGACATGTGCGTGTGTTTTCCAAGACTGCAAGAGCATCTGCTTCATTTGCCATTGGAGTTAGATGTGGGAAACTGTACAGGCTCTTATTTCAACCTCAGCATGCCTTGGCACATAGCAACGGCAATGAGCTTTGTGAGATTTGGCATAGGAGGATGGCTCACTTGCATCATCCAGCTTTTGGGTTGTTGAGACATATGGTTACAGGTTTACCAGAGTTCAGCTCGAAGCATAGTGATGTTTGCAGGGGATGTGCTTTGGAAAAGTACACCAAGATTGCTTTTTCTAGCAGTGATAGCAGGTCATCAGGGATTCTTGACTTGATACATTCAGATTTGTGTGGACTGATGTCATATGTTTCCTTGAGAGGATATGAGTACTATGTGGCATTCATCGATGATCATTCCAGGAAGACCTGGATCTACTTCTTGAAGAGCAAGAAATCGAAGGAGGTCTTGCAAAGGTTCCACAAGTTCAAAGCTCTTGTGGAGAACCAGACAGGGAGGAAGATCCGAGTTCTCAGATCGAATAACGAGGCTGAGTAAACAAGGGGTTTGATGGATATTGCAGACAGGAGGGTATCAAGAGGCAGTTGACGGTTCCATACACACCAGAGCAGAAAGGAGTGGCACAGAGAAAGAACAGGTCTATTGTTGGAGCAGCCATAGCTATGTTACATGACCAATCACTTCCTTTCTTTCTTTGGGCTGAGGCATGCAACACAATTGTATATCTTCAGAACATGAGTCCCCATCGTGTTGTGGGGAACATGACACCTGGGGAGTGTTTCACAGGCAAGAAGCCTAAGGTCAGCCGTTTTTGCATATTTGGTAGTTTGACTTACGCTCGTCCCTTCTGAGAAGAGGACAAAGTTGGAGCCCACTGCAGAGAAGGGCATCTTTGTGGGCTATGATGAGACTTCGAAGGCCTCCCTTATTTACCTTCTTTCTCAGAGGAAAGTTGTTGTGAGGAGGGATGTGAATATTGAGGAGGAGCGAGTCTTCAGGAAGTTGAGAGTTGGAGCAGGGAGAGCAACTGGTTCCTGCACCTCAGGCAGTTACACAGGTACCATTAGTGCAACAGTCAGGTTCACAGGTTTCCAGAGTTACTGGACCACACAGTGCAGGCACAAGTTCACCAGGTTCAGTGGTTCAGCCAGCAGGGTCTTCAGGGATAGGTTTTGGGTCTCAGATTACAGGTTCACCGTATACAGGATCAAGATCACAGGGTTCACCAGTTGTTGGTACACCAACTGCTGGTTCATAGGTTACTGGGGTTTCTATCTCTGGTAGTCCTTCAAATGAGTATAGACCAATGTGGGAGCGGCCTCCGAGAAAGAAGACACCCAAGTGGCTTGGAGACACCTTGAAGGCAGTAAAGGAGTTTGGAACTCCCAGTGAGCCAGTGAGGTCTATCCAGATGCCAGACAAATTCGGTATGGCAATAGTGGCTAGTCTACATGATTCAGAGCCTTCTACTTTTGAGGAGGCCTCCAAGCACCATGTTTGGTGAGATGCCATGATGGATGAGTACCATTCCATCATGAAGAACAATGTTTGGGAGATAGTTTCGAGACCTGAGGGGAAGTCAGTGGTGACTTCTCAATGGCTTTACAAGCTAAAGCATGCTACAGATGGTAGTGTGGAGATGTACAAGGCCAGGTTTGTAGCGCGGGGGTTTTCACAGATTGAGGGACTGGATTATGATGAGACCTTTGTGCCAGTTGCTCTGTATATTTCAATCAGGGCATTGATTTCCATTACAATGGAAATGGGTTGGAAGATCCATCAGATGGATGTGAAGACTGCATTTCTCAATGGAATCATTCACGAGGAGATTTATGTTGAGCAGCCTCAGGGCTTTGAGATTCATGAGAGAGAGTCTCACGTTTGCAGGCTGAAAAAAGCCTTGTATGGGTTGAAGCAAGCTCCTAGAACTTGGTACTCCAGGATCGATTCTTACTTGCAGCGGATGGGGTTTTAGAAGAGTGAAGCAGATCCGAATCTCTATTGCATCATGGTTGGAGATGATCCGCTTATTCTTCTATTATATGTTGATGACTTATTTATCACAGGGGGAGAGAGACCCATAGCAGCTTTCAAGAAGGATCTTGCTTCAGAGTACGAGATGACAGATATTGGGTTGATGCACTATTTTCTGGGATTGGAGGTTTGGCAAGAGCTTGAACATATTTTCTTGGGACATGGAAAGTATGTTGTTGATATTCTGAGTAGATTTAGGATGGAGGATTACAGGCCGATGTCGACACCGATGGTCACCAACTAGAAGAAGCGTCATGCTTCTGAGGGAGAGTTGGTGGATCCTACATTATACCGTTAGCTCATTGGTTCCTTGATGTATCTAGTCAACTCTTGACCAGATTTGTGTTTTGCGGTGAACACTCTCAGTTAGTTCATGGTTGAGCCTAAGAGAGTGCACTAGATAGCCGCAAAACATGTATTGTGATACCTAGCAAGGACAATGGAGTTTGGTCTAGACTATAGGAGGTTGGGTGGTATCAAATTGATTGGCTTCACAGATTCAAATTGGACAGGCAGTGTGGCAAACCGAAAGAGCACTTCTGGATGTTGTTTTGGTTTGGACTCGAAAGCAGTGTCGTGGTTCAGTCGAAAACAGAAGCCTGTTGCTTTGAAAACTGCAAAGGCCGAGTATTTGGCAGCCAATCAGGCCAGTTGCGAGGCGTTGTGGCTTCGCAAGTTGCTGGTGAATTTATTTGATCAGGAGCTGAGGCCTACGATGATTTACTGTGACAATCAGAGTTGCATCTATCTCTCTGAGAATCCAGTATTTCATGACCGGTCAAAGCATTTCATTTCATTTGAAATCAGGTATCATTTCATCCGAGATTATGTTCAGAGAGGAGCAGTGACTTTACAGTACATTTCCATTGATGAGCAGGTTGCAGACATTCTAACGAAATCTTTGGGGAGGGGCAAGTTTGTCTTCTTCAAGGACAAGTTGAGAGTGGTGCAGAACACCTTCCTCGATAAGAGGGAGTGTTGATTTTTGTACCTAGGAAAGTGTTCCCCTAGGTGACTTTAGCCTTAGTCACTTAAAACGGGAAATTTAAGTGACCCTTGCATTAAATGACTTGAGATGAGCATTTAATGTGACTTTAGAGATTAAAGTCAAATTTTGATAAATTTAAGTGGGTGACTGGAATTAATTTTTATGAGAATTAAATGAGAGCATTTATTCTCATCCATTGATCTAGTCTAATCTCAGCCATTGGATTAGATGACTTCTCACCTACCTAGGGTTTAGTCAAAAAGCAAGGGCAAAGGAAAAATACATTCATTCTTGTGATGAGAGTGAGTGAAAGGAGAGAGCTAAGAGAGGCACAAAATTCGAGGCACCCTATCTGAAGAGTTTTCAGTGGGCACGAAAATCGAGGCACCACCATTTGCATTTAATGTGGCACAATTTTTTAGGAGAGAACGGCCATCCGTACAACGTGATACTGGGCATCGATTTCGAGGGCAAAAACTGAGCACAAGTTTCAAGGAGAAGAACAGCCACATTTCTCGAGGCATCAGGCATATTTTTGGGCACATATTTCGAGGTCGTACGGGTGCATCTAATACAATCCGTATAGCACGATTTTTTAGAAGTTTTGGCACAAAAATCAAGGGCAAAACTTTGTTGTTATTTTAGGCACGTTTTTCGAGAAGGAAAGGCACACAAATCGAGGCAACCTTTGCACAAAAATCGAGACAACATTTGCAGAGAAATCAAGGCAACCTGCTGGGTTATTTTCTCTGGTTGAGATAAGTTGTATTTTGACTGAAAAAGACTGTCCTGATATTTTCCTAGAAGAAATAATAAATACTCTCTCTTTCTGAGTGGTTTTCCCCTTGTGGGTTTTTCCAGGGCTATTGGCCAAAAAATTCTGAGTACCGTGTGTAGTCTGAAAGTGCATTTATTTATTTTCTACCATGAAAAATTAAGTTACAGTAGTGTTTATTTAAGTCTGAAAATTTATGTTATTTCCAGCCTTACGAATTTTCTGGGTTGGGCATTAAACTGAGTTATTTTCAACATCTAAACCGGAGGCTGAAACTGAGTAAAAACTTACAATATCCAAATGTTTTTGAGAAATGACTTGTTTTTCTCTATAACTAACAATGAACATTTACATGTTAGGGTTAACTTTGACTTGGGAATGAGCAAGAATGTAAGTTGTTGGAAATGAGTAAGGATGTAAGTGGTTTGGGGCGCATGGTTTTAGTGGCCCCTGGTTTCTTGCTAGTTGTATTTGCATGTAAAGAACCTTACAAATATGGTTTTAATCCTTCATTGTAATGTGCCAAAGTGACCTGGAGAGATGCTCTTAGCGGCCTTGGCTTGGTTGGCCAAGGACCAATAATAAATCTAATATTGATGGTTGGTTTTTCCATACGGAGTTGTTAGAAAGTGGCAACAAGGAAGGTCTTCTATCATTTGCATGTGTCCTTGCTTGATAGAAGACATAAAACAAGAAGCCAGATTGATCATTGCCTTTATCCAAAGTTTAGACTTAGGAAAAGTGCATTATGTAATCTAATTATAATTTGACTTAATGGAGGTACTTTTATAAAGTACTAGTGAAATATAAGTTAAGTAATGGCTAATCTAATCTTAGCCAATGATCTCACCAGAATATCTCATCCATTGATCCATAGTGAGAGTTAGGTTTTTCGCTTGGTAATTGAGTTAAAAGGAGATTGATCTGGTGGAGAGGACATACACAGTTGCTTTGGCACACACATTGCCAGAGAGAGATCTCTTGCTCATAGCTTTTCAACCAGAGAGTGAGAGATAAGTTTGCAGAAGAATTTTCAAAGAGTGAGACAGCAGAACTTTCTCGGAGGTCGACAAAATTGCACAGGCAAATCGTTGGAGGTCATACAGCTAACACAGGGAGGTCGTACAGTGACTCGGGAGCAAATCGTACGCGGTCGTATGAATGATGCAGGCGACCATACAAGTGATGTTAGAGTCCATACGGTTGACGCAGAGGCCATAAGGATGAAGCAGAGGCACGAGGGTGACGCAGGAAGTGACGCAGGGGGTCGTGTGATCTTTCTTGGGTTTTTCCTCAACGAGTTTCGGTTGTACGATTTTGCTAGGTTGGGTAAAATCGATTTTTGGATTGTATTGTTCTATATCTTGCTAATAAAATATCTTCTCAGACTGTTGCACCAATTTTCCCATCTTGGGTTTTTCCGAGGGTTTCCATATTCAAAAATATCGGTGTCTCTATTGGTGTGATTGCTAATATATGTTTTCTCGGTATTTATTTTTCGTTGCATTATTTGTGAAGAAATGCATTTGTGGTTAATAGTAAATAAATAAATATATATACTGTGTAGCTCAAAATTGAGTTTTAAAAAAATTTACATGGTATCAGAGATCTTCTGAGCAGATCTATTGAAGACACAAACCTAGAGTTTCAGATCTAGGGTTTGACGGGTACACTTCATTATGGTCGTACAGTTAAAAGTCGAAGATAGACTCTAGGGAGCTCAAAACTTTCCTACATGGAAAGAAACGATCATGAGAATCCTGGATGTTAGTGATGCAGAGCAACAGAGGAGCACATTGACTCCAAGAAACCTACACCCGCAGATGCAGCAAAGTTGGCTAGGTGGAAGAAGGTGGATTCTAGGGCCATGTTGATTATTTTGGATGGGGTGAAGGATCATATAGTCCCTCGCCTGTCCAGGAAAAATACCACATTAGAAATGTGGACAGCTCTAGAAAGCCTTTACCAGAGTAAGAATGAGAACTAGAAGATGGTGCTATAGGAGAGACTGTGAAGCACCAAGATGGCCAAGGGTGAAGGAGTGGTGCCTTCTCTCACAAGGCTCACACGGATCAGGGACGACCTTGGAGTAGTGGGCTCTAAGACTGAAGATGAGGAGCTAGTTCGGATAGCCCTAAATGGTTTTTTTAAGCCATGGGACATCTTTGTCAAAGGCGTGGTGGCTAGGGAAAAGCTCTCTAATTGGCAGAGATTGAGGGATGACTTTGTGTAGGAAGATACCTGCATGAGTCAAGGTTCAGGTTCATCCAACAATGCCTCGCAGATTGTGGATGAAGAAGCTCTAACCCTAGCAAGGAAGAGCAAGGGTAAGGCAAAGAAGAAGAAGGGTGGTAAGAACACTGACATGTCCAAGGCCAATGTTTTATCTGCCACAACCCAGGACACTTTGCCTCACAATGCCCAGACAGGAAGAAGATGAACAATACCCAGATGGCAAGTTATGCAGAGGTGGAGGAGTTCACAAAAAACTTCGACAAGGACTATTGTTTGATAGCTTGCATGGCAAGCACCACACGAAGCAGTATTTGGTACATCGACAATGGAGCATCCTGTCACATGACAAGACAGAAAAGGTTCTTCAAGAGCATGAAGGAGGGGTGGAGTAAATCTCCACATTGAGTTGGGTGATGATGCGCAGTATCATGCACAGAGAATTGGTATCATTTCGTTTCAGGCACGGAGTCTAGAAAACCCCTCAGTTTTGCTGACGTATCGTATGTTCCAGGGTTGACAAAGAACCTTATATATGTTTCCACCCTGGAAGATAAGGGCTTTCAGGTGAAGTTCTGAGATCGGAAGGTGTATATCAGGCCCAAGGGATCAGATAGCAGTTTGGATAGGGTGATTGGGATCCGAAGTGGGAAGGTGTACAGACTACACTTCAAATTTGCAAAGGCTCTGGTCAGCAGCAACAGCAGTCAGCGTAAGTTGTGGCATAATAGGATGGCACACTTACACCATGTAGCATTGAGGCATTCGAGACAGACACTTATTGGAGTTCCTCAGGTACATGAGGAGAAGCATAACAACTGCAAGGGTTGTGCGTTGGGGAAGAACATCGGGAATCCTTTCCCACAGAGTGAGCACAAGTCTAAGGGGACCTTGGACTTGGTGTATTCGGATGTTTGTGGACCCATGAGTGTCCAATCATTTAGTGGTTACAATTATTGTGTCACGTTCATTGATGACTATTCAAGGAAAACCTGGATCTATTTCCTAAAGGCCAAGTCAAAGGTCTTCGAACGATTTCGAGAGTTCAAGACTCTTTGTGGAAAACCAGATCGAGAGGAAGATTCGAGTATTGAGAACGGACATCGAGGGTGAGTATACCTCAAATGAGTTTTTGGAGTTTTGTTCATCGAAGGGGATCATGAAGGAGCACACAGATCCTCATACCCAGCAGTAGAATGGAGTGGCGGAGAGGAAGAACATGACATTGGTAGCAGCAACCAAGGCCATGTTATTTGATTAGGGATTGCCAATATTCCTATGGGCTGAGGCATACAAGACCACAATTTACATTCAGAACAGGTGTCCCCACACAGCTTTGGGGAGGAAGACACCCAGGAGGTCTTCACAAGAACTAGACAAGATGTGAGCCATCTACGCATATTTGGCAGTGTCTGCTATTGTCACATTCATGCTGACGCTAGAAAGAAGTTGGACCCTTCTGGTGAGAAGGGGTTACTTGTTGGTTACAGCAAGACTTCTAAGGCATACAAGGTTTATGAGCGCAATGGGAGTGTACAGTTAGCAGGCTTCACAAATGCTGACTGGGCAAGATGTGTAAAAGATCAAAAAAGCACTTCAGGTTGTTGTTTCAGCATTGGGTAAAGGGTTATCTCTTACTTCTGTAGGAAGCAGAAGTCAGTTGCATTGAGCTCGGCAAAGGATGAGTACATGACAATCAATCTAGCTGCATGTGAGGGAATGTGGCTAAGAAAGTTGCTTTCAGGGTTATTCGAGTGTGAGCTAGAAGCTACAGTAGTTCGTTGTGACAATCAAAGTGGCATTAGGCTATCTTAAAATCCAGTGTTCCATGACCAGAGCAAACACATAGACATCTGATATCACTTCTTGAGATACTGTGTACAGAAAGGAACAATTCGGTTGGAGTACATTCAGACAGATGAGCAGGTGGCGGACATTTTCACCAAGGCACTTTGCAGAAATAGTTTTGTGAGGTTCAGAGACAAGTTGGGGTTGCTACCTAATCCCTTGCTCGTTGAGAGGGAGTGTTAGAAAGTGGCAACAAGCAAGGTCTTCTATCATTTGCATGTGTCCTTACTTGATAAAAGACATAAAACAGGAAACCAGATTGATCATTTCCTTTATCCAAAGTTTAGACTTAAGAAAAGTACATTATGTAATCTAATTTTAATTTGACTTGATGGAGGCACTTTTATAAAGTACAAGTGAAATATAATTTAAGTGATGGCTAATCTAATCTTGGCCATTGATCTCACCGGAGGATCTCATCCATTGATCCATGGTGAGAGTTAGGGTTTTCGTTTGGCCATTGAGTTAAAAGGAGATTAATCTGGTGGAGAGGACATACACACAGTTGCTTTGACACACACATTACCAGAGTGAGATTCCTTACTCATAGCTTTTCAGCCGGCGAGAGAGAGAAGTTTGCAGAAGAATTTTCAGAGTGAGCCAGAAGAAATTTCCCGAAAATCGACAAAGTTGCACAAGCAAATTGCTGGAGGTCGTACAACTGACGCAGGGAGGTCGTACAGTCACGCAGGTCATGACACAGGAGGAGCCTGTGTGACGTCAGCAGACCGTACACAATGGTATGAGTGACACAAGCAACCGTACAAGTGACGTCAGCGTCCATACAGCTAACGCAGAGGCATGAGGGTGACGTAGGCAGTGATGCAGGCGGTCGTGTGATCTTTGTGGGGTTTTTCGTCAGCAAGTTTCAGTTGTACGATTTTTCCAAGTTGGGTAAAAGATCCATGGTGAGAGTTAGGGTTTTCGTTTGGCCATTGAGTTAAAAGGAGATTAATCTGGTGGAGAGGACATACACACAGTTGCTTTGACACACACATTGCCAGAGAGAGATTCCTTGCTCATAGCTTTTCAGCCGGCGAGAGAGAGAAGTTTGCAGAAGAATTTTCAGAGTGAGCCAGAAGAAATTTCCCGAAAATCGACAAAGTTGCACAAGCAAATTGCTGGAGGTCGTACAACTGACGCAGGGAGGTCGTACAGTCACGCAGGTCATGACACAGGAGGAGCCTGTGTGACGTCAGCAGACCGTACACAATGGTACGAGTGACACAAGCAACCGTACAAGTGACGTCAACGTCCATACGGCTAACGCAGAGGCATGAGGGTGACGCAGGCAGTGATGCAAGCGATCGTGTGATCTTTGTGGGGTTTTTCGTCAGCAAGTTTCAGTTGTACGATTTTTCCAAGTTGCGTAAAATTGATTTTTAGATTGTATTGTTCTACATCTTGCTAATAAAATATCTTCTCATACTACTGCACCGGTTTTCTGATCTTGGATTTTTCCGATGGTTTCCATACCCAAAAATATCGGTGTCTCTATTGGTGTGATTGCTATTATATGTTTTCTCAGTATTTATTTTCCACTGCATTATTTGTGAAGAAACTCATTTGTGGTTAACAGTAATATATAGATAGATAGATAGATAGATAGATATACTATGTAAATCTAGTGTTGTTATTGTGATTGCTATTATTTTGTAATTTATTTTCTATCACATAATTTATTCCTAGCATTATGTTTCTTAGGTTTGAAGTCAACAGAATTTTAAATTGAAATTTGATCTATAATTACATGTGTTTTTCTCTGAAAAAAAACTTACATAAATGTGTTTTACAATTTAGCTAATTTAAAATTAAATTTTGTATGTTCTTGGTTTTATAATTTTTCCTTTTACTACTGAAGTCAATTATATTTTACTACTGATCTATTTTTATGTAGATCTATTTTTTGAGCCAACAATGTGACAAACGGGACACATCTCGCATATTAGATTATATGTGTTTTCGTTTTTTTACAAATACTTATTTTTGGAGCCGACAATGTGATAGACGGGACACATCTCACCCACATGGGATTGTAGAAAGCACCTCTTGACGAAACAAGCATAGATGGCCCTTGCCACTCTTGTCTTGACTTCTCTCCCTTATAATTGAGCATTTTCAACAATCTGTTATCTTTACCTATAGTTGGAGGTTTTGATATCTCTTCTTCAAGTTGCACTGCCCTCCTCTTCCTTGCTTCATGGACAATTCTTGGCTCATTGCTAGCAGCCAAGCAACTATTGTTACCAATACCAATATTGTTTCTTTTCTCTTTCAACTTTTGAGCAACATTATGCTCTCCATCAAATTTGGCCCTCAACTTCAGATTTTTGTTGTGTGCACAAACATCAGCACCCTTTACCCCTTCATGCAAAATGTGATCATGAACTCTTCTCTAAGAGCCCTTGTAGGCCTTCACATTATAATATAAATTACACCTCCTTTCACATGAACCCACACCACCCATTTTTTTGAGCTTACTAACATACTCCCAAAGAGGACAGTATTCTTGTTGCTTGCTTGAGGACCTCTATGGGCTTTATAAATGACACGGAGAAACCAAAATGTTGCAAAAACAATAAAAAAATCTGCTCACCAAATATAAGTGCTTTCTTGTAGCCACAAAGAGGTTGTTAGGATTTCTAGAGAATTCTATTTTTTTGTTTTTTTTCAAATAAATATAAAAATCAATTAAATTTATAAAGTGATTAGATGTCTTCATTTGTCATGTCCCCATCCCAATAGGTCTACTAGTTGACAATGTTTCACCCACCTACTAGTTCCCTAGGTTGGGGGAGAAGGCATTAAATATTGCAATAAGAGAGCTATGGGACCCAAGAGAACCTTAGTTTCTCATTTACACATTAATTTGGGTCATACAAATAATAAATATGGAGGAAATAAAGTGGCATTGCTTCATAAGGACATTTGGAGGTCCATGGAGGCCTTGGGTGGCTAGATTCTTCCTTACACATGTCATGACTTAACCCCAAATTCAAAATTATGAGGGATGGAATGTTCTTGGAAGGTGAAGAGTTGTCAAATGACATATCATGAGCCCAAGGATTCGAATAGGTGAGGAGGAGTAACTCCCCATGGAAGAGAAGAGTCTAGAAAGAAACTAGGTGCCATGTGGAGCTAGATTCCCTGGGGTTTATGACAACAATGATGGAAGATTCTATGACAAGTCAGACTTGATTGCAAATCTGATTGCAGGCCTATTACAACCTGACATGTCATGGCTAAAAATAGCCTCCAAGAGAGCGCACTTGGGACTAGGTGGCAGCCATTCGAATTTGGTGGAAGATGAAGGGTTTAGAAGAAGGCCAAGTGGCATGGAGGTTACTAAACATCAAGGATGAGTTGGAGGAATCCTATGGGAGTGAATTCGACCTTGGAGGACCTTAGGAGGGTTATAATTTGACCTTGGAGGACCTTAGGAGGGTTATAAAAATATGTCATGAGAAATGGAAATGGATTTTAATCATTTGTGAATTTGCCCTTGGCATTTTGGAGAGCAATAGCTTGTCCATTGCACAGTGAGTGCACACTTACCCTGCTAGTGAGTCAATTTCGAGAGAGTGGGATTCTCATCCAAGTTGGCTATGGGAGAGGCCATTCAAACTTCTCATTTGGAGCTTCATGGAGTGTTTTGCTGCAGATAGGAGCTTGTTACTATTTGTGACCCATCTCTCCCCCTATTCTCTCAATTCTCACTTCCATATTTTCGTGTTTTTCTATGAAGGCGCACTTTTGTGAATGGTGGTTGCACCCCATTGAGTTCAGTTGATGCCCAAGCATGGGTGAATGATTCATGGCTCTGTAATATGTCTCCCATCTTCTCTATAAGTCAAAATCAGAAGAAATATCTATGCAAATGTCCACATTTCCAAGCTTTGTTGTCACTAGTTTCCATGTGATGATTTCCCTTTTCAATGGAGTTGTATATCTGATGTCTTTTGCAACTTGGATCAATGTTATTCGTTGTTAGTGAGCTATTGAAATGTTGTTAATGGTCTATATTCATCTTGCTATGTTCTGAACCATTATATGCACCATTTATGAGTCAAAGTTGAGCTTTTATATGTCATTTCCCTCGAGCAAATATAACTGAATTTATGCAATCGAATATGAAGCTTTAATCCTCTGTTGCAGAACTCTTAACCATACCAAATGACAGTAAATGAAGTCTAATTACAGTCCCCATACTCTGTTAGACAAGTTGGAAGGGTTGCATATGAGTTGGAGAGCCATTTCTGCTCACACCCTCGGGTGGATTGCAGCATAAATTGCTAGTAATTTTACCCTTTTTGCTATCAAGCCCAAATCAAGTTGCAGATGTCTATGACCTGTCATAAAGCTATCAGAGAGTCAATTGAAGAGTCCTAAGACTCCCCACATCAGTCCCTACCAAATTCAAGACCCTCTTGAGCCATTCAAATTCCCTGGTGTCAAGACTAGTCAAGACAATTTTTCCAAAATTCTGCCTTTGTTGGGAATTTTGGAATTGGGACATTACATCATTAGTCATTATTTAAGTGTTTTTATGCTATCTAATGATCTCATGCCACTCATGGGTGCTTGGACAGGCCCACAAACAAACTAAAAATCACATGAAATGCAGCTTGAAATCACCGAAAAGGTACAGAAACATCATCGACCACACCATAAGACTCTAAATTGGGAAAAGCCATATAGTACGACCAACACAATTTCAAGCCATTTCTGCATTCCCTAACATTTTAGGGACTAGGACAGTACCAATTTGGCGTTTCTTGCAACTTAGGAATATATGTTATAATGGTCATCTTGTGTATTTAAGAGGTTTTTAAGTTATGATTCCTTTAAATTTTTATTAAATTGTATAACAAAGTTAAGTTGCAATGCCTTAACATTAATTAAGTTGCATTTCAGAATTAGGTGTTGGTAAATTGAAATGAACAATCACTCTCATTGAAGCTATGTAGCAGACTCTTTGAAACAGTGTAGGCCAAGACTCGCAGGTACTCACGAGTCTTCCCAAGTCAGACCCTAAAACAAGTAACTGGACCATACTCGTGGACAGACTCGGCAACTCGGAAGATACTCGGCAAACTCAGGAGACTTGCCTAGACTCGGCACTTACTCTGTCGGACTCGGCACACACTCGGCCCAACCAGTGCCCAAACCTGAGAAAGATTGTTATCTGATGGGTTTAGGCTGTTTAGAAGAGACCTAATTCTGCCCAGATTTGCTCCTTATGCCCAGAATTGAAGTTCCATTATTTTTAGTGGCTGATATATGTCCCTACTGTTGGATGCTTGTGTTGTCATTGACGTCACCAAGCCAGCCAGATCAGATTTGAACTGAGCCAGTTTGAAGAATTATATGAAAGATGACAAGGCACAGTCAGCAGCCTTATGGAACTGACCTTTAGATCAGCCAAGTTCATCCAGGTCAGAGGCATTCTACCTGTAGCAGAAGTGGCACCCTGAAGATGCTTTGTGAAGACCCACAGGAGCCCGGATGAAGATAAATAGAGAGCTATCAGTCAGCAAGGCCGATCACATGCAGAAGTGAAGCTACAGTCAGCCATGGTTTAATCCATTAGTCGGAATAACTGAAATGATTGTCCTTAATAGTTACAGCTGTTTGGATATTTCAGACCGAATATAATTGGGATTGATGAGGAGTTTAAACTGAACCTTCAAATGTCATAATCAGTTATGCTAATTAGACCGAACCTGTCCAGGATCAATGAGAAGCCTATTCCGAGCCTTGAAATGTCAGAAATCAGCTCTGCTAGTCTGAATTTTGAAGAAGCCCTAAAACAGAGCAGACCCAAAGACATAAGAAAGGCATTTTTGTGATATATATATATATATATATATATATGTATGTATGTATGTATATATTTCAAAATGGGCTGTTTAGCAAAGTCCGTCTGTTTTTGAAGTGTTAAAGAAGGCTGAAAGAGTCTTGTTCGAAGCCCGTCCTAACAGCATCGGACCTCTAAGGGTCTCAAGCCTTTTAAGTTAACGTCAAACAGCCCTAATGAATCTACACAGCGAGCTCTTGAAGTAGGGAAGGATAAGCAGCCCTAATAGATCTACACGAAGTATGGAAAGGTAAGGGTCTAAAGCCCTTGAAATATAGAAAGTGCAAACATGTCAAGCAGCCCCAATGGATTTTAAGTGAATCTAATAATTAATAAAATAAAAATTGATGAAAAGTCTAGGTCGGCTTCATAACTTGTTATAAAAGGAGATTTTTGGAATTTAAATAGAAGAGTTGAGATTGGTATAATACATGCATTTTGATGCGACAATTTGGATGGTAGGCTGAGGCTGAGGCCTAGCGAGTTTGGAACACTAGGAACAGTTGAGAAGGCAGTACGAAGTAGGGCATTCTCTTCTGCAGCTGAAAAGTGTTAGATCTGTTGCTTAAGACTCAAGAGAGTTCTTTCAGGTATGTAAAACTTGTTCTGGTTACTATTGGTAAAGCTTCCGTGAGAAATAAGTTTGGAAGGACTGAGGCTAAGACAGACTCAAGACAGTTGACTTCATAGCAGCAAAAACAAAAACAGTGACAGACTAAAAATGGCAGAGAAGGTCTCTTCGATCTTCATCATTTCTTGGGAGGAAGGGTGGTGCAAGGGAAGGACAAGTGTCCTAACAGGTTGAAGCCTGTATCAGGTGTGTTGTGGCATCCTTCAGTTGAAAGCAGAAAACTAGAAGAGGTTGAAGCAACTCCCTCCAGTTGCTGCTGGATCATCTTTGAGGTGTTGAAGCACCTCCTTTGAATGTAAATCTTATTTATTCGTAAGTAAGACATTCCGTGGCTCTCTCACTTGAAGGGCTCACGTTAAATTTCTGGTGTTTTTTGCTCATGTGATTGGATCTCTTATTTATTGTCTTATTAATAAATTAAAGTGATTGTAAGAAACAGGAGTTGAAATAATCTTGAAGTAATAAATTTTGAATCTGAACAGAACACTGATTCACACCCCCCCTCTCAGTGTTCTTGGTGTGTTCTTCACCTACTTGAGCAAAGATGAACATTGTCTGCTGTCCATGCTTCAAAAACTACCCAGAAGTGTGGTTTGAGGTCTGATTTCATGCCCAGACTTGCTTATGTCACCACTGTTTTTGTTCTGAAGGTTCATCACTCCTTCTGTCCGAAGTCCTTCCTGAGTCAACGTGTCACATGCCAGCCGAGTCATACAACCTCGCTTTGAAATATGAATAAATTAGTTCAAAATGTTCTTTATTACAATTCGTTGTTGTGTAAAAACACTAATAATGGTATCAAAGCCACAGTGGAGCCAAGGAGAAGGCCATCCAGGAATGTTGGACCCCAATTAGATGTTCAACAACCACAATTTCAATATATGGAAACAATGCATGACTGTCATAATCCGATATAGGTGATTGTTAGGGGTGGTGATGAGCAAGGACAGAAGAAGGCCTCACGACGAACATGAGCAAGAAGTTTTTGATTTAAAGAATAGAGATGCCTTGACACTAATAAAATTGTCCATAACAGATGATATGCTCTACAAGTGCAAGATGAAAAAGAAGCTTTTACGATGTGGACGAAACTAAGGGAGATGCATGAAACTTCCAACAAAGGTCGGTAGGGCCCTTTACCTTAAGAGTATAGTGTTGTTTTGAAAGAAAATGCAAGAGGGTGACTAAATTTCAAACAACTTGCTGAAATTGCAAGAAATATGTGAATAGTGACTAGCAATTGGCAGAGAAGTAAATGAGAAAGATTTGGTACTAATTACCTTGATAAACCTACCTCTCCTTTTGAAAATTCTGTTGAAACTTTGAATGTCACTTTGGAATCCACTGACATCACATTTGAGAAGTTTGTGGTCAATGACTGCAAAAAGACATGAAAAACACGGTTTGGAAGTGCTAGATAAAATTAGTGGTGGCAAGCCTACAAGTTGAAGTAAATTGGCTAAGAAAGTGAAGTGATTTTTTATTGTGGAAACTTGGAAGTATGGTCACATTAAGAAGGATTACAATTTACAACAAAAGGTTGTGGAATGAGCAGCAAAACCATGGGCACTGAGGAAAGAAACAAGCTAATGTTATGGAACATAAAGAGGAAGAATTTTATGCTTATATGACTTCTCAGGTACGAAGTAAGTCAGCAATGGTGTTTCAATTCTATAGCATCTAAGCATGTGACTAACAAGAGGGACCAGTTTGTTGAGTTTGTGGAAGACAAAGCCAAGTCAAAAGTCATGATTTTGGGTGACAAGAAAGAGCACTTTGTAAAATGCCATGGAAATGTGCAGATTAATATGAGGATTAAGACCTGCATGTTTAAGAATGTATTATAAATTTCGGTTTGAATAAAAAATTGATTCTCGTTAAGTTAGATCACAAAATAAGGCCCATCTTTGGATGTGATCTTTTGGGTGTTAAAGTTTAGGGTTAGGTTCAGATATACTTCAATACATAAACAGAATTATGAACAAGGTTAGATTCAGAATAGTACTGTTTCAATAAATTGAAACAGTAATAAAATCAAACATAATTTTCATCTCTCTCAACTTTAACACTCCATTGGTCACTGCATTAAAGTTTGCCCTTGAGATGATTCACCAGATGCCATGTACAGTAACAATATGATAAAATAATGTACAGGAGATAACAGCAGTAAAGAATCGTAACAATTATTTTTTAATCAGCCTTATACTCAGATACTTTTAGGTTTTGATCTTGTCACCGAAGGGACAAGTCAAGTTTCAACTAGGTGAACAAATGGTGTACCTTGAGAGAGAGAGGGTTAAAGCAGAAGGATACAGACCTCAGAATCTTAGTCAACAGGAAGAGAAACTTCAATCAATTACTCAGGCTTTAGCAGCACACCAGCAGAGAGACACAGTCAAGCTCAGTATAGTCACGCTAGCAGAGAAGATACAGTCATGCTAGCACACAGTCAAACTTAGCAGAGACTCACAGTCATGCAGAGCAAAAGGGGCACAGTCTCGCTGACAAGAGACACATAGTCACGCTAGATAAGTGACACACAATCACAATGGTGTAATAAAATACAGTCACGTTGGTGATACACAGTTATGCTGCAAAGAGACACACAGTCGTGCTGGTGCAAGAGAAAACAATCACGCTGAAGGGAGAAGCACAGTCACGCTGAGCGAGGAAGATACAGTCACGCTGAGGGGAGAAGACACAGTTACGCTGAACGGAGGAAGATACAGTCACGCTGAATAGTGACACAGTCACGCGGAGCAGTGACTCAGTCACGCTGAGAGCAGGGTTACAGTCACGCTGGCAGGGACGCTGAACAGCGACACAGTCACGCTGAACGGGAGAGAACAGGGTCATGCTGGAATAGGTTACAATCACGCTGGCAGGGACGCTGAACAGTGACACACAGTCATGCTGAACGGGAGAGAACAGGGTCACGTTGGAATGGGTTACAGTCACGCTAGCAGGAACGCTGAGCAGTGACACACTGTCACGCAGATATAGTCACGCTGGAGCAGGGTGAGACATGGTGAACAACAAAAGAAGATACGCTCACGCTGAAATTAGAGACCACCATCATGCAGCGAGTAGAGACCACAGTCATGCTAGGGTGGAAGAGACACGGTCACGCTGGAGTCGCGGCAGAAGGTACCTCCGATGTCAAGCAAACAGTGGGCTATTATGTCAAACAAGGAATTAGATCCCGATGCCACTTTCAAATGAAAACCTTTAAATTTATAATCTTGACAATCCTTAAGATAGGGTACCAAAAGGTCCAATGGTAAACATAAAATAAGAAAGGTACAAAACAAAACCATAAACAATGGGCCAAAGGTCTAATAATGAAAATAACTAAAAAATGGTCCAATGGTTTTATAAAATAAAATTGACTTAGGATAGTATACGAAAGCTCCAAATAAAAACCATAAGGTAAAAGTCTCATAATAAGAGTGCTAGGACCAAGTAAGATAAAGGACCATAAGTCAACCAAAGGGGTCATAATAAGACGGTAAGACAATCCTCATACCCATAAGTCCAAGGTGTACCATAAAAGTGGACAAACAAACCCCTTTTTACCCAAAGGACCAACAAGACCAAGGACATTAATATTTTCTCTCTCTCACGGTACATTGTTTCATATATTTTTATCATCACTGTATAAGGGGGAGATCCAAACTGGATGATGTGATCCTTTGGTCCTCAATACTTCTCTTGAGGGTTAGGTGCTAGTAACATCAATAACCGATTAGGAGAGAGGACATCACACATCATCATCTTGGTCTACTTGACCAAGAATCACTTGGTTAACTGACCAGGAGTGCTCCTGCAAGAACTACTTGGTCACAAACCAAGAATCTGCCTGGACCCAGACCAAGAAGTCTCTATCTCAACCTACAGAATCTACTTGGACATCGTGTCCAAGAAACTGTCTGGTCCCATACCAGAAAACCCTAGAGACATATAGGGGCCCTAACCATATGTTAGGGACTTTGCCATGGCATCAACCTACTTGGTCCCAGACCAAGAAACCCAAGAGACTACTGGGGGCCTAGGGTACCTTCTAGGGTCTTACTCTACCCTAGTTAACTGACTAAGGTACCATCCTCCCTGAGAATGGGTCTCGCAACTGCACTAATTTTAATATTGGGGAGAGATGTTTTGTGATTATTAAGAAGAACAATAAGAAGTTGCATCAAAGTATGAAGGAACTTGTCCTTTATAGACACATTGACAATGAAATCACAAAATCCCAAGCCTTGGTGACCAACCTTGAAATATAGCAACAATCTATGACATAAGTGGGATTGACATTTGAATTTTTAGTGTCTTTTCTAATTAAGAAAGGGGAAATGGTGGTTGAATATGTTTTCCCTAGGATTGGGATGAATCCATCTCTCCATGCAAGCTACAAAATCGAGGCAACTACGGTTCGGCCTAGCTAATCACCGTTGCTCTTCTTCTTTGTTTCCAATGGGTGCCTTGGCCCTCCCCTCGAGCTTTGCTCTTCCCTCCATTCAATCTCTTGAGCAACTCTCTTCTCCCATTAAGGTTTTTCCACATCCATCTTCTCCTCCCAAGGTGACGGTGGCTCCCTTCTTTCTATTGGATTGATCACTATGACATCTCTTTCAATGGGTCGTTTTCCTGGTAAGGGAGCCCTTGTATGCTTGAATATTATTTTAATAACAAGCAGATGGGCAGAAATTTTGCTATGCATGTGTTATTGTGAGATCTATTTCCATTTTGCTTCCACTACTAATTTCTGCTAATTATTCTAATAGTATAAATTATTTAGTGAGATGCAATTTATTTTTTAAATCAAGGAAATCATTAGAAAATTATTTATCTAGGGATGGGATTAGAAAATTTAACACGGTATCAAAGGTATCAAAGCTTTCACTCTGAGAGGGAGGCGGATTTGAAGTTTAAAAGAGCAAATCTATTATATCTAAGTGACCAAAGACAAATCTAGTACATATCTTGGATATACAACAGTAGATTCTTGTTGGTGCTTAAGGAATAAGCACATGATCGTTGTTTTGTGCAAATCTATAAATGGCAACAACCAATCTCAAGTTTGAAAACCACGTAGATAGGGCATCTAACTTACTGTCCTAGAAAGCAAGAGTAACCTTGTTGAAGGAGCACGACCTCTGGGAGATTATGGAAAAGGTTGGTCCTGTACCAACAGATGCAACACTAAAGGCAACACATGCGAAGAAGGACATCAAAGGCCAGAGAGTGATCTTGGACGCTATGAAGGATCACTTGATCCTTCATGTGGCAGAGATGTAGTTGGCCAGAGAAATGTTCAAAGCTCTAGTGGATTTGTTCTAGACTCACAACATGAACAGAGAGATGATTTGAAAAACAAACTCAAAGTTGTCTACATGTCAAGATCTCGCAATGTTACTAACTATCTCATGAAGATCACCTAGATACGTGATCAGCTTGCAGCTATTGGAGAGAAAGTGGATGACGCAAAACTCGTCAATGTGGCATTGAATGGGTTTACCAAGCCTTGGAAACCATTTGTAAAGGGGATTTGTGCTCAAGAGAATCTTTCAAATTGGTAGAGGCTTTGGGATGATTGCATACAAGAAGAGATTCAGGAGGAGTCCAAAGCTAGCAAGCATGGAGGTAGTGACAGGGCAAAGGAAAGGTTCCCAACAAAAAGGGGTAACAAGGGGGCGACCTCATAGCCACAGAAAAAGAAGAACTTGAGCAAGATTAATTGCTTTATTTGCCACAAGAATGGGCACTATACATCAGTGTCCAAAGAAGAAGAAAGGAAAAGGAAACTCGCAACAAGCAACAACATTTGCAGAGACTCAATTGAGTGAGTTTGCTACAAAGTTTGAGAGTGGCTTCTCAATAGTTTCTCAATTGAGTGAGTTTGCTACAAAGTTCAAGAGTGACTTCTCAATAGTTTCCTACCTTTTGGCAAACACAGATGCTAGGAGCTCATTGTACATGGACAGTGGTGCATCTCGTCATATGACAGAAGCACGAGAGCTATTTACCAGCCTGATGGAGATGAACTCAAGGATCTATGTGGAGCTTGATAGTGAAGCCAAGTATGTAGTAAGGGGAGAGGGAAAATTTTCATTCAAAAAAAACAATCTCAAAAATCGTGCCCAAAAATCTGCCTCGAAAATCGTGCCTCTTGTACTAAAAACCGTACCGTATAGACTATACGGACCAGCAATACATGTTGTTGTCCTTCCCTCGATTTGTGTGCCCTCTCTTGTTGTTGTCATTTCCTCGAAATGCGTGTCAAGAGAAAAACTTGTTGTTGCTGGTGTTTTGTCCTCTTTCTCAGAAAATGGCTCTCCTTCTCTCTCAAAATGCAAAAGTGCCTATTCACTTGGAAACTTCCCTTTTTGGGTGAAAAAATTAGGGTGAATGAAAAGCCATCTAATCCTAGGGCTCAGATTAGTCTAGATGACTGGTTGTGATTAAAATCACTTTTCTCCACAAATTAATTAATTTCACTCACTTTTAAAACATTTCACTTAAAGTGCACTTTTTCCCTGAAGTGTAATTAATGCTCATCTCAAGTCATTAATGTAAAGTCCAAGTGACTCAAACCCCTTTTCCTAGTGACTTACGAAAAAGTCACTTAGGGGAACAACTCCTAGGTAAATTTCAACACTCCCTCTTACCAAGGAAGTTGTTCTTCACCACACCCAACTTGTCTCTGAAGTGACTAAACTTGCCTCTTCCAAGAGGCTTCATCATGATATCTGCACCCTGCTCATCAATGGAAATACACTACAATGTCACTGCTCCTCTCTAAACATAATACTGAATGAAATGAAACCTGATCTCAATATGCTTTGACCGGTCATGAAAAACTGGATTCTCAGAGAGCTGGATGCAACTTTGATTGTCACAGTAAATCAACGTAGGCCTCAGCTCCTAATCAAATAAATTCACCAGCAACTTGCGAAGCCACAGCGCATCGCAACTGGCCTAACTGGATGCCATATACTCGGCCTCTGCAGAACTCAAAGCAACATACTTTTTTCTTCCGACTGAACCACGACACTGCTGTCGAGCCCAAACTGAAATAACATTCGGAAGTTCTCTTCCAATCTACCACACTTCCTACCCAATCTGAATCTGTGAAGCCAATCAATCTGATCCCATCCGATCTCCTGTAGTCCAGACCATATTCCATTGTCCTTGCAAGGTATCTCAACACGTGTTTTGCGGCTACCCAGTGCACCCTCCTAAGCTTCACCATGAATTGGCTGAGAGTGTTCACCGCAAAACACAAATCTGGCCGAGAATCGACCAAATACATCAAAGAACCAATGAGCTGACAATATAGTGTAGGATCCACCAACTTTCCCTCGGAAGCATGAAGTTTCTTCCAGTTGGTGACCATCGATGTAGACATCGGCCTGCAATTCTCCATCCGAAATCTCCTCATAATATCAACTGCATACTTTCCCTGTCCTAGGAAAATATGACCACGCTCCTACCAAACCTCCAATCCCAAAAAATAGTGCATCAACCCAATGTCCGTCATCTCATACTCTGAAGCAAGATCTTTCTTGCAAGCTGCAATAGGTCTCTCTCCTCCTGTGATAAATAAGTCATCCAAATACAACAGAAGAATGAGGGGATCATCTCCAACCATGATGAAATAGAGATTTAGATCTGCCTCACTCTTCTGAAAAACCATCCGTTGCAAGTAAGAGTCAATCCTGGAGTACCAAGCTCTAGGAGCTTGCTTCAACCCATACAAGGATTTCTTCAGCCTGTAAACATGAGACTCTCTCCCATGAATCTCAAAGCCCTGAGGCTGCTAAACATAAACCTCCTCCTGTATGATTCCATTGAGAAATGTGGTCTTCACATCCATCTGATGGATCTTCCATCCCATTTCCGCAGCAATGGCAATCAACGCCCTAATAGGAGTATAACGAGCAACCAATGCAAAGGTCTCATCATAATCAACTCCCTCGACCTATGTGAACCCCCGCGCCACAAACCAAGCCTTGTACTTCTCCACACTACCATCTACAGCATGTTTTAGCTTGTAAAGCCAACGAGAAATCACCACTGACTTCCCCTCAGGTCTCGGAACTATCTCCCAAATATCGTTCTTCATGATGGAATGGTACTCTTCCAGCATGGCATCTCTCCAAACATAATGCTAAGAGGCCTCCTCAAAAGTAGAAGGCTCTGAATCACGAAGACTAGCCACTAATGCCATACCCAAGGTTACACGAACCATGGAAGAATCCAATAGGGGTACGGCACTAATCCCAAAATTAGGAATCGGGGATTCGGAACCTAACCCTAATTAACATTAATTGTCCTATGTAAACAAGTTTATATTAGTCAAAACGTGGTGGAAGAGTCAGATGAAGAATCCAAGAATCCGATTCGGAAGAATCTGATTCAGGTGCGGTTAGGCCTAGGGCTGACTCCGGTAACTATGGCCATACCCAATCCGTCTGGCATCCAAATAGCCCTCACTGGCTCCCTGGGAGTCCCAAACTTTCCCAGCGGAGACGATCATGAAGTGCCATGTGGTAAGCGGTATAGAATCCGGTACCATCTTTACTTTTTAACATCCTGCTACTTTTGACTCTAAAACACGTAACATCCATTGATCATATCCACCTTCAACATGCGTTGTCGATCTAGTCTTCTCACTTGGATTTGACTTTGTCTAGCATCTTTTCCCTTCACTTCGGGCAAGACATTAGGTCACATGTTAGCGCGAGCAAGCTCAACGCTTTCTTCCATGTCTGCTTGTCTCTTTGGCCCAAGTCATGGCTTCAGTCACATAGAATTTTTCTTTTATGAAACTAATTTCATCTCGGGCGCTACCACTTCCTAAACTTTGATCATAATATTTGGTTTCATGATAAATCCCCAAGGCTAAAACATGAATTCATAAAAACTTAATTTCATTTTCTAGGCTTTTAACCTTTCTTTTTCGAATCTGAGAGGAATGGAAGCAAGATAAAAAGCCTCCAAAATTTAAGCATGCCAACATATATTATTCCCCCATCATGGAGGTATTTCTATGTTTATATGAAACTTATGTGGAAGAAACATGTGTTAACTTTAAGTTTATATGAAACTTATATGGAAGAAACCTATGTTATAAGTTTTCTTGAATTGGCTTTGGAGTATGATGAATATAACAAGAAGTGGTTACTTGAAGTTGAAGAAATTTCCACAATACTCCAACATTATGCAAACCTTTAAGTAGTTCTAGATAAACAAGTACAAAAACTAGAGGAAGCATGTCGAGAAATCCAAAGGTTAAAACTTTGGAGACATATTGAAGAAGAGTGTACAAGAGACATATCTAGTTGGTGTGATTTAGAGGATCCTTGCAAGAAATGGTATATGGGCAGTTATCATTTATGGTAGGACGACTACTTTTGGCTTCTCTTTGATGAATTGACTCCTTTAGATGAAGCAAAAACTAAGGACCATCATAAGCGAGTTGTGATTACAATTTTTCAACTTGAACCCTCTTCAATGGTAGTCTTCCTTCCAAATCCACAACCAACTTTTTGCAAATATTTTGTGGATCCACATGATCGTGGTGAGCATTTTGCGCACAACACTCAGCCATTTGTCCATTTCATGTATTAGAAATTACATGTCAATCAATCCCCGGTACATGGGACCCTCATTTATGGATGGGCCCTTTACGAACACACCTCTTGGACAACTTCACTCTCAACATTGAGGGTGGGACACGTACATGGGACCTTGGCTTATGCATGTAAATCAGCAGTGCAAGCACTAAGGGCAATGCTTCTTAAAGGAGCGTGGAATGGTTTGATCCTCGCCTGTGATGTGATGGGGGGTGTGGGCCCATTAGAGTTAATAATAGTATAAAATAAGTTTATTAATGTCTAGCAATTAACCAAAAGTAGGTCAACATGATTGCACAATACATAAGTGGTGATAAAAAGTGGGAGTCCAAAAGCCAATCCTATAAAACTAAAAATCGATATTATTCTAAAAGATCTAAGCACG
Source organism: Pseudotsuga menziesii (assembly GCA_001517045.1). Lineage (NCBI taxonomy): Eukaryota > Viridiplantae > Streptophyta > Pinopsida > Pinales > Pinaceae > Pseudotsuga > Pseudotsuga menziesii. The sequence goes on along the minus strand of LPNX010647381.1, from coordinate 644,022 downwards.
ACTATCACAATGTCAAAAAGAAGAAATACAATGCTCTGGAGATGAGTACAAGGGAGTCTCACACTCCAAGGGCTCGTCATCAGACAAATGAGAGAGGGGGTCCTCTTCTAAAAAGGAAACTCTCCTACCATCTAAGGCTAAAGGAAAGAAACTTTGTATAGAAAACTAGTAGAAAGAGATGGATCTGGTTCAATGGATGTCTCTCTATCTAAAACAGGTGGCTTACTACCGAGAGCTAGTAGAAAGGGGTTGCATAATGATTCGGTGTGAACTAACTCGAAACACCATACAACAGCTCCGCATGGGTTTCACTACTGAGCTTTGGGCTCCTTGTTGTGTTCTTAACACATCTAGGGGCTAGAATTGTATTACACTATGCCTACCTCTTGGTGTCACTATTTAGAAGCACTTGGAAGAAAGTTGCGATCCTCTTAGCAATGTCTTGTCAAATAAGGAGCCAAAGAATGTCATCCCTGAGCTTAAGGACCTGACCCAAGTATAAAGCCAAGCAAAATTGGTCTAGGTACCAAAAAAAGGTGGAAAGGGAGTTAAACTCTTTGAACAGACGATGGAACCAACCACATATCTCATAGTAACACAGAGATTTGAAATAAAGGGCGCATATGTCTCTGCCTCTTGTATATGGAAAATCCGACATACCTTATATTCTCGCGATATCTAGCGCTTCACTTCCACCTGAAGTTCATAAGAACCGACTCAAAACTAGCCTAGGGAGATCCTAAGTCCATGCATCCAGTGTCGAAGCAAGCAAGGGGTCCACACTATGAGACCGTCTTTGAGCTCCATGAAATGCTCTACATAAAAGGCCATCTTTGGTCTCAAACCCCTAAGAAGGGTGATCCATGAAACAACCTGGATAAACTACATGTACATATCCTCCCTGATAAACCCATTCATCTCCTGCTTATTAAACAAGAGGTGACTAGGACAATCTAAGGAGTATCTAAAAGAGGGAGAAGGTGGTCTATTGATATATTAGTTGACTAAAGGAAACAAGAAACCTTCAAATACCAACATTGTGGTCTTCCAAAAAGGGTGGGGCAAACTAGGTGATGGCCTCTAAAGAACGGTAAGCAAGATATGGGTGTCAATCTTTGTCGACCTTTGAGTTGGAAAATCTCTGGAGGTTGTGTAGTAGCTCTACAAGTTTATTATAAATAGTCTATGCCTCTTGTATATGGCAGATCCAACATAGCCTATCCTATCATGATATCTAGTGCTCACTTCCAGCTGAAGTTAATAAAAACCCACTAAAACTAGCTTAGGCAGATCTTAAGTCCATGCATCCAATGTCAAAGCAAGGAAGGGGTCCACACTAAGAGGTCGTCTTTAAGCTCCGTAAAATGCTCTACATAAAAGGCCATCTTTGGTCTCAAACCCAGATGGCAATCCATGCAACCTACATACACTCCATGTATATATCCTCCTTGATAATCTCATTCATCTCCTGCTTATTCAGTAAGAGGCGACTAGGAGCATCCAAAGAGTATCTAAAAGAGGGAAGGTTGTCTAGTGATATCTCATTTGACTAAAGGAAACAAGAAACCTCCAAACACCAACATTGTGGTCTTCCAAAGGGGAGGGGAACTAGGTGATAGCCTCTAAAGCATGGTAAGCAAGATATGGGTATCGATCTTTGTTGAACTTTGTTTTGGAAAATCTCTGGAGGCGTTGTAGTAGCTCTACCAGTTTGCAAATAATCATTGGCTCTTGTATATGGCAGATCCAAAATAACATATCCTCTCACGATATCTAGTGCTTCACTTCCGCCTGAAGTTGATAAAAACCCACTCAAAACTTAGCCTAAGGGGATCCTAAGTCCATGCATCCAGTGTCGAAGCATGCAAGGGTTCCACACTATGAGGTCGTCTTTGAGCTCCATGAAATGCTTTGAATAAAAGGCCATTTTGGTCTAAAACCCTTAAGAGAGGTGATCCATGCAACCTGGATACACTACGTGTATATATCCTCCTTGATAATCCCATTTATTTCCTACTTATTAAGCGCGAGGTGATTAGGAGCATCCAAAGAGTATCAAAAAGAGAGAAGTCGGTCTATTGATATCTCAGCTGACTAAAGGAAACAAGAAACCTCCAAATACCAACATCGTGGTCTTCCAAAAAGGTGGAGGGGGGGTAAACTAGGTGATGGCCTATGTGTTGATTTTTCTAACCAACATCGAGAGCCCTTCTCTTCAGAGAATGGGACCACCAGATCCGAGACCATGGTGAAAACTCAACTTAGTGTCGAGTGACCATTATGTTGAATGGTAGATATCTGGTCTAAGACCATGATATAGACCCAGATCTACCCTAGGTAGACTCAACCTTGTGTTGAGTAGACATCTGGTCCAGGACCACGATGTAGACCAGTCTGGGACTGGTAGACTCAGCTTAGTTTTGAGTAGCCATTCTCTTCGAGAATGAAGACACTGTAAGCCCTAGACTGGGCCTAGGCATGTGTGTGGCACTTTGACCCTTGATCTATGGGCTTGGTGTGCTTCTCCAAGGATTAGCTACCCTTGGTTAAGTTACCCTAGTACCAAATCTAGGTGTCACACAGTGTGTGAGGTAAAAGAATTAATAAATCTCTTGGTTTATGATGATGTACTTTTGAAATCAAAAAGGTACCACAGGGGCACTTGGAAAAAGGTCAAAGTCAAAAGTCAATTTAAATAAAGACTTTTGTACCACAGGTGGAATCAAAATTAAATAAGGACTTTTGGTAAAACTCAAAGGAAAAATAAAAGTACCTTTTTTTGGTAAGAGTGAAAATGAAATTAGGAAAAGAATAAAAATATTTTTATTTTTATTTTTCCTAATCTTGTCCACTTACAGCTGAACAAAGGATATAAAAGAAGATCAAGTCTTCTCATTTACAACACACAAGTTTTCTCTCACAGGTGATGCTGCTATTTTACTGAAGTCTTCTTGAAGATTGTTTTTGCCTCAGCTAGGGCATTCATTTCCAGCAAACCCCCAGTTAGGGTTCTATCAAAAAATCAATCTTCAACACTTTGTGGACAGCCACCTTCAGCATTTCGTTTTTGGGGCAATTTTCCTCTTTTTTTTTGGGCAGCCATCTTTTCCCTTTCTCTCTCCTCACGGGCTGTCCATCTTTCTCTCTCCGGGTAGAAAGAAAAGACAAGCCGAGCAGATCGAGCAGCAGAACAATCAACAGGCAGCTGTACAATCATATCCATACGGATTTGTACGGCCGTACAGTTGTACGACAGCAAGGTACAGCCAGTCAGGTATTTTTAGATCTAACCTAGACAATCTGATTTTTGCAGACATGAGAGAGAAAATTTCTCTTTTTTTTAAAAGCCCTAATTTGGGAAAATTTTGTAATTTTGGAAATTGTGGGTAAAATTATCAATTTGATTTTTACTGATACATTTTACAGTACTGTGGGTAAATTCCAAATCTAGAACTGAGGAACTTTTTGAAGAATTTTTTGAGTCATCTCATTCACGAGATGAGCTATTAATGCTTTTGTGGGTTTTGTCCTTTGACAGTTTCCCTAGTGAAAAATATTGTGTCCATGTGTGTTGATGTGATGAATGTGTTTTTACTGCACTGCTGTTTTGTTTAAGTTCATCTGCAAATTTTTAAATTTTATGCTAATGTTAAAAATTCAACATGGTATCAGAGCTTAGCATGTGAAAACACAGTAAAGGGACACTGCTGTTGTTTCTCACTAGATCTTGGAATAAGATTTGTAGATCTAACATTTGGTTAAGTGACAAAGATGGCCACCAATGGGTTCAAACCGGTAGAAAAGCTCCATGGTTCAACAAACTTCAATTCCTGGAAGGCCAGGTTGACAGCCATTCTTAATGAGAATGACTTGGATGACATTGTTCTCAATGTCACAGAAGAGCCAACTACAAATGCTGGTAGGCTTGCCTACAAGAGGAAGCAAGGTAAGGCTAGAAGAGTCATTTATGATTCTATTAGAGAAGAATTGATGCCTAACATCACAACCTTGAAGACTGCTAAAGAATGCTATGATACATTGGTAAACCTTTATGAAAAGAAGGCTCCCAGTCAAAAGAGAGTCTTGAAGAAGAGGCTACGAACTTTGAAGCTGAGCAAAGATGAAAGTGTTGGTTCCTTCTTCACCAAGATCAAACAGGTAAGAGATCAACTCCTTGCTATTGGTGTTACTGTTGATGATGATGCTCTTGTACAAACAGTGGTTGATGGTCTCCCAAGCTCTTGGGAAACCTTCATGGCATCCATCTATGGACGAGAAAATCAACCAACCTTTGAAAGGCTTTGGCATGATTGCATACAAGAAGAAGCAAGGTAATCAAGCAGGATAACCTTGCACTTGTAGCAAAGACCAAAAGGTTCAAGAAACCTTTCCCTCAGCAAAAAAAAGGGAAGAAACCTCAAGGTAAGTTTTCTGACATGTCTAAGATTGAATGTTATACTTGTCACAAGTTTGGACATTATGCTAGAGACTGCAGGCAGAACAAGAAGAAACCCAAGAGAAGGTTTCAAGCATCTGCTGTAGAAGCAGAGGAAGAAGAAGATGAAGAACCAAAGAAGAAGAGGAAAGCCAATGCTAATAAAATTGATGAGCCTATAGGAGAGTACTATTTGATTTCTGCTCTAACTGGTTCTTTCTCAGCTTGCTCTACTTCTTGGTTGGTTGACAATGGTGCCTCTAGGCACATGACAGGTAACCGTGGTACCCTCACCAGTTACAGAAAGAAGAAGTTCACCACTCAGGTAGAACTTGGAGATGACTCCAGTTACAATATTGAAGGAGTTGGCTCAACTTCACTTCAACTTGACTTAGGCACGGTTCTTCACGTTGATTATATTCTTTATGTTCTTGGTTTAAAGAAGAATCTTTTATTTGTTGTTGGATTAGAAGACAAGGGCCACAGAGTCCTCTTTATGGACAAGGTCTTTTATGGGCAAAAGACACAGATCTAGACTCAGCAGTACAAATTGGGGTTCGAGAGGGAGACCTCTACAAGGCTTCAAAAGTTTCCACTCATGCTTTAGTACATCACTCAATTGATCCTTGTGAACTTTGGCATAGAAGGTTTGGACACCTTCACTACACAGCTCTCCCAAGATTGCAAAAGATGGCCACAGGTATGCCAGAAGTGTCTCCAAAACATTAAGGAATTTGCAAAGGATGTGCTCTAGTCTTGGATTTACTTCCTCAAGGCCAAGAGCGAAACCTTTGACAAGTTCAAAGAGTTCAAGACACTCATTGAAAATCAGACTGGCAGACACATCTGTATCTTCAGATCAGATAATGGAGCTACAGGAACTGCTGTGTACATCCAGAACAGAAGCCCTCATGCTATCTTGGCTAAGAAGACTCCAAAAGAAGTCTTCACCAAGAAGAAACCTGCAGTTGATCACATGAGGATATTTGGCACTCCTATGTATGTTCATGTGCCAAAAGAAAAGAGGGCCAAGCTAGAGCCTTCCAGTAAGAAAGGCTTATTTATTGGGTACAGTGATTGCTCGAAGGCTTATCGAATATATATAGCTGGACTAAGGTACATTGAGGTCAGCAAAGATGTGATCTTCCATGAGGAAGCGGTGTTTCGTAAAACACTAGAGCTTTCACCGGAATATGCAGTTGCTCCACTTGAGTTTCCAAATTCTGAAATTTAGAGGGAGGAAGAGTTTGATGATCAAACTCCAGATGTTCCTGAGAACATTGAAAGTCCACTAGAAGAACTACTTGAAGTTCCTCCTTCCAAAAGGAGACCTGCTTGGTACCGAGAAACGGTACAATAAGCCAAGAAGCATAAAGCTCCTCCATGGACTTTCAGAGAAAGCATAAGACCACAGAAGCACTCCAGTCTTATGAGTCAATTTATCAGTTCAAAACCTTCATCGTACGAAGAAGCAGCAAGTAAACAGGTATGGGTTGATGCCATGATTGAAGAGTATAAGTCAATCATGAAGAATGATGTTTAAGAAGTTGTTCCCAAACCTACAGGAAAGTCAGTAGTGACTTCCAAATGGCTTTATAAGATCAAGCACGCTGTAGATGGCAGTGTGGAGAAGTATAAAGCCAAATTTGTAGCTCGTGGCTTCACTTAGAAAGAAGGCATTGACTATGACGAGACATTTGCACCTGTTGCCAGGTACACTACCATCAAAACCATCATTTCACTTGCTGCAGTATTCAGATGGAAGTTACATCGGATGGATGTAAAGACAGCCTTTCTCAATGGTAAGATTGAGGAAGAGGTTTATATTGAACAACCTGAAGGCTTTGTTCCTCATGGGAAGAAGACCCATGTATGTAAACTGAAGAAAGCCTTGTATGGACTGAAACAGGCTCCTAGAGTCTGGTATGCCAGGATGGATGGATTTCTCCATAGCTTGGGGTTCTCCAAAAGTACAGTTGATTCTAACTTGTACTTTAAAGTTGTTCATAATCATGTCTTGATACTTGTTCTATATGTAGATGACTTGTTTCTTACAGGTGATGAACAATTGATAGACCAGTGTAAGAGGGAGCTTACCTCTGAATTTGAGATGAAAGATCTCGGATTTATGCATTACTTCCTTGGCTTAGAAGTCTGGCAAAAACCAGGTGAGATCTTCCTGACACAAGGAAAGTATGCAGTGGATATCTTGCAGAGATTTGGGATGCAGGACTGCAAGTCCATGAGCGTACCAATGACTACCAACTTGACAAAGTTGCGGGACTCAGCCTCTAGTTCACAAAATGTGGACTCTACTCTATACAGACATCTCATTGGTTCCCTGATGTATCTCGTGCATACAAGACCAGACATCTGCTACACAGTGAATGTACTAAGTCAGTTCATGTCAAATTTGAAGCACATACACTTGGTAGCCGCCAAACATGTACTCAGATATGTGCGAGGGACTATCACTTATAGGCTCAAGTATACTTCCAGCAGTGGAGTATTGTTATCTAGATATTTAGATTCAGATTGGGCTTGCGGTACAGTCGACCGAAAAAGTACCTCGGGTTATTGCTTCAGTATGGGATCAACTACGATCTCTTGGTCCAGCAGGAAGCAGGGTTCCATAGCTCAGAGTACAGCTAAGGCAAAGTATATTGCTGTAAGCGATGCCTGCAAGGAAGCAGTTTGGCTTAGAAAGTTGTTATCTAATATGTTCGAGGGAAAGCTTGACTCAACGATCATCCATTGCGATAATCAGAGTTGCATAAAGCTTTCAAAGAATCTAGTGTTTCATGATAGATCGAAACACATTGAAATGAGGTATCATTTCATTAGAGACCTAGTGCATAGAGGTGCTCTGAAGTTGCAATACATTCGTACAAATGAATAGATTGCAGATATCTTGACCAAGCCCCTGACAGCATCAAAGTTTGTGTACTTTCGTGACAAGCTTGGTATGGCAGAGAACGCCTCTCTCGTTGAGAGGGAGTGTTGTTTTTTCTGAGCAACATCGATAACCCTTCTCTTCGGAAATGGGACCACCTAGTCCGAGACCACGGTGAAGACTCAACCCAATGTTGAGTGACCATTCTATTGAATGGTCAGATATCTGGTCTGGGACCATGATATAGACCCAGATCTGCCCTGGGTAGACTCAACCTTGTGTTGAGTAGACATCTGGTCTGGGACCACAATATAGACCAGTCTGGGACTGGTAGACTCAGCTTAGTTCTGAGTAGTCATTCTCTTGGAGAATGAAGACACTATAAGCCCTAGACTAGGTCTGGGCATGTGTGTGGCACTTTGACCCTTGATCTATGGGCTTGGTGTGCTTCTCCAAGGATTAGCTACCCTTGGTTAAGTTACCCTAGTACCAAATCTAGGTGTAACACAGTGTTTGAGGTAAAAGCATTAATAACTCTCTTGGTTTATGATGATGTACTTTTGAAATCAAAAAGGTACCGCAGGGGCACTTGGAAAAAGGTCAAAGTCAAAAGTCAATTTAAATAAAGACTTTTGTACTACAAGAAAAGGACCACATGTGGAATCAAAATTAAATAAGGACTTTTGGTAAAACTCAAAGGAAAAATAAAAGTACACTTTTTGGTAAAAGTGAAAGTGAAATTAGGAAAAGAATAAAAATATTATTATTTTTATTTTTCCTAATCTTGTCCACTTACAGGTGAACAAAGGCTATAAAAAAAGATCAAGTCTTCCCATTTACAACACACAAGTTTTCTCTCACAGGTGATGCTGCTATTTTACTAAAGTCTTCTTGAAGATTGTTTTTGCCTCAGCTAGGGCATTCATTTCCAGCAAACCCTTCTTACCACCTAAGTTGTACTTAGTGGTTTTTTATCAAGTGAGCCTGGTGAACCGAACAAGGATAACTTGTTCGGACTTCAAAAGACCTTCAGTCTTGCTTCTGGGAAGCTTTGTTGTACTATATCACATGTTCATACCCCATGGGGGAATTGTAATAAATGTTCTAGCATGATAGTGTCTGTAAAAGACTCAGTCTCTTAGACTTTATTTGTCAATCCGATCAGCCCAGGGTGTTTTTTCCCTCTGTTATTATTGGTTGTTGAATAAACGACTGTTAATTTCTGAGTTTTTCACTCCATACCTCCAAAGTTAGGGTGGTCGGCTTGGCAATTAAGCCTATTGAGGTTATTTGAGTCTATGTGTCAATGTATAAACATGCTAGGCACCATGGTCGAGTCATATGAACATGTCTAAGTCCCCCTAGGTTTTTTCAACTTTTTTAAATTTTTAATTTTTTTCATTGTTTTTTATTAAAATTTAATTTTTCCAAAACTTAGGCTATTTTTTAATAGTTTAATTAGAAAAATTGGTTTTGTAATAAAAGTGGGCCAAATAATCAGTTTCAGTCATGTAGGTGCTCATTTTCAAGCTAAGAGCACCATGTAAACCCATGGACCCACTTTTTTCAGGTTTTGAGTGATTTTCCATCACTCAGGTTAGAAAACCCCAAAAATCAATTATTGATTATTTTAATTAATAAATTGGTGAATAATGGAGCAAATCCAAAATCCTAGATCAGTGGATTCTCAACCGATTTGATTGAAATCAGTCAGATCTGAACCAGATTGACTGGATCTGACAAATCCTTGACTAAAGGAGGTGATCTGGACAGATCCAGAGTTGATCTTCAGCATCCTTTATGAGAAATTGTGCCCTCTCTCTCTCCTCCACACGTGTGGGCTCTCCTCGAAGCTCTGTGAATTGATGTGTCAGTCTGTGGGTTGATGTGTCAGCTCAATCAGCCCCCCGATTGACAAGTAGGCTCAATTTGGCTTCAAATCGGCATTGATTGACTCTCCTTCAGCTGCAATGGTCTGTCTCCTTGGGATTTGCGCCCCCTTAGGCTGGATCTCATGTTTTTTGTATAAATAAAGCTCAGGCTGCCTCTTCCAAGCTAGTTAGAGTTGGATTGAGGAGTTGTTGCCATTGTAATACTGCTATATTTTTATTGTGAATAAAGAAGCTTTGGAGGCTATACCATATAGTGCATGTGTTTGTGTGGATTCCCAGCGTCATGCTGCTAATGTGGTAACTGCAATTTCTTTCCAATTTATGTGTTGCTTTTGTTTTCTGGCTTCAAGGATTCGGTTGAATCAAGTAAGGGTGTAAACTAGGCAAGTTAGACTACTTGCTCTTGTTTATCCATATTATGTATGCTCAAGAATTTCAGTTATATGCTTAAATAAGATTATTTTTGCATGATCTTTCATTTTTATTGCTTTATACATCTTTATCCAGATCTCACGAGGTGTTGTGTAGGCTTGTGTTATTTAGTTGCAGGTTCCCGATTAGACGAAGGTGTGGATCAAGATTGACACCATTCCTTATCCAATAAACTCAAGACTCTGTCCCTCAGCGCTCCACAAAAGGGCCTCCTTTCAGCTTGTTCCATTCAAGCAACGAACTGACATTCTCTCCTCCTCTTCTCTTTTCTTTAAAAAATCAATTTTCTTACCTGGTTACTGTGTTCAAAAGCTTTCTTATCATTTGGATCTGTTATATCAAAGTAAAATTTACATAGATCTGCTATTTCAAAGTTCATAGTCTAGATCTCAATTCTGAAAAGTATCATTAAGCATTCTAGATCTAGCATAAGGAAATCGTCCATTTTGCATGGCAAGTTAAAGAAAATCAGTAGGTTGCATGCTCTAGATTTCCTTTTCTATTTTAAAAAGATTAAATCCAGCAATCAATGCATATTTCATTGGCTGCACAAACAACAAGCCAAGATCCCAAGGTTCCTTTTTCACCTGTTTAGCTAGTTTTAACTTAATCTTTTTTGAGTTAAGGTAGGTTGATCCAAAGGTACTGTTAAAGTGCTTTTGAGCATATGTTATTCTAACATGCTTGCTGGTTTTTAACAAGTGTAACAGAAAAGAAAAGAAGTTGTTGTTCGAAAGTGGCCTCGGGAGTGTTCAAATCCCCCCAGGGATCTCCCCTTTCACTAAAATTTAAAAATTTTGAAGAGTTGTAAGATCTTGGTTTCATCCCGTATAAGGACCAAGAGGTTTCTGATATTTCAGTTTGCTGATATTGTAACCATTTTAATAATAATAAAAAAATCGTTTTTGAGTAGGCTCCTTCGAGCCCGCCCCTCACCCCCCCAAGGGGGATCTGCGTCTGTTTCACTTTTTTGCATTTTTCCCTTTTTTCTGCTCTAGTTTAGTACTAACATGCAGGATTGTATACTTTGATATAATTTTGCATTATTCCATATTTTAATTTCAAAAGTAAGCATACTACTTACCCCACGACTTCCCGATTGACCCGCAGGGGGAAAGAGATGCGTGGTAGGACTAATTAGAAAACCGGTGTTGTGTTTCTTTGATTCCTTTTTCATCAATTGTTTCGTTAGTCATAATAAAATTAACCCCTCCTTGATTCCCCGATTGAGATCCACTTGAATCGAAAGAGGTTCCTGGAGAGTTTTCTTTTTAACAAGAACACCTATTTTAAAATTTACTAAAAATAACGAAGACTCCAGTGTGTATGCTCTGTACTTGGCTGCGGTTCGTCCAATAAGTCAAGCTGCATCAAAAGCACTTGAGTGACTAGAATAATTAGGATTCACTCTCCCCAAATTGACAAACCATCAGGCAAAAATCCAACACCTCGATCAAACCATTACAGTGGCAAAATACTCAAAGGAAGCGGGAACTCCTGAAAAGTGACCTCGGGGCATCGATCTTTGTTATACCTTCGAGTGCATTATGAACAACAGCCTCAGAGACTCCATTCAACCCACATATTCCTTGCGAGTAGCCGTGACGGTTTAGTTTTGGACATACTTCAAGTACCCCCTGGGTATATCTAGAGTCTCCTCGTTTAAGTTAAATTACTCATTTTCTTACATTAATTTAAAATTAACCAAGATACAATTGCACAACATTCATTCTAGCACTTGCAAGCACTCTTAATTGTTTTTTTACTCCATTTTCAAGGCACTGGTCAACTATTTATTTCTTTCAATCTATATGTGATTGGGTGTCATTTTCGTGCTTACTTGTGATTATCTCATCATGTTATTTGTTGTTTACAATTGTTAAATCGAAACTCCTAAAAAGCTTACTCTTTAATACCATCATCATACTAAATAATTTTGCCTTAATAACTTAATAGGGTCTACCCCCTTAGCTTCGTTAGGAGTTGAGCCTAAACGGAGGAGTCAAGAACAAGGTGACAGCCTTGACTCGATACTTGCCCCCAAGGACACACCGAGTGGCTTGAAGATTTATGCCACGTAACCCGGGTGTGTGAAAAGCGGCAACAACCCTCAACTAGGGTTTTTATCAAAAAATCAATCTTCAGCACTTTGTGAACAGCCACCTTCAGCATTTTGTTTTTGGGGCAGTTTTCCTCTTTTTCTTTCGGGCAGCGATCTTTTCGCTTTCTCTCCTCACGAACTGTCCATCTTTCTCACTCTGAGCAGAAAGAAAAAACAAGTCGGGCAGATCGAGCAGCAAGACAGTCAACGGGAAGCTATACAATCATATCCGTATGGCCATATAGCTGTACAACAGCAAGGTATAGCCAGTAAAGAAATTTTAGATCTGTCATGGACAGTCTGATTTTTGCAAAAAGGAGAGAGAAAATTTATGTTTTTTGAAAAAGCCATAATTTAGGAAATTTTTGTAATTCTGGAAATTGTGGGTAAAATTATTAGTCTGATTTTTACTAATACATTTTACAGTACTGTGGGTAAATTAAAATTCCAGATCTGGAATTGAGGAACTTTTTGAAGAATTTTCTGAGTCATCTCATTCACGAGACAAGCTATTAATGCTTTTGGGGGTTTTGTCCTTTGAAGGTTTCCCCAGTAAAAAATATTGTGTCCATGTGTGCTGATGTGATGAATGTGTTTTTACTGCACTACTAATTTGTTTAAGTTCATCTGCAAATTTTTAAAGTTTATGCTAATGCTAAAAATTCAACACTCTGAGAATGGTAAGCAAGATATGGGTGTTGATCTTTGTCGATCTTTGAGTTGTAAAATATCTGGAGGCAATGTAGTAGCTCTACCAGTTTGAAGATAGTCTCGATCTAGAAAGGGTGCGCTGCAGATTCTACCTGTATGATGGGTTAGGGGACCATCCTCTTGCATCTAACAGGTATGTTAGCCATCTAAATATAATGTGGAATAGATCCACTATGCTAGTTATTATTAAATAATGCACATTAAGTAGTTATCGTGCAACAAATGTAATTTGGCCATTTATTAATGTAAAGGTCAATAGCAATTAATGTTAGGGTTTGTCAGAGAACTCTAAATAAGGATGGATTCCTAATTATGAGATGTTGATTCCTGTGATTGTATTGGAGCATTGGCTCACTAAGAGGTGGCCCCTTCAAGTAGGCAAGTGAACAAGAGTTTATCTTTTACAAGGATTATTGTATGGTGTTTCCCTAGCTTAAGGGTTTTCTAATTTAAGGAAGTGAAAGGGAATTTCTATCATATTCTTATTTACAATGTTTATCAGTCATCCTTGGATCTATTAAAGATCATAGTAATGTCCACCTATGCTCAAGTTTGAATTGATCATTCACATTTATGTTAAGTTACAATTAGTGCAAGCAGATTATCCATTATTTTTTACCAAGGTATCTCTTGCATTCAATTTTAGTGTTAGAGAGTGACGCAGAGATATGATAATTTTATTAACATTGTATACTCAAGATTCCACTCTGCTATAAGAAATACCATTTGATTTTTCATAAAATCAATACCACGATATGTTCCAAATAGAGCACAAAAGGGTTGTGAATAATTGACTATCTAATCTCAGGAATGGGAATCTCCTATCAACATCATTGTAGCTTTCACTTGGCAAACAATCATTTTGGACCATAGTTGCAAAGGTGTCATATAGTAGGTACTAATGTGCCTTAATATATTAATTTGACAAAAGCACAATGGACCAGTTCAAGTGATCTAGTGCTTTGAGCTTCATACAAGTGACCTCAAGGTCAATCCCTTAAGCTCACTATTCCAGTGCAAGCCTCATTTGATGTACCCACTAGATCAGGCAGCAACGATGAGCTTACATTAAGTACCATCAACTAAATGTGGGGAAGTGCCCAAGAGTTTCCCTACAAGGTTTTCCTTTGGAAAGAAGAGAAAATATATAAATATAGATAGATAGATAGATTAGATCTAGGGGAATCAGTAAGTAGCTAGGATTACCTGCAAAGACTTAGGTTCAAATCTGGTTGGCTACCACTATAAAAGCTAAGTTAGTGCTAACAGTCCGTAAGCTAATGCATAATAATAAATCTATTACTTAGCAAAGCACCAAGACCTCTAGAGGCACACCTAATGGGGCCCCACTCAAGTGGGGCACCTACCCTTCTAGCCTTATCACAACGAACGAATGTTTCAATGGAGATTTGAACATGAGTGGGGAGAGTGCAAAACTATCCCTACCAATCAAGGAACCCTAGACTGTGTATGTGTGTTTAGAGAGAGAGAGAGAGAGAGAGAGAGAGAGATTTAAAATACTAATAGGTCTATATTTCTAAAAGGATGATTTTCAAAAAGGTAAAATTACCAATTGCCACAGTATTCCTAGGATCGTTGATGAATTTTTCCTTAAACTACTAATAACATTCTTACATACAACATATTGGTATGTCCATTACTTATTAAGTTATTTCACTAAGGCTTCCACACTATAATTTTGATTTTTTCAAAAGTTTCATTTGAGTATAGTTTGTTGCTTCCTTGATCTCTATTATGTTTAATAAGTGAGTTATTTAATCATTCTTTGTCTCCTTATCTTCTTCAATATCCTTGTTCACCCATTCTACATATTGTGCTACATCCTCTCCTTATTTCACCGCTAGTGAGTGTCAAATGTGGTGATGAAATCATCGACAAATTCTCTCCAAGAAGGTGTTGAAATGTATTGTTTGTTATTATACAAGCTCCCCATAAACATTAATCTTTCAGTAATAATGTAAGAATTCTTTAGCCCAAGAGGATGGCTCAAGTAGTTGTTGCCAATCTTGTTGGACATTTGGCTAGTTTCATGACGACATGTGAACGGTTAAAATCCCCCTAGGTGAGGTGCATTAGTCTATTCCAATGAGTTTTACTAGGGGTGTCATCCACAAAAGTGGGGAAGCATACCTTGGGTTTCCTTGCAAGGTTTTCCTTGGAAAAAAAATAAACACGCACTAAGTAGCCAAGAAGCCTTTGAGAACCGACAACAACACAACCTAGAGGCCCCAGGAGTGACCAAGGCAATGCACTTGAGGAACAAGTGCTAGATAGAGATATTGATCCCTCTTAGCATCCCAACCCCCAAAGATCCTCCCTCTATGAAAAGCAAGACTAGTCAGAAGATCGTCTCAAGGCAAACAAACTGGACCCCAAACTCTACATGAACAATCAACACAACCTAGAGGCCCCAGGAGTGACCAAGGCAATGCACTTGAGGAACAAGTGCTAGATAGAGATATTGATCCCTCTTAGCATCCCAACCCCCAAAGATCCTCCCTCTATGAAAAGCAAGACTAGTCAGAAGATCGTCTCAAGGCAAACAAACTGGACCCCAAACTCTACATGAACAATGGGTTAGGGAAAATTTGCTTGCATTAAATGATGCACCTAAGGAGGGTATGGACTCTCTCTATCTCAACCTAATCAATTTGAAGCAATCTCAATCACTAGGCCTCAAAACCATTAAGGGTCGTGGGTGTGATGATCATGTCCAACAAGTGCAGCATCTTGGACAAGAGATATTGGAAATGCTCCTAAAAGAATCATCTCTCAAGAAGGCAAGGGAACCATATCCTTTATTAAGTTGAGGTTGGAGGGAATATCGCAAGCTTAAGCATGGCCTCATGAATTGGAGCCCCAAGTGTAGGTTGTAGTAATCTTGATCTCTCGCCCCTCGAAATAGAAATAGAAATTAGAGAACACACTTCAACTGTTAAAGGTAATTACATTGGTTTTATCAAAGCCAACCATTAATTGCAAAGATCGCAAAAGCTAGATAGGGCATCAATTTGTCTTTGTAGAATCTCAAGTGAGGTCAAAAGGATCAAATTATCAACAACAACAAAAAGTACATATATCAACACATGGTGTAGAAGATAACCATGATTGTTTTGAATGTGATCACCGAGAAAAGACTCTCGCTCATTGATGTAAATCCCAGAGAGGGTCAATAAGAGGGGGCACTCCTAGTTAACCCCAATGGTGCTTTGGATGAAATCAAAATGGTCATGGCTTGTAAGGAGATGACCAAGAACCAACGCAAGGAATATCATGATGGCAATGAAGAGGGTCTTTGAAATGCCAATATCAAGCAAAAACATGTGTGTCCTTTAGCTTTGAGGTGTCTCCTCTCAAGCTCATTTGATAGCCATAATGAAGAGATCTAAGTTGGCCCTCAATTTGGAGATCGGGTAGGATATATGTTGGGACTATGCCTAGGAAAAAACAAAACAAATGGCATGATTAAGCAAAAACGACAATGTTGGGGTCGAGAGAGTGGATACCATGATTGAGGAACTTGGCTTGGAAGCCTTCCTCGTCAGTTTCCCTGCTAGTGGTCATAACCCTGACTACTCACTTGATGTTGCCACAAGAGAAAAGATGACAAGAGGAGTGGGGGAAGTTATTCGGTACATATACCTTCGTGCATTATGAACCCTTTATTTATCCTTCATAGTAGCTCTCATATATTACATGTCTTGTTCTAACTTATTGCTGGTGGCAGATGTCATATTAGGTTGCCTGATAGCCTGATACATAATTGTCACAACAAATTGAAGGGACTATAGACATCATAACAATTTTTTCCTCCAAAAGGTTGTTCAGCTTGCTCTCTTCAAAGGAATTTCTGATGGCGATGATTTCTGTCTAAGGAATGTTTCTCTATTGATCTCATTAATGACCTGATATTTGTTGTTTTTCTGTTGTAATGGGCATGAACTTGAAAAGAAGAGGGCATACAGAATCAAGGAGATTGAATGCCAATGGAGATAAACAACCAAAAATTATAGGAGAATACCATTTATGGCGTTAATTGTTTGAGGAAGTTGCAGCAGGAAGACCAGGAAACACAAAAGAAAGCAAAGAAGTAGACACTAGAACAGAAAAAATAGTAATGCCAGGTCAAAAGCACAAAGAAACAATAAAGTCAATAAAATCCCTAAAACTGCCCTCAAAACAATAAAGTCAATAATGAAGCAGATTGGAACAATGAATGGGACATTGAAAAATAGATGGGGCAATAAGGAAGGGAAGAGAAGGAGACAGAAAGATGGAAGGGAACAAAACATGGTGATCAACAAAGAGGATAAAGGAAATAAACAAGGCAATCACAGAAAAACAAAAACAAAAAAGATAACTTTGACTCAGTAAATGAGTAGCGGTGTGTGGGAACAAATGTCGTAACTATGACTAAGAAGATGAACAAAAGGAGGTGGAGTTGCAGTGAAATGGAGCAAGAAAAGGAAACAATAACATGAGAGATATAATTGATGGGCAAAGAATAATACGCACAAGGCACTGAAAGACATTTAAACAACTTGGAACAAGCTCTAAAAGAGGAAAAGGATATCATATAACCTCACAATAGATGAGGGTCATGCATATTGTCCTTTTTGCCCTTTTATTTGAATGGCACAACTTGCATTAATCTATTAATTATACTTAACCATCTCTGACCCTAACTAATACCATCATTCCCATTAATCTGTATATTTGGTCTATCACAGTAGCTTCCAGATGTTGCTTGTGCATTAGGCTCGGTATGAATTTGCAGAAGTAGTGCTAAGTTGGACAGTAACATACACAAAACATTGATGAACATTCACAAAGTTGTGGATTCCAGTCACCGTCTTTCCAGAAGAAAAAAAATCCTCAATGTGTAAGTTGATTTAATAATAATAATAATAATAATAATCTATTTATAAAAATCTATTTTTAAGGTCACCGCCAAGCGAGACACCAATTTGGTCTATGAGACCCCCTTGTTTGTGGGACAAGGGACCCCTTCTGCAAAGTGATTTAACTGCTAAAGTCTATAGAGGTGTACATACACTACCCCCCTCTAGATATGAACCTGTGACCTCCTAAGAGGAAACACATGCTCTTAACCATTAGGCCCACTCATGCTGTACTCTAATCTATTTTTAAGGTCGCCGCCAAGCAAGACACCAATTTGGTGTATGAGAACCCCTTGTTTGTGGGGCAAGGGACCCCCTCTGCACAGTGATTTAACTGCTGAAGCCTACAGAGGTGTACATTCACTACCCCCTTTGGATTTGAACCAGTGACCTCCTAAGAGGAAACACATGCTCTTAACCATTAGGCCCACTCATTCTGCCCACTAAAAAAATTAAATTAAGCTACAGCACCCCAGATTCAACACATCCACCATATTATTAAATAAAACAAAAAAATAAACACAGACATCATCACAAGAGGTCAATTGTCACTCACCGAAACCCAACCCACTGCGGGCATGCTTTTCCCAAGGCTGCCAGAACTCATTTTCACTTGTATACTGAAATATTCGAGTGCAAAATGTTTTCCAAATGGTAGTTGTGTCTAAGCTGAAACCTGAACAGAAACATAGCAATGCTAAAACAAAAAACAGCAGGCAGGAGCTGTCTGATCATTAGAAAGGATCTGCATTACAAGTACACAGGGATTTTGTCTAGGTTTAAACTTTGAAGCTAAGAACCCGCTATCCAAATCAGTTTTCTGAAAGTCGCAGATCAATCAGCAATTCAAAAATTACAGTAATGCTAAAACAAAACGAAAAAAACAGCAAGCCAAAGCTGCCTGATCATTAGACGGGGCCTGCAATACCTGTACAAAAGGCTTTTGACAGGGTCTAAAGCCAAGAACCCATTATCCAAATTAGTGTAACGAGAATTGCCAATTAAATATATTTTATCACTCTAGCAGTTTTTTGCCCCTCTTTAAATGCTGGGAAATTTTTATCTATCTGTTTATTTTTTCCAGGTTTTAATTCTTTTTGAACCTGGTAGAACAACATTGCAGGCGTTCCCCCCCTCTCAATCAGGGGAATCCCAAATTATTCTTGGTGATTTGGAAATTATCCATCTATTGATACAAAACTGTGGCAAAGGGCTACGAGAGGAGAGCTGGGTCAGTGAAAGCGGATTAGTGTTATAGCCCCACCAAGACTCGAAAAAGTGGTGGGTAAAAGTGGTGGGTACCCTCCCAAGGAGCCGTTGATTTGGGAAACCGTCATGGCCATTCAGTAAGGCCAGGTGGTATAGCCCCAGTGATGTACATGGAGACACGGGCATCTTGAAAGGCAGTTAATGACCAACACTTCGACAAAGGAAGTTTTTTCAAGTTCCCAAAAATGTGGCAAAGAGTATGCCATATTAAACAAAGCCAAGCTGCTTCCTCGAAACTAGGATGAAGTTCAGAAGCTCTATTAGTAATCCCGATGTTTGCCCTAATTCAAACTTGCTCTACTTACTGATTCCGTGAACTTGTTCTACGTAACTGATTCAGTTGGAATGACTGTCCGACAGGTTGTAGTGTAGTGGGAAGCGGGGTTGCTGCCTATGTTCAAATCCCAGAGGGTGTATCGCACCAGACAGAGGACTGCCTTAAAACTTAAAATAGAAGAGGGGGTGGCTTTATGTGATTGTTGTAACTGGTTGTTCCGGTTATACAAGAAATAGACTTCCATAATCCATCCTCCCAAAAAAAGGCCCAATTCAGTAGCAAAATACAAAACTTCAAGGAACTGTACCTGCTGCTTCTTCTCCTTTCTCCTTTCGTTCCTCTTTGCAGACTTGGTCTTGGGTTTGGACTCCACAAGTGAGTCATACCCTGGAGGGACGTCGGGCATTCCTTTTCTCAACTGATAAACAAACAACTCCTCCTCGTCATATAAATTGCATAATAATTCCATCAACTATATATACAAATATATAACAAATCAAAAACAGAGAGGAAGTAAAAGCATTATCATTAATGTGAGGATGGTGATGATGATCATACAAGAGCGCCTTTGGACTGATAAATGGCGACTTCATCCTGAGGGGTGTAGCCTGCTCTGATGCGAATGGGTTTGCGAAGGGTGCCATCGGGCCTCCTTGTGGGCGCCACGATCCTCTCCCCTTCTTTCAGTGTTAGACCTTCATACATATCCATCGTACAAGAAGAAGACGACGCCGCCGCCGACTCCTCCTCCTCGCTGCTGCCCATTATTACTTCCTCTGCCTCCTCCTTCCCTTCCTACACAACACCATGTGGCCAATGTTGCTTCTGCACTATTTCGCTGCTCATAAAACAAAACAGAGAGGAAGGGTGAGCAAAGAGAAATTTATGCAGTGCAACTTTAATAAAAACAAAACCTAAGCATGCAACAAAATAATAATTGTCATATTTGGCCCCACTAACATTCGGCTTTTCGGCTTTGCCCTTCAATTTTCATTATAATTATTATTTGCCCTACCAATATACCTTTGTATATTAATTGTATTAAATTTATATATATAAACTTTTTTTTTAATGGTTCGGCAACTTTTAGGTACAAATGATGGCCCATGTCGAAGTAAGGAGCATGAAGCTAAGTAATATGGGTTTTGGCCGATGGCAAAGGGAAAGATGAAAGAGGACATTAGAGGGGGGTTTTGGCACATGACCAAAGGAAAGATTGAAGAGGGCTTTAGAGGGGCCACGATGTTTTTAAGAGAGAGGGAAAAGAGCAAGGAAAAGAGAGGAACAAAAAAGTGAGGATCTAGTTTAGTGCATTAAGGGTGGAAGGTTATATAGAACAAGTTTTGTATATTGTTGGCCCTAAGAAAAGATAGGCAAAATTATGTCGAGAATATGAAGAGTATGGTCACATGAAGAAGGAAGATATGATGGAGGAAGAGCTCCGACAAGAGAAGCAATTGTAGAGGAAGTTGTGACAAAAGGGAAGCTGCGACAGAAGCAGCCGTGAGAAAAGAGCTTGGGACAGAAGCAGCCGCAAGGGAGAAGCTTGTGACAGAAGGGAAGCTACGACGAGATCAGTCGCGACGAAAGGAACCACGATAAAAGAAGACATGCAGCGATTGAAAAGGACAATTCGGGATATCGTGGGTAAGAAGTTAGTTAGGATAACGCATGCTCAAGGGAATAAAGCATATTTGTATTTTGGGTTGATACTGACAATTGTAACTAAATGTATCACAATAGGAATGGCAACCTGTCAACCGACTACGATGTGTAAGAGTCTATAAAAGGGAGAACCCAAGCTATGTGCGGGTTGGTCGATTAGTTGCTTACTTACTTCTTCGGAGTGAGACACACGTGGTGAGTTGTGCGCTCTCGCTAGGTCATTGTAGGTTTTTGTCTTAGAACAGAAGTAGAGTCGAAAAGTTGTAGAGAAGAGAGAGTCGATCCAGGCTGTGTGTGGATTGACAGTAGGGTGAAGGAGAGGAAATTGCAGAGACCTGAGACTTTAGAGCATGAGAGGAGAGAGAAGTCTGTATAGATTGTAAAAGAAGATCTAGAACAAAGTCTGCAAGTTAGGTGCGCAAACGAAAGGTGCAATATATTTCTCATGCCAAATGAAGAGCGCCTTTGTGGTTTTTCCCATATGGGTTTCCACGTTAAATGTTGTCTATGTGTATATTTAAGGAATGTGCTTATGTCAAATGAATGTATGTGTATTTGCTTATGAATGTGTCCTTATATGCATCTGTCACACTATTGTTAGTTGGAATCATTAGTAAGGAAGTATATTAACTGTTATAATCTCTATCGATGGATCAGTAGAGTTATATCTTGAATGCATGCAATAAGACTAAGTAATATAACCATCGGCTTCGGTCGAGCAAGCTAGTAAGGTGCCAAGAAAGCGGAAATCCCCACACAACTACAGAAACTTGGTTCTGGCAGTTACCCATGAGAGATATCTCAGGTGAGACTGCATTTGTGTCGCAAGTGTTGCCAACTAAGCCTTGCTCTGTTGAGCCAATATCTTGGGCTTTGTTAACGAACAAACAAGTGTCTGAACCTGGGTCGAAGGAAGAAATGCCAACATGTATCCTTGTTATAAAAGTCGTAGAAATGGTTTAGTGCATTGTGGAATAAGGATGAAGCATTAAGTATTAATGATTAGATTGTTTTGGGTTGGCTTTCATTAATGTGATAGAGAAGACTTGTTATGATGAAGAAGTGGGTTTAAAAGAAGGTTCTCATCTAAGGATATCCATAGCCAAAGATTCAACATATGGGACTGTCATTACAAGAAATGGTCTTATATAAACCCCTGTTGCAATAAATGTGATAAATCATGACAATATTGGAAGCTTGTGAAACAATGAGAAACTCCTATTATAATTTGATGATGTGGAAGGTGGGGAGCAAAAGTATGAATATTTCTATGAATGCAAAGGACACTTGAGATATTTTGCTAATCATTGTGGCTTTGAGCAGAGGAATCAAGAGGAAATTAAGATTCGAGTGAGGAATGAATGAGCAAAGTTCAAGTTTGTCGATAGTATCTTCGCAAAATATCGGTCCTCGAGTAAGTCTCTCTTTCAAGCTTCACAAAATCCTCTGTCTTTTATTGCAAATTTGGCAAGTGTGATTTTTAATGAGTATGGATTGATAAATTATGAGGATGTGCACCATGAGCTAAAGAGTGACCATGTTGTTATTACTAGTCTTGAGGCTCAAGGGGAAAGTTTGTAATGTTCCCTTTTTTATAAAAGGGAATAACTGAGGACTAATAGCACTAGGAGTAGAAAGGTACATCAATTCAGTATTATTAAGTCATCAGTGTAGAAAGAATGCCATCAGAGTTCATATCCTAAAGCATGCGGAGCATGCAGGCCTTGTTTAGTCAGTATTAAAGTTAACATCAAATTAGAATTGCATGCATTCAAAAGTGAAGCATAAACCCTAAAAGTGACATGCAAACCTTGAAAGCATATGAAGATATATTTAAGAAGGGTTATGGGACTAAAGGACATACCTATGTTTATTATGGATTGATTTGGATATTTGAGCAGCAGCACAGCGTGCAGCTATGGCAATTGGGGTTGAGGACGGAGTCTTCAACTAATGAGGGTTCGGCAGTGCAATATCTGCCCTAGTCTCCTTTAGGATAAACCATCCAGGTTTGTCACCGCATCTATCGTATTCATCATTATTCAGTGCTTAAGTGTATGCCAGAAGATTATTTGCAGGTTCATCCGTACAGCTGGGGGGATTTAGTTGGGAAACCCCAATTCATTCACTGGGACTCCGGATCACCATATTTCTTTCGCATGTGTCCTGCATCCTCACGAACAAGATCACTCTACTGCTTTGAGTGATTATCAGCCACCGGTTTGCTCACTTGGAGCAGCTAGCAGCAGAACAGAGAAGAGGGAGGGCGTGAACACCAGTCAAGTGAACCAATTCGCTAGGGTACCTGGAGAGGTCAAATCTTCTGCATGCTCTGGCCATTCTCTCCGGCACGGGCACATCTACACTCCGGCAAATTTGTAGCTCCAACAGACAACCCCTCCACCAAAAATGTCATCTTTAACTTATCCAAACCATTAGGGGCACTACGCTGGAAAAAGGGGTTATTACTTCATCAGCTCGGCTTATCTTGCATGCATTTTTTCTCAAGATCATCTTCAGTCGGATTATCAGTGGTAAGTATTACAATCTTTCCTACAAACCCTAACCCTAAATTCAGCTATAATTTAAAGCAATTTTGCATGGCAGTTTTGCATGCCCAACTATTCAGAAATTTTGCATAGAATTAGAGAATATCAGTATTTGGGATATTACAAAGTTTGAGAGAAGAATCACAAAATCCTTCTCTATAATAGAGGATTAGGGTAGGCCAGATAAAAAGGAGGGCTATGCGTGTTAGTCTTTAGAAGGACAAGATGGAATAACCATAAAACCCAAGATCTTAAATAAAACATTATACTCCAAGACAACTCTAATTGGAAAATTTCATGGGAGGCATTAGGGGGATCTAAAATAGTGGGTGGACAAGGTATGGAAAAATAGGTTGGGATATGCATTAATCTTTTATTCGGGAAAAGATTCCATTGCTTTTCTCTACCCTGAACCGGTAGTAGACATTTATTCTACATAGAAACCCTTCACTACTGTTATTTTTTCCCATTGCTTCATTGCTTTATTTTTGTTAAGGGTGTGATCACTTCTTTAGTTAGGAATAGGAAATATCAATAATGGATAGTAAATCCTAAGACCGATCTAATGCACATAAAAGTTCTTGACAAAAGTAATGTATAGTCAACTATGGTAGAGAGAACTATGGGTATCAGGTAAAGAGTGTAGTTCATTTTTCTTGAGCTCTTCAACATGCTCATCCCATCTATCCCTGCAACCCCGTGCTACTTCTCTTATTGATGTATCAGAGAATTCAATGAACTTTTTAATTGTTGCATATTTCTCCTAGTGAATGACCTCACTAATACAAGGATGAAAAATCCTACAATGATGTTCTTTGAGCATTTTAGGAACATATGTAGTATCTAAATGAACCCATAAAAGTTAAAGAGGCTCTACTCTTTGGCACAACTTCATTTCTTAAGCTCTCTTAATTTCATTTTGTAGATAGGACTAGAAATCCCTAAGATTAATATCTTGCAAAAAGTGATTTGGATTCCATGCTTTGTTGTTTCATAATAAGTAATTATGCATATACAATCCACAAAATAAAATCTCTCTTTTGAGAGTATTGGGGAAATAAATACCACATAATGCTCTCCTGGTGTGCTTTGGGCCTATCACTAAATTAGAAATGAGATGCTCTATCTACATTGAATTTATTGGTCTTTTATATATAAATTGTAAATTGGAGACAAGGGTCGGCAAGTGAGTAATTATACAACTAACTCACCAACTTGAACCACTTTTTGATTCAAATCTTGGATTTATTCTTGTGTATTTTTTTGGTGTTGTTCATTGTCATCTAAATGCTTCCTTAGGGAATCTATGGTATCTTGCTAATGATTGTAACGTTTGACCACTCTTTCCTTCACCCAAGTCAATAGCTTGGCATGCTCCATCAAAGGAATACATCTTTATCAATGAGAAGAAGCAATATTTTTCCATGTGTTCCATTCAATATTCATTTGTACAATTACTCTTTGGAACTCATCAACCAAATGAGAATAAAGAGATGAAATCAGCTTGATGGATACCTAGTAGATTACCTCTTTAGTACTTACTAATGTAGGCACCCTCTGTGTCATTTGCAAAGTCCTTGCTACTATTTGCAAGTTTGTTTCTTTTTCCTCTACCATCCTACCTTCACTTTGTTATTGTTGATGGTTATTGTAGGAATATTCTTTAGCGAGCTATCTTCTTTTCAATCTCGTGCTTCTCCTTACCTCTCTTAGGGCATCCTCAATTATTTTCTCAGGAGGCTATGTATCAATGGGGGAAGAATTATTCGATTGATCATCATTTCCATGGTATTCATGCTCCTTACTAACTCAATGATGGCTTTCTACAAACACCTCAAGATTTCCATGTGGCCTATTATTGAGGAACACATATTTGACTAATAAAAATATCAAACCATGATGTGTCAATTGATTCCACTTCCTCATTCGGTGTTGTTCAATCATAGTGTGGATTGACCACAGTAAAAAGAAAGGAAGTTTAATTTTGCAGGCATTTCTCATATGAGTTAGAAAACAAAAATGATAAGCCATGCACCAGGATGAACACTCTTCGCATATGAAATACTTAATAATATGATGCTTAACTTCTCCCTAGAGCTTAGGTAATGATGTCAGTTTTATACCCTGCTGTGTATCTTTCATCCTCCTTATCTTAAAGGAAAGAGCATTTGGTTATAACAAATTCAATTTATTCCTTAAATCGATATCTTCCTTTCCTCGACAACCCTATAACCCGAGAGATGGTCTCCTTTTTATGTAGAACTTCCAATCCATTTGCCTTTGTAGTATTTGCTCTTAGTTTAGTGTCAAATCCATCCACAATGGGTACACTATCATTTAGTAAATGTTTAAAGAATTGCAACCAACCTGCCTGGCTGAGGATATATGTGACTTGTGTATTTTCATGTATTACTGCCATTGAGATGGATTCTTGCTTATACAAATTGCCACCCATGCATTATTCTTGAATGCTCTACACTATGTAACACTTTTTGAATAGTGCGATAAAATGAGGGTGATGGAAATGATGTTTATTTAACTTCCCAAACCAACTTCGCTCATGACATACTTCTCCCATGATGACTACATCTTTCCATTAATGTTCAATTTGTCCACCACCGTGATATTGATTGTACCAATTAGTTAGTCGAAAGAATGATCATCTTAACTATTTTTTCCACTAGATCACCTGAATACACCACTTCCACCTTGCACTTTTGACATAACACTTATGAGGTACATATGTGTGGAGTGATTCATGAAATTGTGTGAGATTAAGTCATGAGGGTTCATATCTTTACAATGCCAAATAAATGATAGCAGGTAAGGCGTAGTGAGTAAAATTGGTTGACTTTACCCATCTTGTCTTTACATAACGTGGCTACATAATGAAGGAAGGTATCCCCCCACCACCACACCTTCCCTCAAACAAATGGGATGTTGTCTTAGTGACACAAGAGAAGCACGGAACATCAACATTTAACACAATTAAATTCAAATCAAATAAATGAAATTATGAAAGATGAGACAACATACTTAAATGTGGACAAAATTAGAGCACAAACATTGGTAAGAATGAACATGGGAGTAGTGTCATAAAAGAATTGGAGGCCAATTGGAGGATAGGAAAACTTGGAAGAAAGTAAGGTGACAGAGAACGTGACTCACTCATGATAAATTTTGTAGCTTTTGAAGCAAATAAGAATAACTAGAGAGAAACTCGGTAACAAAAATTGTCATGACATTAAAATTGGTCAACAAAAACTAGAATAAAGAAAGGCATTGTTGCATAAAAAGGTAGCAATGCCCTAGTTGTTTGTATTTTGTTTTTCTTTTAATATTATATAGAGAACCCCATCATTGTTGCTATTTGAAAAGCTCAATGACCTAAAACACCATGGTTGGTTTTTATTACAAGAATTTGACTGGTTTATAGTGTACCATAGAGAGTTATATTTTTTCTAGTTTTTGTAATAGCCCACACATGTGACGCCATTGTTGGTTTTTATCACAAGTATTTGTTTTTTTTTGTAGGCATGGTTGGGTTAAGTAGTATTCAAGGATGGAAGGCCTTCAATCACACACAAAAATTGGCAGGGTTGTAAGTTGGAAATCATCTCTTCTTTA
The DNA here is from genome assembly GCA_001517045.1 of Pseudotsuga menziesii. Taxonomy (NCBI): domain Eukaryota; kingdom Viridiplantae; phylum Streptophyta; class Pinopsida; order Pinales; family Pinaceae; genus Pseudotsuga; species Pseudotsuga menziesii. The sequence continues at coordinate 617,249 of LPNX010647381.1, read as the reverse complement.
GATTTAGGTTCCTTGTATAACTTCAAACAATGTTCATTAACAAGGAGTCGAAGTTTGTCCCCATCAATGGTAATCAACTTGATTTCTCCATTATTAAAAAAATGTCCACTTCATATAGCCCTAACCAATAATTGTGTAATTTTCCTTTAAAATCTTGAAACTGAGAATCATATAACAATGCCAAATCACTTGGTTTAAAATACTTGCCTTTGATAAAATGATCATGTCATTAAGTGTGTTGTTGTTGCGTAGTCATTGTGTTATGCAAAACCTGTTGTTGGAACTCATCTAACAAACTTAACTAGGTTATATGATGCTATTGTGCAACAAAACTATCAATCCCTAGTTCAAACATTCTTTCAAAAGTTTGAATCTCAAATTCAATCAATATAAGTATATTGTTTTTCCATAAATGAACTCATAAGGGGTGAATCTTGTTGATATTTCCAAGTGGTGTAGTAATCCAAAACAAGTTACGTGAGCCCATTTTCCCATTCTCAATGGTGGAATTGGATTATTTTGGTCAAGATGCAAATTGAAAAAGTGGTGGAAAGTGGAGCCCCATGGATGGTATGGTGTTACTTTCCAATGTCGTACTTGGTAGAGGTTTAGAATGTTGGTAGTTAATTTTGAAGTAAATTGGGCACCTTGAAAGGATATAATTTCCCTAGTTAGCTTGAATCTTATAAAGATACTATCATAAAGGAATTAAACCACTTGTCATTTCAGAATATCAATGAGATCTTGTACTTCCACCCATTTAGTAAGTTAATCAATGCACACAAGAATGTGCCATAAATTATTAGAAGGTGGATCTACTGGCCCAACAAAGTCAACACCCCTTTTCTCAAATGGTTCAAGGGATGTATGTGGTTGTAGTGTTATCCCATTCATTGGCGAGAAATGCAACAAGGTATGTATTCCTTGAAATCCTTGTGAAGTGTTGGTCAATAGTAACCAATGTAGAGAATTTTCCTAACAATCATTTCTACAACAAAACACCCTCCATAGGCTCATCGTGGCAAGCTTTTAGAATGAAATAACATCATCCTCCTAAATACACCAATGAAGAATATGCTCTTTTCCATGCCTGAATAGGGATACTTTAATCCAAGTGAATGATCCACTTTTCTAAATCAGTGCACATCATTCTCAATACGAAACATGTTGGGGAAATTTGCTTCCTACTAATTTGTTTGCAACATCCACGAACTAAGGAGTGTTGACAGATACTATAAAAAGGTTATCATGAGGAAATGAATAATCAAAAAGTTCATCTTATTTGTTTATGGTTGCAATTGATAAGAAATATATCACTACATTCTCTCAACCAGGCTTCTCAAGTATAGCTATATCAAATTCTCAAAGAAGTAATAACCAACAAATGATTATATTTGTTATCACTCATGATTTATCCTTTGGTTGTAGAAGGATAGTTCCAAGCTAACCTTTCAAACCAACCTTTAGGAGGAAATTTGGCTTCTTTCCTACCAGAGAGGGCTCTCTCAATCAGGTAGATACAATGGCCAGAGATATTTTTGCATAAACTAAAATTAATGACGAAAATGGCCGAAACAAGAGGATACCATTGGGCATGGAGTCAAACTCATGAGTTTTTAAATATAAACAGGTCTTTTGCAACAAGATTTCTTTACAGAGGTGGGATAGTTATTCTTTCACAGTCAAGTTCTTGATTTTTTGGTGCTAAAGAGGAAAGATAAACAATTCATTAATATGGGCACCAAATAAAGATGAATCCAATATTAACTTTAGAGGAAATTTGCTTGTGAATACTTGAATCCTATGAACCAGAGCATATGAGTATGGATTTTGATATAATTCAAACTTATTCAAGCATGAAAAGATTACACAATGGAAATAGACAACAAGAATAACATTCACAGGAGAAAAAGGAAATATAGATTGTAAAACAACAACACAAGAATCTCTGCTTTGAAAGTTCTTGCTTGGATTTGCAAAATTTTATTAAACTTGGAAATGCTCAATACAAAATGAGTCTCACTCTCATGGTTTCCAACCCAAATTACATTGTAAAACATGCTTTTATACATAAAAAAAGCTCCTTGAGTTTACACCTAACTACCTATATTCTAAAAATAGGCTTCTTGTAACTGCCTTATTACATGTGTCATATAACTAAAATATAAATATGCTTAAATACTAAAAAAGATCTAATTCCACATTGAAGTGGACTTTGATATATCCTTTGCTCGAGCATTTTGGCTGAGGGTCTTCATTGATGCAATTTATACTTCATCCTCCCAAAATTTTCAATTGTTTTTCATTGATCTCAAGAAGGCACTTCTAGGCTTTTCATTTCTTTGTCCAAAAATATCAACTCCACATGGTCCATATAAGAAATAGGAGTCAGCTTGGCTCCTATGATAATGAATATATCCAAAATTTCAAAATCTACAACTAGTTTATCAATTATAATTTTCCCAGTTAGAGATTGAGCCATATCCTCAAATTTCCTATGGTCCATTCTACCCTGAACCAATAGAGCTTAATAATCATATTGAACTATCAATTTTCCATCATCATCCCAAAAAGAAGGGAGTCCCTTATGAAATAACTATGTGAATAAGCCTTTAAAAGACTTTACATGTTGTAACATTTGATGAGCCTTTGCTTGGACACTCCCAATATGATGATGTTTCCCAACAACTTTTCGTTGCCAAGTTATTTTTGTAATTCTGTCATTGATGCCTGCTATTTTGAATTCCTCTTTAGCTAGAGTATTGAGGAAATTAATAATATTCTAAGCTGTCTCTGCTGGTCTTTAATCCAAAGTCTCCTTCATGATTGCACAACTCTGTCTTGCTATACTGATTGCCACTTCTTTATCTTTTATGAAATTCAAATAGGGCCTCATTTTTGTAACCTTAGTGACAATCATATCCCAAATAAGATGTCTGGGCCCCTGTACTGGCCATTTCCTTGAAACTTTTTCTACCATCTTTTCATTCTTCTCAAGTAGCTCCTTACTGTTATTTTCAAAATAATTATTTTCCTCTTCTCTCTTCTTAACTACTTCAACCAATTTCTGATTTTGTGCTTTTAACCCTTTGATATCTTCATCCTTCAAGCTAACTTGACACAGAGCTTGAACTATAGTTTATGTACTTGTTTATACACTTGGATGACCTATTTCCACATGTCTTTTCTTTTCTTCCTCTTCTCTTTCTTTTTCCCAAATTATTTGATTTTCATTCAATACATAAACCTTGGATACAAGGAAGCCTCTTTCTTTCTCCTATTAACCCCGCTCTTCAACAAATTTTAACAATTTGGCTTTGCCATCATTTAACTCTTGTGACAATAAATCCTTTTCTTTCTCCAAAACTGTTAATTTAGATGCCTGAATTAACTAGGTAGCTGGAATTTTTAATTTCTTTTCAACAATTGGATAGTGTTCTCTTTTTTAGCTAAGATTTTATTTATGTCTTGTCCTCTGTCTGGCTCACTATTCATAACTAGAAGATCACCCTGAAGCTTCTTAATTTGCTACTGATATGTTTTATTCTCAATGTTCTCCCGCTTTAGTTGATTTTCTAATTTTGACACAATGGATTGCAATTTAGAAACTTTCAGTGTGGCCTTCAACAAGTCAATATAGATCACCTCTTCAGTCTGCTTATGCAAATGGACTTTTCCTGAGACTAGAATTTTTTGCAAATTGAGTCTCAATTTTGAAACTCTGTCATGAGTGGCCACTGCTAATTTCAAGGTATTTTTCACATGATCCTTTACAGTGATTAGTAAAACTTCCTTATCTAAAATATCCCTTAATTTAGGAAAAAGCTTCAAAGATTTTTCAAAATAAAACTTTTTATCCTATCCATATCTAGTATACAAGTAAATTTTGCGCTTGTACCTCTCACTAGAACCAACTTCTTGTGCCTCCGCAAAATTGTACTCTTGAATTTGAAAAATTGGGCCTTGAAATTGTTCCTTCTATTTAATCTTATTGTCTTCAACTTCAATCATTTATCTGTTTGAATCCATTCTTGGTCTCTTTGTAGACTCTTGGTCTTTATCTTCAATATATATTATTTCTGAAAAGTTTCTTTTACCAGTAATTTCAGCTTTACCGGGAGTTGGTATTATCATGGCAGTAGATTTTATTATTGTTGGCCCTAGGAAAAGACAACCAGAATAATGATCGAAAATATGAACATTCCAGTCGCAAGATGGGGAAAAGTCGCGATGGAAGGAGTCGCGACAGAAGAGGAATAAAGCAAGTCAAAAAGCATAGTTCGACTAATTTTGGGGAAAGAGTTAGTTAGATTAAAAGCTTGCTTTTAGTAATAAACCATGATTGTATTTTAGACTGATAGTGCCTATTTTTGGACGTAGCTGAATGTATTAAAATATAAATACAACCTGTCGACTGATAGTTGAGAGTCAATCGAAAATTGAATCAAGAAGTGTAAAAGAATACAAGCTTCTAAAAGCACCAACCCAAGTTGTGTGCGGGCTTATCAATCGTAAAGAGAGTTGCTTAGTCAAATAATTGACCTAAGCTGTGTGTGGGTCGACTAGAGAGAGAGAGAGAGAGAGAGAGAGCAAAACCATAAAGCATGAGACGAGAGAAGAATGTATGCATTGTAAAGAATATTGAAATAAGAGTCTACAAGTTGAGTATATAGACCAAAGGTGCTAACCTAATTCTCATGCCAGATGAAGAGCACCTTTGTGGTTTTTCCCGTATGGGTTTCCACGTTATATCTTGTCTTTGTGTATCTTTGATGTTTATGTTTACGTCGAATGCATGTATTTTGTGGACTAGTTAATTTGAATATGTCGCACAACCTCTGTTACACAAATCTAATAGGTTAAATATATGTTAAATGCTTTATGTTAATTACTACAATATGTGTTGACGGATCAATGGATAGTTATCTTGAATGAATGAATGAAAACATACATAAAATTCCTGGTTTCAGTCGACTGCCCTGATAGTATTGTAAGAGTGAAATCCCCAATATAACTACAAGAACCTAGTTATGGCAGTCCCCATAAGATATCTCGGGTGAGACTTCATCTTCTTTGCAAGTGTTGCTGACAGAGTCTTGCTCTGTCATGTCAATATCTTAGGCTTTGTTGACGAACAAGGGATTTGAACCTGGGTTGACCGAAAGTACACTAACAATTATGCCAGAGGGATTTGCCTACAGGATTTATGAGCTCTCTACACTTGGTCAGTATTCCATTAAATTAGATCTTTCAACTACTCCCTCTATCTTCTGGTGATCAAATGCTTTATTTTTATTATGTTGCCTCCTCTGTGATATGATATGATGAGGATCATAGTTGTTTTTTTAGAACTTCATAAAATTAATGTCATGTAGCAAGCCCTCAATCACAGTGAGAGCAACTTTAGTTTTCATTATAAAAGGACCTATCTTGAAAGGAAATTTGATCTCTGAAACCTTCATGAGATTCAAAAACTACTCATTCTCCACAATGAGCTTCTGTCTGGTAAATTCCAAGGCAAAAATTATGGGTGTCAGAAATGCAGGTAAAATGTAAGGCTCATGCAGAAAACCATATACTCTAGTGATAGCATGTTCCTTTAGAAGGAACCAGTATCCAACTCTTAGTCTAGGATGAACTATAATGCTTCTTCCATTTATGGCAGAACTCTGGGTAGCTTATCCTAAAAATTACTATGTACCCTCCATAATGAGGTTCATATAATTGAAAATGTTGTTTCTAATCTTAGAAGTGTACACTATCTCTGAGAGTTGTTTTCTTCATTGAAGAACAAGGACATCTTGATCAAATAAGATTGAAATATGAAATGTATGGTCATGTGGAAATTCATTAACTGTGAATGAATATTCTTAGCTAGGAATTCATCAAATTTAAGATAACAATATTGACTGGATTTGTAACACACCGATTTTGACCCCGTTTGAATTAAATGTATATGATGAAAATATTTTTATTTGATCATGGTGAGGAGCTCAAGGCCAAGGCCCAACCATGGATTTAGTGTTTATGTTTCGGTGATTAAAATTGATGCTGATGGTTTATGTGCTAGCTAGGCACAATATGTTGAGACATCATGTAATATGCAAAAACCCACAACCAGCTATGTCAATGCAACAAATAATGAGATGGGGGTATGATTTCCTAAGGATAAGGGGGGAGGAGATGGAAAGAGCATGGGAAAAAATTCGAATTGGGTAGAGCACCCATTCTTGATAAACATGTTTTGATTGCATGGGCAAGAAAACACCCAAAGCGTATGCCCATTCCCTCATGTGTTCACGTTTNGGGGGGGGGGGGGGGGGGGGGGGGGGGGGGGGTGTTCATTTTTCACGGGGATTCACCTCGCGCGTTGGTCATTCTCCCCGATCAGACCAATGCAGCGAGAGCGAGCAGGTGTTGCTACGCATTTCTGCAAGTGTTTTTCCTTTGCCGAGACCCTGTTTGCGATGTTGCAGTGTTTTCCTGAACTGCAAAGTGTTATGATAACCTTTTACTTTGTGTATGAGAGTGAAGCCTGTGTTGTTATGTCTCCCTATGGTTGTTGTGATGTGTACCCTGGTTTTGGTCTGAACTATATACAAGACTTAGGAGTGGAAGAGATGCAGAATGTGCTTGATCAATCTAGTGGGAACCTCACAATAAGATAAGAGTGGCTGGTGAATCTGCTCTGCACATCCTAAAGAGCACTGGAAGGGAAGGTGTAGCCTGAGGGACTGTGGAGTAGAGAAGGGGACACTTCCTTGTGTTGGGTGTGTAGGCAACGTGGATTCCAGGCCAGATAGGTCTTATGAAGGTGTCCTTAGCTCTAGAGATGAGCTCACTAGCTTAGCATTTCTTCATGTCCACTGACTTAGAAGCCTGATAAACCTAACTTGAAGGATGGCTTGGCTAATAGCTTGATAACCCATCTGTTGGCTTGGTCATGTCTTGCTATGTTTGGCCTTGTGTGTGTGGGATCCTTGGTTGGACAACGTGATAAACCCATCTATTAGTTGGCTTGGTTGGTCTTGAATGTGAATGTTGGCTTGACTAACTGCAGTGTGATAAACCCAGTAGTGAGATGGCTTGGATGTGTGGCCTGATAAACCCATCTGTTAGTTGGCTTGGATGATTAGCCTGATAAACCCAATAGTATATTGGCTTGTTTGCTTGCATCCTGATAAACCCGACTGTGTTGGATTGGCTGAGTTTTGTTGTATCCTTGGCTTTGTGTGAGCCTTCTAGTTTTCCTTATTCCTTGGGGAAATCATGCCCAGCTCGGGGGTGGCAGTGCTAGTGAGAGATAGATGAGTGCACTGGCTTATGGTTGGGTGGAACGTTGCAGCGACATAACTGGTTGCAGAACAAGCTTATTCATATGATATGTATCTCTGTGTTAAGCTCTACATTTGCATTTCCTTAATGAAATATGATGAACATGCCTAATGTGTTGAATTGATGAATTGCTTCCACTGTATAATTGCAATTGTATGCATATGTGTATGTGTAACGTCCTCGACCCTCCGACCGACGAAGAGGACACTACCATACATCAAACATCCAGGCATATAGCCCCATGAACACGAACATACATACATGTAATGCTGAAGCATGATACTTAAAACATAAAACATACTACGATGCATTAATCATTCATATTCATAGCGGAAGCAAACAACATGCATTCATATACAATACAACATTCAACATGTACATCATCATTCATCAATGGCAAATATGATTGAAGACACAAGTTAGGCAAGTATACTTATCTTATAGAGAACTTGTCCCGCAACCAGCTACGTCGCTGCAACGTTCCACCCAACCATAGGCCCGCGCGCTCTTTAATCTCTCAACAATGCTGCCACCCCCGAGCTGGGTATGATTCCCCAAGGAATAAGTAACTAGCATGCTTAAATGTAGCCAAGGATATCAACACCACAAGGGTACCCAATTCAGCCAAGCCAACACAGTTGGGTTTATTAGGCGAACAACAGATCAACCAACCCAACAAACTTGGGTTTATCGGGCCATCCAGGAGCTGGGAAAGGCTAAATGCTAAGCTGGTGAGCTCATTGAAGAGCTAAAGACACTGACACCAGAACCAACCTGGCTTCTAGGACACCTACACACACCCAACAAAAGGAAATCAGCCCTTTCTCTGCAACGTAGTCCCTCAGACCCTGATCTCCCTTCCAGTGCTATTCAAGGGTTGTGGAGAAGAAAGCCAGCCCACTAGCTCTGTCTGTGTAGTTCCCAACTCACCAGGTTTATCAAGCACATCAGGCCCTCATTCGCCACTCCAATGTAGTCTGAGGACAAAACCATTGCATGCATGCAACAAAATAGTTATTCAAGCTTTAACAGGGGAAAACAACTCCCTGAATTGTTCTTGGCCCTATCGTGGCCAAAATGATTCCACATCAACCTCTAGCATCACACGGGAAAAACACAGTCCAACAATCATGGCAAACAATAGCCCACGAACATCCATGAACCCACAACACACAGTCCCCAATGCAATCGTTGAAGAACTTACACCGACCGAAATGGGAAAGGAATAGGCTCCCAATCTAAACGTGAGGGAAAAAGACGCAACCCACAAAACTGTAGATGAAAATCACAGCCACGATTCTATGATGGAAAATTAGAACGTTACACAGTCTGACAATGGTGGAAAAGACACAGACTCTCTGCGTGAACATGAGGATGAACACCATCGTAGTCTAACAACTTCGTGAGAGAAGGAAGAACCAACCCATAAAAATTGGAATAGTAGACCATTGTAGGCCCAATACAGCGGAAGGAAATAGACAGATGAAGAAGGTGTCGATGATGCGACGGCAGAAGAGAAGACGAAGAAGACAGAAGTGAATGCTTCGGCGAAAATTAGTTGAAGGCAGAGCCGCAGTTTCGGTGGAGATCTCCCGAAGACCGCCGAAACGACGACGAAAGTTAGTTGTTTGAAGAGCCGACGTGACGACAAACAAAGGAAAAAAAAATCCCAAAATTTATGTAAGTGTTGAAAGCGTTAGAAAAGTTTAGTGGATGAAACCGTCGATGAGCATAAAAAAAATCTAGCTGTGTGTGCATCTGTCGTTGTGGCAGTCTAAGGTACTCTCCACCTGATGAGTGTCCGCAGAACCCATAGTGGGGATGCCACCCACAGTTGCGGCTGCCTAAGGGACTGACCACCCGATGAACGTCGAAATAATTTAGGCATTTGTCAGTCCGTCGTTGCAGCTGTCAATGCGACTATCACTCCGACAGATAGAGCTTTCGATTGCCGATAGTGTTCAGGTCGCCGACGCAACAGAATGTTTAAGCTAAAGATCGTCGGCACGTAGTGTGTAGTTGTTTCGACCGTCGACGGGGTGCATGACCGCGGAACCCACAGTTGGTTGGATTGCCGCCATTACGGATGTCTATGGGACTAACCATCTGATGCCATAATAATCAGTTTTCCAATTCCGATATGCCACAGACCTTGGCATCACCGATAGCAGACCATCGGAAAACTGAAGTTGTTGGAATCGTCGATACAGCGGAAAACCTTAGCTGATGGAACTGCCGATACAATGAAAAACCTTAGCTGATGGAATCGCCGACATAGTGGAAAATGTTAGTTGTTAGGGCCATCGATGAGCATTGAAAGAAAATTGTTGTTTAATTCATCGAAACGTCGGAATTTTAGATGGGATGAGACCTGAATTGAGCAAAGGAAGTTTTGAGTTTTTCAAAGTGGATTTTTCAGTGATTTCAGTGGTTTCAGTGAAATTCTCAACAGGATTTCAGGGCTGAAAAGGAAAAATTATAGGCGGCTGAAGTTAGCATTTCAGACCAAAATACAGTTGTGTGTTTTGCCTAAATTTAATGAAAATCAACATGTTAGAAGTGGTGTGGTTTTCACACCCGAGGTCAGAATGAGGCATGTGGATAGGCGTTGGAAAGATTATCTAGTAGGGAACAAGGGAGAGTCACCAGAATTTGAATGTGGAGTAGAAAAGTACTAGTGGTTGCTTGTAAAGTGTGTTGCTGTCAAATCTGGGAATTGCATGCCTAGAGGTAGCAAGACCATGAAGTCAAACCAACTGTTGTTTGGAAGAGGAGTTCCATGCAAAGATGAGGGACTTTAAAAGGGAAATTTCCTTAAACCCTGTCTTGCTAATTATAATTACATTTTATAAGTTTTTGTACATAAAATGTATCAGGATATGCCTTGCATGCATAGGATATTACATGTTGGTAAGAGTAGTAAGAACTATACATTTATAATGAACCACTAATGGTAAATATTGCATTGGTGTTGGAATTAGTGGAAAAACCAACGACAACCTGGACATGGATGAGTATGTTGTTGATGCTGATGAATGTGACCAGCAACCCTATGAAGAAAGGGATGAGGCAACAAAACCAGGATCAAAAGTTGGTGAGCAATTTCTACAATCTCCCGCAAGAGACCAACCAAACTGGTAATGTCAAGGGTGTAAGTAGGACCCATGAAGGTAAGGGTTCAATTATGACAATTGCATGGAGTGTTAAAAGCAAGAAATCTCATACCATGTGGGTATCTAAAATTTAGGTTGCATTCATACAAAAATGTGTCATGCCTGTATGTGTTGTTATGAGCTTAGTAACCCAAAGAAAGTAAGTACTAATGGTCTTGGTTATAGTAATGCATCCTATATGAAGTAGTCATGGTTAGGCCATGCATGGTATGTTTGAATGCATAAGTATTCCTGAATCAATGCAAGGTAGCATTGAGTGGGCATGCATTAAAAGATTTTATAAATCTTGTAGTTATGCATTGAATGGATGCATATGGTGTTGAAATATTGTAACTTCGAAGAATATTCTATATGTATCTTTTGTGGTCCCCGATGGTCCTATCAGGAGAACCACTTGTATTATCTTGTACCCCGATGCTTCTAATCGGAAGAACTAATAAGAGTCATGAGGTTGTCCCCTCTAATTGTAAGGGTGGGTCATTAGCACCCGAGTGTGGTTACTTGAGCCTACATGTGTAACTCGAGCCTACATGATTAACTCGAGCCTACATGTCAGATGAGTTAATTGAAGTGAACGGATGAATATAGATAGAGGTAAAGCTCTCCTCATTTGTGCACACACTCTCACTTGTGTAGCGCATTAGTGGAGAAGAGAAGTAGCTGGAGAAGGAGGAGGATTAGGCTTTGATCTCCTTGCTGGTTTTATTTTTTATCTTTTTGGGGAATCTATATTGAGGAAGCTTTTGCTGGGTTTTTCCCTTTAGGGTTTTCCCAGGATAAATATTTATGTTCCTTTTGTATGGTTGTGCTTGTCTATCTTTCAGTGATCCTGTTTATATGCTTTTGTTATGAAAATGAAATGAAATACTGATGTCTTAGCTAAGCATATGAAAAGTTAACATGGTATTAGAGCCACCCTAAAAGAAGACATTGTACAGCTACAGAATACAGGGCTTCTTAATTTTTGGGTCTCTATCCACAATCGATCAGCAAAATAAGGCTAGACTGACTCTCCATTGAAGGGCGCATATTTCTGTCGAAGCGGAATTCGATTCCGAGCATTTTTAGTTTTGGTGCGGAAAATTAGGGCTTTCTACAGAAGAGGAATTTTTAAGTGATCCTAGCATAGTATTGTTCTCCTCATCAAAATAGAATTTTAGAGACCTGGATCAAGAAATTTGGTTGGGTGAAACTCCGGGAAAGTCAAACCCTAGTTTGACCCCGAGCTAGAAAAACCCTAAATACTAAAATTGCTAAGTTTTGGTATATTCGCTATATCCTGAGATTGGCGAAGGATCAGGAGTTGAAAATTGCAAAGGCTAAAGATAAAATCTTGATTTACACTGTGTCCAAAATTTATCCTCGGATTCACAACATTCTGGGAGATATGATCCCTCTAAGTTAGGGTTCCAGCCTCTTCCAGAATTCATCCCTAAATAGGACACTTGGGGAGAATTACTGTAGTGTGCGATACAGAGGTCTAAATGGAATTCCTGAACATGTTCCACAAAGAGCATGGCCTGTACTTTCTTTGGTCCAAATTTTAGAACCTGAAGATGAACCAGTGACACATGGCATGCCGTACAACTTCACTGTTCTGAATAGTCCTGTAACAGGTCACCTTGGGAAAAGGATCATAAATCCCAATTGGTGAAACCAATTCTGATGAAACCTATGGTTTTAGATCAGGGATATGCAAAGTTACCTCAATGAAAATTTTAGACATAGAGGAGCAGTAATTTCAGAGATATCACAGAAACAGTGACAGGCATTTCTGCAGAAGAAATTGGAAAACTAGGGCTTCCTGTTCCAGGAGCTTCCCTCCACTGTTTTCAGAAAAGGAGTACATTGGACAGCTCCATTTGAAGAGATATATCTTTCTATCCGAACAGATCTAAAATATTCCAAGTTTTGAAAATTAGGGTTTCTCTGACAAACCCCAGATCAGCCAGCTCCAGAAGCAAGACGGACACCCCAAATCGGTAAGATCTAATCTTTTGCTATTTGCATTTGAGGTTCTCATTTCAAAGTGATCTATCACATCAGCTTGATAATAAGCTTGGTGAAGTTTACAACTTCCAAGCATGGAAGTGTTTGATCTCTCTGAAGAAAATGAATTGGACACCTTCATGAGTAGAGAGGTTCCAGTTCCAGAAGGAGATGAGGCTCAAAACCTTACACAATAAGAACTTGATCAAGGCCAAGAAGATCATTGTTGATTAAATCAGGGATCGACATGTACCACAAGTGTCTTCCCTAAAGACACCAAAGATGTTTGATTCCTTGATCAAGCTATTTGAAGATAAGAACATAAATCAGAAGATGGTTTTGAGAAAACAGTTGAAGAATGCGAAGATCCATAATGCAAAACATCTTGAAGCGGTAGTAGAAGAAGCAGAGAATGCAGAAGTGATGATAGCCACCTTGAATGGCCTCCCAGGATCATAGAATTCATTCATTCAAGGAATGTTTGCCAGAAGGAAGTAATTACTTTCAACAGACTCTGGGAAGAAGAAGAAGCTCGTCTCATAAGAAGAGAAGAAGAAAGATGGAAGCAATTGAAGATCAAGCTCTCACCATTCAAAGAGATCCCTCGAGTGATGAATATGAAGAACTCAATTCTTAAAAAACCTCTTATCCATCTTATCATTTGGATAAGAAATGATGATTTCATGAATGAAGAGGATGATGAAACAGAATGATCAAGAAGGAATCTACCCATGAAACAAACAAAAGATAAGTATTCAATTGTCATTTAATGATATTGTTTTGTTATGCATTTGATTATATTCAGTTGATGTGTTATGCATGATAGATTGTTTGCATTAACAACTGTATACTACTAATATGCATGTGATGGGTAAGTAGCTCATGGTGCTATACAACTCTCCATTGCTACTTATCTAGAATGAAATCTCTTTGCTGACATATTGGATTAGTGCACAATCTCAATGTTGTCCTCATAGAGATGGAAGGAATCTAGAAAAGTTTCCGTGAGATATGGATGAATGTTGTATTGGCTAAACAGTTGCATGATGCATAAGAATTTTTCGTTATGCATATATTTTATGAAATAGTTCTAACCATGCAACTAGTTCATTTGAATTGTAGGAAAGGTCCTGTACAACCGCCTACAAGAAAAGAAGGATGAGACTTGTTATGAAGAACAAGTGATGACAATTCAAGATTCACTCCAATAAACACGAATATGAAGCTCCCAGGGTCAGAGACACCATGACGAAAGAAAGAGCTTTAGAGAGTGGTAGATCCACCTCGAAGGATGAAGACCACCATGGGTACGAAAGATAACTCAAGATGAAGAAAAGAATGCTATGAAAGAAGCTATGATCAAAGAATAACAGTTGATCATGGGGAATGATGTATACGATATGATTTCGAGACATAAAGGGAAGTACGTAGTATCTTCCATATGGATCTACAAGAACAAGTGTACAAAGCAAGGTTCATGATTTTCCTCAGAAAGAATAGACTATGACATGACATACTCAATATATCAAGCACCTTTACAGAATGAAGAAGGAAGACGATACTCCACTTCAGGGGGAGTGACTACAAAAGATATCTAAGTTTGACATGGTACGACATGATGGACAACTTCCTGATGGATCGAGACTTTACCAAGAGTAAAGTGGGTTCCAACCTTCAAGGTTGAATGCAGAAGACTAGGATATGTTGATGACCTGACAAGACGAACTCATGGAAGATGTTATGATGAAAGAATACTAGAATGATGTATGGGATATAGTTCCCAAACCAGAAGGAAAGAGTATTGTATCCTCCAAATGGATGTACAAAATAAAGCATGCAGTTGACGGAAGTATAGAGAAGTATAAAGCAAGATTTGTGGCCAGAGGTTTCTATCATAAATAAGGAATTAATTCTGAAAAGACACTTACTCTAGGAAGCAAGGTACACTTCCTTCAGAACTATCATTGTAGTTTCTTCCATGATGAAGTAAAGACAAGCCTCCCTTAATGGTATGATTAAGGAAGAGTTTTACATCGAATAATCACGAGGATTTGAAGTTGAAGACATATGGAACCACGTATGCAAGTTGAAGAAGGCCCTCTATGGACTGAAGCAAGCTCCCAGAGCTTGGTATGGAAGAATAGATAGTTTCTTGTTGAGCATGGGATTTACCAAGAGTAAAGTTGATCCTAACCTTTATCTCAATGTTGTAGAAGATGAACTTGTCATCATGTTATTATATGTGGATGACTTATCCTTGATAGGAAATGAGAAACAAATCATGGAAAGCAAGAAGAAACTAGCAGGAGAATTTGAGATGAAAGACCTTGGGTTAATGGATTATTTCCTAGGTCTGGAAGTATGGCAAAGTTTAGAAGAAATCTTTCTCAACCAAGGAAAGTATGCGGTAGAGATATTGAAGAGATTCAATATGTTGGAATGCAAAGTCATGGCCACACCCATGGACTCCAACCTGAAGCTGTTAGCTGATGACTCATCAGAGTTAGTGGATATGACTCATTACAGACAAATCATTGGGTCATTGATGTACTTAACAAATACTAGACCAGACATTTGTTTTGCTGTGAACACCTTAAGTCAATATCTTGTTCAACCAAGATGGGTTCACCTAGTAACTGCAAAACATGTGATGGGATATCTGAAAGGGACTATAGACTTTGGTTTATATTATGATGGTAGCCATGAGTATAGATTGTATGGCTACACAGATGCAGATTGGGCTGGAAGTATCTCAGACAGGAAAAGCACATTAGGTAGATGCTTTTGTTTGGGGTCTGTTATGATTTCATGGCTTAGCAGGAAACAGTCCAGTGTTTCTCGTAGCATGGCTGAAGCAGAATACATAGCAGATTGCTTTGCTAAGTTGTGAAGCCATATGGCTTTGGAAGTTGATATCAGGTCTCTTTGAACTGAAGATGGATACTACATTGATTCTATGTGATAACAAAGAACCCTGTGTTCCGTCGTAACACATAGAAATCCGGTATTTCTACATTCAAGATAAAGATGCAGATGATGATGTTTCAGTATTTACATACTGTAGATACATATGATGGCGATTTAGTATTTCTATACTAAATATAGAGATGATGATGATTTTAGTATTCCCATACTGAAGATATAGATGATGTTTCAGTATTTACATACTGTAGATGCAGATGATGGTGACCTGATGATGCTTTCAGTACTCAAATACCGGAGATCCAGATGGTGATAGTTCAGTATTCACATACTGGATATGTAGATGAAGATGGTTTAGATGATGATGCACTGGCAAAGCCTCTGTCTCGGGCAAAGTTCAAACACTTTCGAGACAAGCTTGGTGTGGTTCAAAAAGACCTTCCCCAAAAGGGGGAGTAGTGATGTTGCAGTGGGATTGTATCATCCTGGGACATCTGTCCAAAAGTGATCCGGTGACCTCGGTCCTCGAGAATGAAGAGGGATTGTATCATCCTGGGACATCTGTCAAAAATGGATCTGGTGACTTCGGTCTTCGTGAATGTGGTGGGATTGCATCATCCCTGAACTTCGGTTCAAAATATATTCGAAAGTTTCGGCCCCCGTGAATGTGGTGGGATTGCATCATCCTTGAACTTCAGTTCAAAATGTATCTGGAGGTCTCGGCCCCCGTGAATGTGGTGGGATTGCATCATCCCTGAACTTCAGTTCAGAATGTATCTGGAGGTCTCGGCCCCCGTGAAAGTGGTGGATTGCATCATCCCTGAACCTCGGTTCAAAATGTATCCAGAGGTCTCGGCCCTCGTGAAAGTGTTGGATTGCATCATCCTTGAACCTCGGTCCAAAATGTATCCGGAGGTCTTGGCCCCCATGAAAGTGGTGGGATTGCATCATCCCTGAACCTCGGTTCAAAATGTATCTGGAGATCTCGGTCCCCGTGAATGTGGTAGGATTGTATCATCCTTGAACTTCGGTTCAGAACGAATATGGTGACTTCGGTACTCGAGAACGTGTGTTGATCCCGCAATTCCTAGAGGAAGGATTGTCTGAGTTCCAAATCTGTGTTGATCCCGTAATTCTGAAAGGAAGGATCGTTAGTAACTCCATAAAGACCTAAATCCCGTAATTCCGAAAGGAAGGATCATTGAATTGATCCCATAATTCCAATAGGAAGGATTGTCTGAGTTCCACATCTGTGTTGATCCCATAATTCCGAAAGGAAGGTTCAGTAGTAACTCCATAAAGACCTAAATCCCGTAATTCCGAAAGGAATGATCATTGAATTGATCCCATAATTCCAATAGGAAGGATTGTCTGAGTTCCACAGATGTGTTGATCTCGTAATTCCAATAGGAAGGGTTGTCTGAGTTCCACAAATGTGTTGATCCCGTAATTCCAAAAGGAAGGATCGTTAGTAACTTTGTAAAGACCTAAATCCCGTAATTCTGAAAGGAAGGATCGTTAGTAACTCCGTAAAGACCTAAATCCCATAATTCTGAAAGGAAGGATCATTGGTAACTCCATAAAGACCTAAATCCCATAATTTTGAAAGGAAGGATCATGTTGATGTTTTGATGATGTTGATGTCTTGATGATAATGATGTTTTCATGATAATGATGTTTTTATGATGATGATGATGTACTAATCGAAAGATCAGAGTATGATGATGATTACGATGTACTGATCGAAAGATCAGAGCGTGATGATGATGATGTACTGATAAAAAAGATCAGAGCATGATGATGATGTATTGATCGAAAGATCATAATATGATGATGATGATGTTGTTCAAGAATTGAAGTATGATGATGTTACTGATCAAGATATGATGATGTTGTTGATAGAAAGAACAAAATGCTGAAGAAGTTGTTGCTGATTGAAAGATCAAAGTGCTGAAGACGTTGCTGATCAAAATGTTGAAGATGTTGTTACTGATCCAAAGATCAAAGTGCTGAAGACATTGTTGCTGATTGAAAGGTCAAAATGCTGAAGATGTTGCTAATCGGAAGGTCAAAGTGCTAAAGATGTTGCTGCTGATTGAAAGGTCTAAGTGCTGAAGATGATGTTGATCGAAAGGTCAAAGTGCTGAAGATGATGTTGCTGATCGAAAGGTGAAAGTGCTGAAGATGTTGTTGATCGAAGCAATCAAAGTATTAATGATGATGAAGATTGAAGATTGAAGATGAAGACTACATAATGTTGAAAAGATTCCAATGATTTATAGATGTGTTACCCTAATGATGTTGATGATGTCTTCTATCTCTCTCTTACTATTGTTGTTGTTGATGTTTTTGTAGAATACCCTTCTCGTTAAGGGGGAGTGTTGAAATATTGTAACTTCGAAGAATATTCTATATGTATCTTTTGTGGTCCCCGATGGTCCTATCAGGAGAACCACTTGTATTATCTTGTACCCCGATGCTTCTAATCGGAAGAACTAATAAGAGTCATGAGGTTGTCCCCTCTAATTTTAAAGGTGGGTCATTAGCACCCTAGTGTGGTTACTTGAGCCTACATGTGTAACTCAAGCCTACATGATTAACTCGAGCCTACATGTCGAATGAGTTAATTGAAGTGAACGGATGAATATAAATAGAGGTGTAGCTCTCCTCATTTGAACACACACTCTCACTTGTGTAGCGCATTAGTGGAGAAGAGAAGTAGCTGGAGAAGGAGGAGGATCAGGCTTTGATCTCCTTGCTGGTTTTATCTTTTATCTTTTTGGGGCATCTATATTGAGGAAGCTTTTGCTGGGTTTTTCCCTTTAGGGTTTTCCCATCATAAATCTTTGTGTTCCTTTTGTATGGTTGTGCTTGTCTATCTTTCAGTGATCCTGTTTATATGCTTTTGTTATGAAAATGAAATGAAATACTGATGTCTTAGCTAGGCATATGAAAATTCAACATATGGAAAGTATGAGTAAATGTTGTAGATATGCATACATAAGTATGGGTGCAAATGTTGTTATGCAATGCATGAATGCATAGAGATAGTGCATGTGTTATTATGAATAACTAATGGCTGATATGATGAATTGATGACAATTCTGGAACCATTTCAAGAGTTGTTATGAATGCAGGATAGTAAGTGCATGAAGAGGATAGTCACGATCAATTGGTTGCTGAAAATGCTCTATGGATGGGCTAGGTGTTACAATGATACGCTTGTGAAGTAAGGAGTATGTAAACAATTCATTTAAATTGCATAAATGATGTGACTATACCTTGCGAATTTTAGTATGATAATGATTGCGTGAAGTAAATGAGTTTTGGTAATATTGATGTGATTAACAGCTGGAAGTATTTGAATTTTATAAATCCTGAAAATGCTTCAATGATTGTTGCAGCAATGAAAAAGTTATATGCATCAAGACTTACTAAGTGTTTGGCTGATTGAGCTTCAGGTTTCAGGTAGATTGTTGGGGCATGGCAAAGTGGGTAAGACCATGACAAAGGCTGAAATCTACCATGTAAACGAGCCAAACCTCATGAGAAGAGTCTCATGGTTGAGAAATAGTTTGTATACTGAATGAATTGTCAATTTAAATTTGTGAATTACAGATTTGAGAAATTGCTGACAACTACTAATCACTATTGGCTTGCACAGAATTGTGTCAGGAGAATGCATTGTAAGTGAGTGTTCATGTTATGCAAGTAAGCATAAGATCATAATGGGCATAGTGGTGTTGGTTACAAGAGACCCACAAATGAGGATCATCGCATTGGCAAGCAAATCAGTTTCTGTAGTAGACAGAGTTGCAAGTTCACATTGAATTTAATTACTAATGTCATTGTTTGGTTATGGAACAATCAATTTGGATTGTATTATCAGATAATGATTGACTGTTTGGCTACCTGATGAATGTGCTAGGGGTACACCTTGTAGGAAGACCATGTGTGATGGCCTGAAGGAGCCAAATTTTATGGGGAGGTTCTCCCCTATCGTGGGAATGGGTTTCGGGTGAGACTCCATTGGACATTTTGGAAATGTCTCATCTGCACTACATGTTTGGTAAGCAACATGAGTGAGATGGTATAGGTTATGTCGGTAAGACATGTGTGAATATGAAATGTAAAAAGGAGTTGGGATGGCAAACCGAGGGACTGTCAACTCAGAGAAGGGAGCCCCCCATTCCTACTTAACGAAGGAATATTGCCTCGACAAATGGATAAGTGTTCTATGTTCCATGGTTTAGAGGTCTAAAATAGACTAGAGACACTAAGTGTCATGACCAAGAGGGATTGGTCCAGCATTCACGGTGAAGTGAAAGAGGCGGAGAGCATGAAAAGCCACAGCAGTGGTGTGGGTTCCAGGATGGAACAAAACAAAGAGGGAAAAAAAAACTCTTGCTGCTCTCTCTTGCCCTTTTGATTATATATATATATATATGCATTGTGAAAACAAGAGATTGTTGAATGCATGTATGACTGAAAATGGAATGTGTGTATTTGCTTAAAGTAAATTGTGAATGCTGGAATAGTTAATTCCCTGCCCAAGAATGGACATGAATGAGCTCATGTGCCTGTTGGGAAGGCATGAAAAATGTGAAAGTCTCCTTGATGATACTTGGACAGTCATGCCAATTGGGCAATTAATTCACTGATTTTAATGCCTATATTATGCTTGGTCTAACATAATTTCAATGGTGCATTTCACAGGTGAGAAAAGTGAAATCCAGTAGTGCACATTGATCATGGTAGCATACCAAAAGCTATTAGACTTGGCTGGAAGTCTTCTTCAAACAATTGCCAATACCCAAGAAAATCTTGGAGAAATGCTCAAGATACAGAAAAGTTCCTAGACTTGGGGATGAGCCGAAAGTTGAGAACCAACAAGAGAAGCTCATGGAAGCCGAGGGGCTTGGTCTTGAAAGTTCAAGTAAATAATTGAACATGGGACAGATCTGCAAAATTTTGAAATTTTGGATGTGCAAATTTTATATGTATTCCTATGTATTGGAACACCGAGGACGGTGTTATTCCAAGGGGGAGGGGATTGTAACACATCGGTTTTGACCCCATTTGCATTAAAGGTACATGATGTATATATTGTAATTAATCATGGTGAGGAGCTAAAGGCAAAATCCCCACCATCGATTTGGTTGTGTTATGTTTCGACAATTGGGATCGTTGTCAATGGTATATGATGCCATCCGGCACATTATAGTTCTGGCATCGTGTAAACATGCAAAATTAATAAAAAACCTAAAACCAGCTACGACGGTGCAACGTTAATGAAAAGGGCATTATTTCTTAAGGTTAAGGAGGGGGATTGTCTAGACCGTGGGAGCCATTGGGTAAAATCCATGTGTCAGCCACTTAATCTCCTATGTTAGTTGGGCAGTTAATGTTGGGTAGTGGTGGGTGGCAGACTGCCCCCACGTACTCTCCACCAGCTGGTTCAGTCATGTGCACGGGCTGGGAGTGGCTTCCTCATGCATTGCTTGGTATACCAACCATTCTTGTTCTTCCCACTCTCCCCATCATTGGCTGTTCATTTTCCTCACCCCGAGCTGAGTTAAAAGGATCCATGATCCATTGATTGGGGGTTCGTTCTCCCTTCTCTCACGGATTGCTAGTATGTGGATTAGTTCTTCCTCTGATCTTGGCAGAGAATCGTTTTCCCTTTCTCCATCGTCAGACTATCAGATGCTTTCCGTGGTTTCCTTTGTGATATGTTCCCTCCTGTTCACGTAGAGAGTCTGTGTTTAATCCACCATTGCCAACTGTGAAAATGTGTCGTGGCTTCATTGTTGAGGAATGACCATTGTTTTCCAACATTGATGCTTGTGTCTGGACTGTGTAATGTCCTGTTACTTCATCGAGAACAGGGGCTATTGTTCTTCCCCTGATCGGGGGTTGTTGTGAGTACCTACGTTGTGTTGGCTATGGTCTCATTCACATTTTATTGGCTATGTCTTCCTTTGTGTTTGGGCTGATATAAGCTGTTATGGAGTTGTTTTGGCCACAATAGGGCCAAGAACGACTCAGGGATTGTCTTCCCCTGTCCAAGCTATGAAGAGCTGGTTTTGCTGCATGCATGCAGTGGTTGGTGTTCAGACTGTGTTGGAGTGTGATGAAGGCTTTGCTTGCTTGGTAAACCTAGAGGTGTTTGGGAGCCACACAGATAGAGTTAGATGGTTGGATTTCTTCTCCACAACTCTTGAAGAACACTGGCAAAGGGGGGGTCAGGGCCTGAGGGACTGTGTAGTAGAGAAGGGACTAATTTCCTGGTGTTGGGTGTGTGTGGGTGTCTTAGAGGCCAGGCTAGCTCTGGTGTAGGTGTCCTTAGCTCTTCCATGAGCTCACCGGCTTAGCATTTAGCTTCTCCCAGCTCCTCGACAGCCTGATAAACCCTCTTGTGTGGGATTGGCTAATTTGTGTACCTTGGCTATGTGTAAGCCTGCTTAATCCCTTAGTCCTTGGGGAATCATGCCTAGCTCGGGGGTGGTAGCATTGATGAGATATTGATGAGCATGCTGGCCTATGGTTGGGTGGAACGTTGCAGCGACGTAGCTAGTTGCGGGACAAGTTCTTTATGAGATAAGTATCCTTGTCTATTTTACTTCTGTAGTTCTGTTTACTGCTAATGAATTATGATGAACATGTATATGAATGAATGTTGTTTTGCTTCCACTGAATATATGTATGATTATGCATCTTAGTACTTTGGATGTTTAAGCATTTACTTTAGATTTTATATGTATGTAAAACTTCATGGGGCTAGTTGCCCGGATGTTTGGTGTTTAGTAGCGTCCTCTTCGCTGGTTGGAGGGTTGGGGACGTTACAGTATGTTTCTTTCAATGCATTTCCAAATTATGTTATGGGGCTTATATTTCTGTATTGGTGATGGACTGAATGATCAAATATGCCCAAGACTTCTGCCAACAGGCTGAGTTCTTGGAAAAAATCTCCTTCCACAACTCTTCTTTCCGCAACTTGCGGGATGCGGGATGCGGAAACGCCCTTCTGTAAATCTCTACTTTCACAATTTTCCTTTCACAACATTCCTTTCCACATGCGGGATGCGTCTTCGTAGATATCTACTTCCACAACTTTTCTTTCCGCATTGGTCTATTCCGCATGTGAGATGCGGGATGCGACATGCGGGATCGCAATTTCCATACTTCCCTGATTTCGCAAACTCAGGCTTTTCACACTGTTGATGCTTGCGGGTTGATTCTCAGCCATTGATTTGTTCCCAGATGCGGAACAGATTGTGACCGTTAATTTCCGTCGCGATTTTCTCCGTCGTTCGATCTCCTCTAGGATATTTCTTCACAGATCGTCGAATTGATCACTGACATGATCGATTTCTCACGCTGTTGGGAAGTTGGAGGATTTATCCGTGGGGTTGAATAGAATGAATTTCAAGCTGGATGCTCCAGCATCAATAAGAGCGAGCAATTATGGTCATGTTATCTCTCTAGTGGACAAGAGGGGACGTGATAGCGTGGTATCAGAGTATGACTGTTGAGGAGTGTTTCACTGTGTTTCAAAGAACGACAAAGGTTCCATAGGAAATTTTTAATTCCTTATGATAATCGGGGTATTGGTACATGATAGGACTCAGACTCAAGATGATTTAGACGCAACCTAAAAAACAAACTCAATAAGACTTCAGGGACAGACCTACCATTATCCAACCCTAAAAACTGACTCAACAAGGAAAGGACCCATTGGGACTCTTCATTAAATAGGTCAATATCAAGGGGAAATGGCTCATTTTCAACTGGAACTTCAGGTTTAAGGATTTTCCACAGAGAGGCTTACTTCTCTTTTGTTGTAGCATTCTTATATAGTTCAATTATAGTTTCTTTAACAAAATCTTCCATGTTTTGGAAAAATGACTAGGGTACCTCTAACACATCTTTAATAATGAGTGAATTAATGTGGCAAAGGATTATGGACTGGTTAAAATCCATTATAACTCATTCTGATTGAGAATAGTTCGATGCACACCAAGCAACAAAATCTAGAAAATTGAGGGTTTGGTCTAGACATAAATAGTGGAAGTGGGATCTATGAACATCCTGTAAGTCAATTCCTTGTGTTTCTAAGGTTTCCAGACTGTTCTTTAACTCATGTACCGGGCCAAAAGACAACACGATGTCAAAAGCATCTCCGTCTTCAAAGATTTCTTCTAGTTTATTGAACTCTCTAACATGTGCTTCAACTTCACCTTCTTCTTCCATTTTTTAAAATATTTGGTGGGTTAAGATACGTGGCCTACCTGGAAAATGACAACTAGAAAGAGTAGGATTGAGTCAGCTTCCAAATGTGCAGGAACGTTTTTCCTCAGGCGCAAAATACAAGTTCGTATATCCACATGACTTTCCTTTATATAATATTCCCAAAGGTGGTTTTGGGGTTGTGGGAGGTGGTTTCTCCTTACCACCTTTCACCCACCAGAATGATTTTCCTCTCACCACCTGGCAGGTGATAAAAATTATGGTACCGCTTTCCTGCATTTTCCTTGCAAGTTGAGGGCAAGAAACGCACTCCAACTGTCGATCTCCTTCCCCTCCGATCATGCACCATCGATCACATCCTAACTTTAACACACCCCAACGATCATTTTGCCAACATCCTTTTGTGTTTTAATCCCAACACTTTCACTCAGCGGATTCCCTTTCCACCATTGATCTAATTGCATCTCTGATCTAGACCATAAATTCCTACAAAAGATCCTAAAGGCGCTTCGTCCGCTAACCTTAGTCACTTTTTAATCCAACATATGGTTCCATGGAATATTTGGTCTCCCTTTTAGCACCTATTCTGTTAGCCTTTTAGTCATACCAAAAAATTTGAAACATAAGCCCTCTCTTTACCTTAAGCTCCTCTTAACCATTTGAAACAAAATTGTGCTAACACTGTCATTAATAGCATGTTTATTCATAAGATACTTAATAACATAATGATTAGTATGGACACACATAAAGTACCTTGTAACACAATGGCATAATTTATTGAGAGTGAAGACCACTGCTAGAAATTCCTTTTCAGTCATAACATATTTAAACTTAACATTAGCAAGGTTTTTGTTGATATAATATATAACATACATGGTTTTATTATCCTTCTATCTTAACAAAACACATGCAATTTTGTGAAATGCATCAATGTAAACAATAAAAGGCAATTCCCAGTCAGGCCATCATGATACCGGGGCATAACTATGTTCCCTTTCAACGTGTCAAAGAATTGTTAACAAGCTAGGGTCCATGAAAAAACAACATCTTTAGCAATGAGAGTATACAAGGGAGCAACAACCTTTCTAATGTCTTTAATGAATCAATGATAATAACTAGCACGTCCCAAAAAACTCTAAACATTTATTTTCTTTTTCAGGGGTAAGAGGTCATTGTATGACAATAATTTTTGCAAGTTATACTTGAATTCCTCTAGCATGAACATGGTGTCCTAATAAAATTCCTTGAGTCAGCATTAAGAAGCATTTATCATTACTCGAGGAAAGGTGTGTTTGTTGGCATCCCTATAGTACTTTTTATTATTTGGATAGGGATTCATCAAATATATCACCATAGGTTGTAAATTCATCCATAAAACCTAAACACAAGTAGGAATTATATCAACAAAAATACTTAACATAGTTTGTTGGAATGTTTATGGCGCATTTACAATCGGAGTGGAAGGACATGGTGAGCAAAGGTTCCCTAAGGGAAAGTAAAAGTTGTATTTATATCTTGATATTTAAGGGAATTAAATCTAGTTATACTTGCTCGAATGGGTGTGGCTCATTGGTGTCACTTGATATGAGGTCATTTGTTGTAAAGGAGATCACGAGCTCAAATCCCACCTGGGTTTACCTGTGTCCAATGTCTTGCATGCGGGCGTGGGGAACCTAGGGGTATAGTGGTAGTAGGAATGGATCTCTGGACCCCATTTCATGTGAGTACCAGCCCAACCCTAGTTGTCGATTCCCTTAGTAAAAAAAAAACTAGTTATACTTGATGAAGCCATTAATAAAATATAAGCATTTATTTTCCAACAAACGTCTAAGAATTAATCAATAAATGGTAGGGGTAAGTGATTCTTCCTAGTGGCTTTATTAAGTTTGCAGTATTTATTACGAATATACCATTTTCCTCCCTTCTTAGGGACAATCACCATTGGAGAAACCCATTCACCATCAAAGACGGGGTATATGAAACTAGCAATTAATGATTTATGAGGTTCTTCCTTGACCGTATCCTTAAGTGCAAGGCTCACTATCTTTTGAGCCCGAAAAATTAGTCAAAACCATCATAGATATAGATATGATGCATACATGTAGTCTGCTCAATAATAAGCATGTCCTTATAGTCCCAAGCAAAAGTTGAATCATATTTCCTCAACATACACACCAACTGCTATTGTTCAGTGGGTTGAAATTAGTTATCAATGTTAAAATATTTCTCAAGCACGACTTCAATAGCAATGGCTTTGGTGTTGACAATTTTAGCCATAAAGTGGCATTCAGATATTGATAGGGAATTGTAGGGATCACTGTGATGAAATGAGGGGGAGTAGGTGTAGAAGAATTTTCAAAAGACTATCTCCATCATTATATTGGTTAGTGTAATCCCTAATCCAAAATGTGGAAGGATAAATATTTTGCATGAATTCAAGATCATTTTATCTTTATATGGCTCTTTTAATGTTAGGGCTTATTCCATTGTAAGAACCAATTTAATCAAGCTATCAAAAGAATCATTACCATCAGGTGGCAAAATCCATAAAGGCACCTCTAGGTCCAAAGTAGATTTGCCAAGTGGATACAATGTGAGTTTCTTAGCCAAACTGTCTCGAGAAATAGTCATATGTCCTAATTGGCATCCTATATAACTGTCGATAATTGCCAACCAAGGCCATAATATGATAAGTAAGTAACCCTGAAGGATATTTTTTTGTGCATGACCATAAAGTTTGGAGGGTATTCCTAAGAATTAATTTCAACAATGACATCCTCCATAATCACATCGAGCTTATTTGTTGACTTTTCAGCCATCTACAACATTGTAGGTGTTTGATGCAATAGACCTTGAAGCTACAAAGTTTCCATAACCTCCTTTTTCATTACATTATTGACACTCCTAAATTAATAAAAGTATTGGGAATGGGGGTCCTTCCAATGAGAACTTCCATTATTGGATTACCTGGATCACAATACTTTGGAATGGAAACTTTTCCTAACATGAGACCAACTAGTTGTCCCACTAGATGAATAGTTGGGAAATCTTGTTTCTTCCTCCCCAGTCTCTTGAGACACATATATCTTATGGATTTACAATAAATGGGTACATCCTTGATTGCATGTAGTGGGGGGATATTTACAAATATGTTTCTCAATTCTTCTACAATATCAAATGGTGGTTGGGTTTGAGGTTTAACCTTGATTAATCCATTTAGCGAAGGGAGGAGTTTTGTCATTGAGTTTATAAAAAGGTTGCAACGGAAAGTCTAAGTATGAGAGCTTGGTTGTGAATTCTTTTTTCCCTTGTAGTCAAGTGTCTTACCTTGCTTAAATCACTACCATATGAGGTTATGGATTATTGAAGATTTACCAATATCAAAGGTAAGTGGCCTTATAGTCAAGGGTAGACATAAAGTAAGTTGGTCAGTTTCCCTCTTCATCGGTATACACATGTTGGTTTGGATGCTTAGCATTATTACTAGGATTAGGATAAGGTTGGGTAGGTAATTGGGATTCCCTCCATGGTAGCCGGTTTCTATTATGTGTTGAGGAGGGAAATAAAGATTGATTTTGTTGAAGTGGCCAACCTGTTGTAGTCTAAAAGATTGTTGTTGATTTACCCATTGAGTACCTTGATCTAATTGTGGTATTTCACATAGGATGTTGAATGAGGCAAAGGTGTTTACAAGGACCACTGACCACCATGGAATTATGTAGTAGACCAATTTGTGGTTGGATATTGATTAGGCTAGAAAGAAATGAAATTTTGATGATGATATATCAAACCTGGAAATTAAGGTTGTGGTTCTCAAATATACTTTGATTAATGAAGCATTATTGTTTCACGTTATGATTTGTACCTTGATAAGCTGCTTTTAAGCCTGGAAACCAAGGACACCTACTAGTGTCATGATTCCTGATGCAAATGCTATAAATTGCAACAACATCAAGTGGCCATTCATTACATGTACGCTTCTTATAACACTTTGGATAAAAAATACCCTACACATTTCTCCACATTTTCTTTCCTTTTGTTCAAATGAAGGGTGTTTAGTTGCATAGATAGTGAATTCACCAATTATGTTTTCGTGTCCTTGATCATATTTCCAATTTCAACTTTGGCGACTTTGATTGTGATCTTTATTAAAAAGGGTGTCACTGCTCGCGCAACTTTAGTTTTTTGTCTCGATGCCTTGGAGTAGTTCTTGGATAGCTCCTTGATATGATCATAAGTATATTGATAAATATCCCCTCCAACAACCAAATTCATGGGTTCCAAACATTCTCTTATACTCCCTTTAACAAAATAAACTTGAAAGAGTTTAGGCTAAGTTCACAATCTGTGGAGCATTTATGGGTAAACTACAATCTTTTTGTGTAATCGTTAGTCATTCCAAACATTTGATTTCTTGCTCCTTACACCTTATAACAATCACAATATTTAATGGTAAAATTACCCTTCATTTGCTTCCAAATGGAAATAGTGATGCCTTCCATACCCATGAACCATCATAGTTGGCATACTTCATTGTAGATGGAAATATTCACAACTTTTGGATGTTTGTTTTCTAGCCATAAGTCTAACACAAGACCTCAGATTCAAACATAAATTTATTGGGATTCTTTATAAGGAATCCATAGAAGTGTGGCAGAGTTGAAGGGTTGATATTATTCATTTTAATGTCCTCCATAGATTCCCCAATGGGAAATTCATATTAAACTTCATCTTCTTCCTCATGCCTAACCCCCATGTTGAATAAAGTATCGAGTCCCTGATTATTGAAAGTGATAGAAGTAGACCCTGTATGTTTAGTTTTTAAATCTCAATCAAAAAAGCCCCAAAATTCATTGGGTACAGTTGTTCAATCTGACCCCAGGTTAATTTTTATCGGAGTGGCCACACTGCTAGCTATTTCATAAAAAAACTATTGGGGCCAGACTACTAGCTACATCATAAAAATATTAAGGTATCTAAAAATTTATCTTAATATTTATCTTATTTCTTATTTCCCCAAATTGGGAGGTATACGAAACATTGAGAGAGGTGGGAAGTTTAGGAATAAATCGTCCAGACTTGTCCATCCTCCACATAGAAGCACAACACAACGAGAGAACATGATTGAATATCAAATTCCAATCTTGTAGCTTATAGTAATGTATTGCAAGCCTTATTAAAAACAAAGATCCTAAAACTGGCATTCCTCATCAAAGGTGCCAAAAAGTAACAAACCCCAACAAAACTTGGGATTGATAGCCCAAAGTATACTTGAACCTACTTTAATTGGCAACCTGCGGTTGTAGACTTTTCAAAAATTCCTACATTGTACATGTAAACATAGTGTTTTAAATTTCTAGGGTGTGTCATTGTCAATTTATTGTTTTGGGTTTTTTTTTTTTAAATTGCTAGGGTGTGTCATTGTCAATTTATTGTTTTGGGGGGGTTTCTTCCCATAAGTCTCCTTCTATGCTAACATTGATAAAAATGTATTTACCGACTATAAAAACTAAATAAACGAAAAAGGGTTGATTCAAGAAAAACTCATAATCAAACTAAGTTCATTCAATTGATCGAATTGTTACAATACTTTGGTATTACAAAACTGTTGAAATAGTCATACAAGATTAATCCTATTAATTGTATTGTAAGGAAGAAAAGCAAATCCTATCAAATGCATCCAACTGATAACATGGCTACTGTAGTTGCTGCAACATAATTCACTTTATAGGTCACACCTTATTTGTAAGAAGGAAATACAAATGATGAAACTGAATTGTAGATATCGACCAAAAATGAAAAAACAAATAAAAAGCTATCAATAGACAACTTGAATTATACAATAAAAAAGTTGAATCAATAACTAGAAGAATCGATGCAACACAATATTAAACAAAAATTGAATGGAAAACTGCAACAAGAAGGAACCAATAGCAATAAGATCACCATGGTGATGTATTGTGGAGCGGGCCCTTATTCTACAACTCACTAGATGATCGCTTGACTAACTAAATATCATTGAAATCAAATAAAAACAAAACAACTTGAAATTGGACAAGGGTTATTGTATTATCCCAGCAATGAAGTAAAATGAAGTGAACCCTCTTGGTTCTTCAAATTGTACATTTATACATTTTCATATAGTGAAAATGACCATTTCTCTAGCTAAATGGTTTCCCTATATTATAACTTCTTCCTTTGAATGAGGAAGAGAAAAACATTGAATAATTCATTCCCAAAAATGAGGATTACAACCTAGAAAT
This sequence comes from Pseudotsuga menziesii, assembly GCA_001517045.1. NCBI lineage: Eukaryota > Viridiplantae > Streptophyta > Pinopsida > Pinales > Pinaceae > Pseudotsuga > Pseudotsuga menziesii. Next base: position 587,317 of record LPNX010647381.1, on the reverse strand, counting down.
GTTTGTTGGCTAATTGCTTCCTAAATATTTACCACATATCTCTGTTATTGTTGGAATATGGTGGTGATAGGTTTGCAAGCTAAGAACATACAAAACAACTTCACCCAATATTCTTCCTAGCATGTGATGAGTCAATAACAATTGATCTAGAATCTACAACATTATATCTATGTGCTCTAAGAAATTCAACAGTATATAGTCTTATGTCACAAGACCAATTTCAAACCCTGGCAATACGAATATCAACTCCCATTACCTGGAACCAAAAACTACTAAGACTTCCAATTTGTCAATTCATGCATATACACCCATTCTCTACATATCTCAGTTATTCTTGGAATATGGTGGTGATAGGTTTGCAGCATAAGAACATGCAAAACAAATTCACCCAATATTCTTCCTAGCATGTGATGAGTCAATAACAATTTATCTAGACTCTACAACACTATATCTATGTGCTCTAAGAAATTCAACAGTATATAACCTTATGTCACGAGACCAATTTCAAACCTTGGCAATACGAATATCAACTCCCATCACCTAGAACCAAAAACTATTAACACTTCAAATTTGTCAATTCATGCATCTACACCCATTTGTAATCAAAATTTATCTATCAAACATAAAAATATGAGTATGATGCGTAATTTCCCAAAAATGTCAAAAATACATAAAATTGGTTAAAAGGATACAAGTAGGTGGGAAAATGGTAAGTTGTAATTAATGTCGTTGTTTTCACATGCTAGATTCATCTTTAATGTTTTGATATGGAAACTTGTGTCAGTTTTCTAGTACTAGAAAACTGACACAGGTTTCCATACCAAAACAGTAAAGAAAAATGGTTAGTCTTAGGAAAGAACAATGATGGATTGAATGAGTAAAATAAGGTAATTACCAAGCTCACCATCTATCCACTACTATGAAAACACTTTCTAGTGGAGTTTTTTGGAACCTCTCCAAATATTGTCTTCCTTTATCCATTTATAGCGGAGGTTGCTAGCGAAGGTGGGTGGTTAGAGGCTTAAGTGAAGTTTTCTTATCGATTGTCTTAAATTACATTGGTACTCTAAACACCAATACGCACAGATGCTCTAAATAACACAATGCATGGATGTCAAAATATCCCATTTTCTTGTCGAAAAAACATGTATCTTTTTATTTTGCATAAAAACTAACCGATGTCACACAAGCATATAAATGCCTTGATGTGATATTCGTATATTAGCACCCTAGTGTGTTAGCATACATAAAGCATCGACCCATGATAAATAAATTATTAATAAAAACAATCTTTTATTTTTTAAAAATTAAAAAGGAGCTATGGTGCGCTTTTGTTTCCAAAATGATCAAGGTCGCATATCTATATGTCGCACTGAACAAATGATTTTTAAAAAAGTTATTACATTTTTAATAATTTATCAGAGCACCCAAATATCAAAATCACATTGAGGCGCATGCATATACATAAAGCACCAACTTACGGTACAATATTAATAATTAAAATTTGACTTAAAAAATATGAGCCAATGCATTTCAATTTATAGAGCACGTCAATACATATAGGTATAAGGCGTAATGTGTGTGCATATCGGATTTAAATGCATGGTTTTTTAGGTGGATGATTTTAACCCTTTATCGGTGCATTTGTAGAATACAACTGTCCGAGTGCGCATAAATATATACAAAGCACCAACTAACAACTAAATTTTTAATATTATACAATAGATTTTTATTTACAAAATTAAAAGAGGATCTAGTGCATTTGTATGTATAAACAACCCTAATGCATACTAAGGTAAATGGATCACCGAATATGCAAAAAGTTTGACCTTCTTTTACCCCTTCATTGATGTGCCTAAATAACACACACTCACTGGTGTGCACATCTATAGAGTGCATCAAGGTAACGTAAAAAAATAAAATTATCAAATGCAATTTCATTTTTATAACCTCTACAATGCTCCAAACCACCTACGCACTGGTACACACCATCTTGGAGTGACCTTTCCCTCATCATCGTTATTTACATGTCATATCTCCTATGGTTTGATTACGACCATGCATTTTGAATTTTGGAAAATGGTCCAAAATATTTATTGGTTGAGTATGTAGCAATTACACCTCATTAGTGTGAGAGACCAAGTAAACTCTTTATTACCTCCTCATTTACATTTCCAATGGATTAAAATGTAAAATTCACCTTCATTTTTTTTCCTTTTTTAAATATGTGTGGTACAGTCGATTTGTTTGACTAACACCCGAAATTATATTTTAAAATCTTCACTTATTGGTGCTGCATTGTATTGGATATTTCACACTGTGGGTAATGCATTATTGTACTCTACATACTGTCAATGGTGCGCTACTATTTTACCTGAACACTGATATGCACATAATGATTAAAAACTCCAAACTGTGTGCATGCTTATGATAAGCGCACCAGTAGTGTTGATGCGCTTTAGTAATGATGTGTTGTACGAATTTTGAATAGTTCTATCCAAAATACCAGTGCATCATTAAAACCATTGTGCACCATTGACAATGTGTAGAATAAAATAACACAACATCTACACTGCAAAATATACAATATAACGCACCGAAAAATCACGGTGTTTCCTATAAAATAATAATACAATGTTAAAGGGTGCATTAGTTAGTGGTACAGACCATTCACATTCCATGGGTGTTTTTATAGGCGTACCAAGTTTTTGAGAAAACAAAACTTCCAAACATACCGAACTGGTGCGAATCGGTAGGGACACATTGTTTACAGTGCACATTTGTATTATAAGCATACCATTAGTGTTGGTGCCCTATAATTAACAAACGTCAATATTAGTCACAAAACCCACCATCATTGTAGCGCGATGTAGTAATTGTGCGCACCATATTAAGTGCTTTAAGTATTTTTACCCACCGTTAGCAATGCTTAATTATTTTTAAGGCACACCAATAACACTTAAAAATACATATATTTAAATTTAAATTAAAAAAATCATTTGTTGTGTGTGTAAGTGCCTAATGAATGTTGTATGTTAATAATAGACCATAACGACAATAACAATAAAAGGGATTGGTAGGCTAGAAAGAGGGAGAGGGATTGGTACCCTCACCCTCTTATAGTCCATACTCGTCAGCTCTTGTGTAATGTTGGCCTCCTCAAGTTTTAGAAGGAGGAAACATTCCTCAGGGATAACATAACATTACTGAGACATTTGATCCATTGTTGGGCTCATGCTAGAAAGGCATTTAGATTCTGTCCCAATTTGTGGTTCCAACCCTTAGAGGAGGACACATATTTCATTATTGTGTTGTCTAGGAGAGGTGAGGAATTTTCTTTTTACCTCGATCTCCCGCATAGCATTGCAAGAGAGAGTCAACTGGAATATGTTTAGAGATATGTCAGTGCAGATATCACCACCCCATCTAACTTCTAGGTTGTTGGTGGCCAGTTAGATTTACATGAGTTTAGTGTAGAGGAGGTTCAGTCTCTATGGCCACGATATTGTCCCACCACACCTCTGATGGGAAGCACATTAGTTGTTTAGTATTATGTAGATTCTTTAGTACAAAAACTTAGATGCATTAGGTGGTCTGCCATTTTTTTGCGAGAATTTTGTTTTGATTTGGATCATTATTGTGTTGTGTTTGATGGGAGGATAGTCTTCCCATTTGCTTCAAAGTTGTTTTTATTATTTTTTGAGAGGTTTTTTTACCTCTAGGCCCTCATTTAAACATAACCCTACTAGGCTAAGGAAAGATGTGCATGTGGGAGCAAATGTTTCCCAAGCAGGGCTAGTTTGAGTTCCCATGTAGGATCACTCTAATACTGGAGATGCTGTCCAATCAGGGTGATCATATGATGAATTTTGTGCAATACCTTTACGCAAGGATGGATTGGTGAGGATGTCAGAACATTTGATTTACCCAATATGAGCCATTGAATACTATAGGTAAAATTATCATTATGTTTTGGTTAATCTAATTGAATTTCATTATCTTATTGAATGCACATGTGATTTATTATAATATTTTAATTAAATTGTCTAATTATTGTTGCCTACTATTTTGTAGATATTAGCATATATGGTGGGGAGGTACCTCCCCAACCTGATGAGGAGATGGTTGGGGCTTATGAGCTCCCTTAATTGTAATGACTAGGCTTGTGGCATAGGTTGTATCATATATTTCATTAAAAGGTGGTGGATTGGTTATGTGCATTGATGGCTCAACAATGAGTGCGTCCAATAAGAGATAGCCATATCATATGAGACCTGAAGCTCACAACTAAATGAGTGCACCTTTTGCGTGATATGATGTTATTAATGCATCATGTTGTAAGTGTGGTTAACCTACTTGAGAGGAGGATGGGTCACCATCATCGTCATTATTCTTCATTTGAATTCATTTGTTTTAGATGGTGATCCTCCACCTCTTCCTCCTCCTCTATATGTTGACCAACCACCCTTTCCTCCATAGGCTCACCGACCAGCCTGTCCTCCATAGGTTGATAGAACAACCTTTCCTCCTTGCCCCATTGACCCACCCACCTCTCTTCCACAAGCTAACCCACCACCCTATCCTGCTCCATAGTTTGATCAACCACCCTCTCCTCCTCATCGAGCCAACTAACCGCTCTCTCCTCCTCCACATGATGAATCACTACCCTCTCCTCCTCAGTGAGATGACAAACCACCATCTCCTCCTCCACCAACCGACTTACCACCCTCTCCTCTTCTAATAGTTGACCCGTCATCTATGACAACTAGTTCACTTGTTGGTGCTTTAGACCATAAGGTTGCATCGAGTGATATGACTTTTGGTGGAGAGCTATACCACTTAGTAGGTATATTTGATCACATTTATATCATTCATATATATGTTCCATTTTCATATCATGTTGATCTTGTTGTTGTTTTATATATGAAATATTATATTGTTTTCCTATTAATGATTTTTTCTATTTTTAAAAGAAAAATTGAGATGTATCACTCATTCAAATTTGAGATAACATTTTTGACATGTACATCTGGCATATAATTGTTTTTGAGATTTTCATTTATATAATGTATTTTCATGTCACATTGATGTTGATGTTGTTTACAAAATGTGTTGTGTATGTTAATGATTGACATCATTATTGATTTCTATAATTCTAAACCAAATTTGAGATCTATCAATATTTAAATTAGAGATGTATCATATAATGTTTAACTATTGAGAGTATTGAATTTTATATACATACACTTCCTTGCTATGATCATTGAAGTTTTATCAGTATCTAAAATAATGAATGGTATGTCAATGATGCAATTAATGAAATTTGTATTCATAGTCTTCATTGATGTCAATTGCTTAATATTCTTTTAATTATATTCTCTTTCTTAATTAACTTGGTAATAATATTTTAGATTTAATAAAAAAACTTATTTCATCAACATCAATTGCTTCATTAGGGTATTCTTCGACTAAATAAAATTCATTTAAAATCAATTGTTCCATATAACCACCTTAAAATACTAGATAAATAAACAATTTACACGTCATTACAAACAATTATTTGTAATATTTCATGAAATATTTACATGAAATATATTAATATAACTCTCATAATCATCACTTTGATGATTCATCATCATCACCCACCATCAACATCAAATAAAAAACAACAAATATATTCAAAAATCAAGCCATCAACAATTCATCATACATGTCCAAAGCAATAGACATTTATTCAAATTTTCCTCAATGATACATTTTCCTACAAAAAGGACACATCATGACTAATACACATAATGAAACCTTGAGTGCAACTAGAAAATGTCAAATTAATGGCCATAATACAAAATGACAACTCATGACTAAAGTAAACAAGATGTAGATGATGATAAAATGTCTCATCATCGCCCAAACAAATCACACATAATATTGTGTGAAATCAAAATCTCGAATTTCAAATAACTTCAACCTTATTCATCCTCAAATTATTTATCTTATAAAAATTGTCATTACAACCTTTAGATGCAATTATAAATTTTGTATTGGTGATTATAGTCAATCATCTTATAAAAATTGCCATCACAACTTTTAGACGCAATTTTTAATTTGGTATTAGTGATTATAGTGAATCCTAGTTAGTTTATTAGAGTTGAGTGATGTTGTAAAACACTTAACTATTGAATTTTGAATTTTTTTTTAATACAACAAGCAAGATGTGCAGACATGAGTTTGTAAAATTTCTTTGTTAAATATTTTCAATGCTAACCACTTGTTTATGGTATATGTGGTATTGTATTTTTTTTAGATTTTTTTAATAAGTATTTGATGTTACTTCAAATAAAAGTTACATGTTAGGCATTATAGTTCCATATGTCCAACACAGTCACTTCATTTGCATTGCCAAAACTAGTGACCTTTATGACTCCACTAGTGAACATGGTTTCCATGTCTTCCATTACAAAACCTTCTCAGAGTTGCGAGGCATGACATTAAACCCAAAACTATTGTAATTATGCCTATAAATGACAATACACCCACTATATAAAGACCCACTATCCTACTACTTGTAAACCAAAGACAATGATATGAATTTTCATCACGAAACCCGGGAGAACATCACCCCTTGAGCTTAGGAGTGGCGCACACGATGTCCAAAAGCCACTCCAGTTTCAGCTGGTGACTTAGTACGACGAGGCACACCATAATTAGCAGCACCAAATCATATCCTTTGATTTGGATGAGGTAGGAATGGAATCCCTAGCTTGTTGGCAATGATATCTATCTTGGTGTGCATGAGCATACAATCAACATTATGCTCCTTCCATGCGCTGACCAACTTTTTCTCTCCATCAACTTTGGCATATTTCTCCTCTAGGATATGGGAAAGGATTCCCTTCATCACCCAATAGGTCACGGAAATCATATCATACATCGGGATCCTCCCTTGAGTCAACCCTGGGTCCTACATCCACGTTGCAATGACATCAAATTCCTCTACTATATGCATTTCTCGGCCTTTCTTCCATAGGTCGATTTCACTGTGTTCCATTTCCTCTTAAATGGTCATGGGCACCAAAGATTTGAACAGTTGGAGGGCTTATCCCGCTAGCCCCTTGCCATACCTTTCCCTTTCTTCTCTCACCTAGCCCTCTTCCCTCTCATCTCCATTATTCCAAGTGATAGAGTGAAGTCCCCTAGGATTAACCGCCACTACTCTCCTATTGTCCAAGAAATTGAACACAAATAAACCGATTGGTAAGGATTACACCTTAACTCCAGCTCATTTTCTGTATAAGGCTCATACCACAACCTTTCCTCATTAACTCCACATTTATTTTCCCACATGTCGCACTATAGATTGTAATGTTGTTCAATATCCTTGTTTTCATCATCCCACACTTCTGAGATTAGGGATGGGTATTTACGTAGGTCTCGTACCTTCCCATCATAAACTCCTATGTGTGATTGTTACAAATATAAAATATATCAATAAATGGATAATAATAAATACAGTGATAATTAATAATAAATAAGATAATAACTATTATTAAAGGTTACAACTCTTCACGAAGAGTTGTTATACACCCTTTTAACAATTATATATATGAGCCTTTTCATATGTGTAAATCATCATTCATATTTTCAATTACAATATATATTATTTCCAAAATGGATTATACTTATTTACCTTTGGATAATTAATTATTTTGATTCTAATACAATCACAACGTTGGTATCATAGTGAATCTTATTTCTGCTTATGGCAAAAATTGTTAAGGTTTCCTTGAATTTAGGTCTTTGACCTCATAGTGGCGTTTAACCATCGATATTCAAAGTTTCTCTTGTAAGAATTATCCTTTGACAAAAAATTGGTCTTGGTCATTCGAATCTCATTGAAAGTATTCATTCCACTCCAAATATGAAGAAGAGACTAAGAATAAAAAAAATATTACAAAGAAGTGGGAAAAAGGAATTATCTACTAAAAAAGAAAGTAAATATATTTAGAAAAAGAAAGAAGGGTTTATTTACCATTAAGGAAAGTTTGAAAAAAAACAAAAAACAAAAAACGAAGAGGAATAAAAAATAAAGAAAAACAAAAAACATATAAAACCAACACATGGTTTTAACATAACCAATCCAATCGAACAATTTGATTTGAGGACAAAGCATATTTGAAGAGGAAGGACACGTTGCGAATATAAAATATATGAATAAATGAATAAAATAAATATATTGATAATTAATAATAAAGAGGATAATAACTATTATTTAAGGTTGTGTCTCTTTATAAAGAATCACTATATGCCCTTTCAACAATTATATATATGGGCCTTTTCATATGTGTAAACCATCATTCATGTTGTAAATTACATTACATATTATTTCGAAAATGGATTATACTTATTTATTCTTTGGATTATTAATTATTGTGATTTATATACGATCACAACAATGATAGCCAACGCCACTAGCCTCTATAATCATGCTAGCTATGATGTCCCTTTGGGAAAGGACATGAGGATTAATAATGTTAGGCACGTGCCTTGTTCCACTTCCATGATCACCTGCATCCAAGATATTTACATCCTTGACAACCAAGGATTTTAAATGTCCTATCCAATCTCGGTCCTTGATTTCCTCCAACTAGCCTTCATGAATGCATATGCGATCCCTTTCTCCTTTGTTGACCAGGGGATCCACAACCTTATTACCAATTCATTTGAAATGATTGAAAGAGTAGGCACAAATTTAACCTAGCAGAGCCCTAAGGATTTCTAATCTATATTTAAGGCGTTGGTGCTCTGATACCTTCAGAATTTATAGGCCATTTTGAAATCTTTTTGTCATGTTTAGGATAATTTTGGAATCTCCTTCCACCATTGTAGACCCCCAATTTTGCCTTATTGCTAGCTTGATACCATACATAAGTTCCTGTATCTCCTCTGCATTATTGTTGGTTTCTCTTCCTATATATCTTGAGAACGCGACCAACACTTCCCCTAAGTAGTTACGAGCCATTCCTATGAAGCTTGCGGGTCCTAGGTTCCCCTTCAATGCACTATCAAAATTTAAATTTACAAACCCCATTGATGGCTGGGACCTGATGATTGAACTAGGTGCCTCCGCTATCGTAAGTCTCTATGGACTAATGTAACTTGGGAGGGCCTCAACACCCTAACTTCTCAAAATTCTTCTTTCTTGTTTCAGTGCCTACTAATATCAATCCTTCTAGTTGGTTAACCTTATGGTTTCCAAGATGCTCAACTTGATCTTTGCCCATACCCCTTTCTCTGAGTTGCTCTTGTTATGAAAGATGTTCCCATTACTTTGCTTCCAAATATCCCATAACAGAAAGCATGTGAAGATTTGCCAAATTCTATTAATGATTGGATTTTGAAATAGGTCTAACTTCCATTTAGAGATGGATTAATTAGGTCAACCACAAACATGATCCGTGCAAGGAAAGAATTCAGCCCCCTGTCCCATCGAGTTGCGACAAATGAGAATTCGTCTAGTAGATGATCGGTTGTTTCCTCAACATTGGTACACATCACATAACGCACGAGCCCAATTACCCCTCTCTATTTTAATTCTTTTCTATTAGGATCCACCTTTTGAAAAGTAGCCATAGGAAGGTGCCCACTTTGTCCATAGCTTGGATCCTCATACCTTCTTCCAAACTTTTTGTTCTTTCCTTTCTCCTTGTTTCGTCCATACTGTGTAGGCTTCTTTCAAGGTAAATATTACTTTCGACGAGCTTCCTAATCTAATTTTGTTAGCCTTATTTAGGTCCTAATGTGTCGGTCCTCTATTGCCTCCCATATTCCTTAACCCCCTTCCCCAGGGAAATTTTGTCTCCGCCATTTATGGGGATTCCATAACCGAAAGGATTCCTCTTATGTTTGTTCTTGCAATAAGTCCTTAAACTTCGACCATCCATGCTCTATGCATAGTTTTTGAAATGTTGGAGTGATAATTAGGGATGACAACTTGGGTATTTGCCGCAAGGAGTTTTGCAAGAAATTAGCATCACCACTCTTACAAATTTCCTAGAAGTTATTTCCTTCAAAGAGATGTCTTCCCTAGAGGGTCATCCTCTAGATATGAGATCTCATCTTAACATTCGAGGATCTAATAAGATCTTTCTTATTCCATTTTCAGGCATATTTACTGTGCCATAGTTTCACCCAAGGTTTGGCCAAATAGGTCATCCACTTCCTAGTTTGTTAATTTGCTTTCCATGTAAAGAGGCCACAATACCTAGTTTGTTGGCTTCTGCTACATGCGATCAATAAACTCTGACCATGAAGCTTTCCTTATGACCGAGTCTACCAACAGGGCCACAAGGTATTTGGATGGGAGAAAGCTTCTTTGGAAACCCATGATGCACAAGATGTTTTGTTGGGTCACCTGAGGAGCATTGAAAAATAATACCTGAGATATATCTTTAATGACATCAAGCTATGAGGTAGTGCCAAACATGTTTAGACATTTTTACATCACCCTCGCTTCTTGAACCAAATGATGACCCATCAACATGGTATCATCCATGAATTGTTGGTGCATTTTTGTAGTTGTTGATCATATTAGGCGCAGACCTTTAACTTTTTTATTCATATCCATTACCCTAATGGTTCTGCTTAACCCCTTTGCTATGAAGATGAAAAGGAAGGGGAAGAGGAGGTCCCATTCTCTAATCCCTCGTGGAGGTCTGAATGTGGAGGTGGGAGATTCGTTAAGCAAAATAGAGAAGAATGCAAATGAAGTTAGATGCATGAACCAGCTGGTCCACCCCTCCCTAAACCCGAAATCTCACAACATCTCAATAAAAAATTGACAACTAACCTTGTTGAAGGCCTTGGAAAGGTGCAACTTTGGTAGCATGGCGAGATTCTTCATCACTTTCAATGAGTGGATTACTTGATGGAACATAATTATTCCATCCATGATTTGTTTTCCTTCCACAAATCTTGATTACTCGTGAGAGATCAACTCCAATAGTTGAAGCTTTAGTTTATTGGCAATTACTTTGGTGATAATTTTACTGACCACATTGTGTAGCAAAATCGATATGAATTTGGTTAGGGCATGCATACCATTGCTTGTGGGTAACAATGTTAAGAAGGTGGCATTAAATTCCCCTCAAACCCATTGATATCTCCTCAAGTCCTCCATAATCTTCAAAACTTCCTTTTTAATCATATCTTAGAAGTGGTGGAAAAATTCCATAGTGAAACCATCCTGCCCAGGGGGATTTCCCATCCTCCGTTTGATGAATTGCCTCTTTGAACTCCTTCATTTCAATTGGCTTCATTAACATATTATTTTGGGACCTGGATACCATTGATGGAATGTGTTGGGTGATCCTTGCTATATTCACCTGTCTTCCAGGATTAGGTTTGTCTATGATATATTTGAAGTAGTTCACCAACTCTTCTTCTATCTCCTCCCTAGTTTAAATCTTTGCTTTCCTGCCTTTTTAATTATAGGATTACACTCATTTTCTTGTGCTGTATCATGTCTTTGTTTTAAGAAATGGTGTTATGCTCCCCCTCCCTAAGCCACTGATTACACGATTTCTTCTTCCATGGGATCTCATCCTTGGACTCCCTTGCGTTTAGTTGCGCGATATGAAGATTCTTGGGTCTTAAGCTCCTCTGAGTATCCATTTTCCATTCCCTCCTTTTGGATTTTCTCTAGGCAGGATTCCAACCTTCGCTTATCCTCGAAGATGTTACCGAACTCTTTTTTGTTCCATATACAATGTTAGCCTTTGATGGCCTTTAGTTTCTATTAAAAATTGAACATTTTTACCCCTAGATCCCCTCCAATTCCTCGCACCAAAGTTTTACTTTTGCTTTTAAGTCTTTATGTTCTAATTAGAAATTTTCAAACCAAAAAGGCCTCATGGACACTACTCCATATCCACTCCAACATAAGTTAACCACTAGTGGTTTGAGCCCGCCAAGGGGAGCACCATGACTGATAAGTCTCCCCCTTCGATCACCATATATTTTGAGAACAGGATTCTATCCAATCTAGAGGACATGTCGATATTTATTCCTTTTATTATTCAAAGTGTATATCCCATTTCTAGTCTTTACATCAACCAACTTCATGTTCTCTATGAATTCCCTAAAGGCTTGGTTTGAAGGACCTACGCATTTTATTCCTCAAGGGAGGTGACCATATTAAAATATTCTCCTATGATCTAATGCTTATCCTCTATCCATCTAACCACTCCCTCAAAGGACTATAGAAAAGAAAATAACCCCTCTAAGCGTTGGATATCACCCCTATAATCATTGTCCCCACGATTTGAAATTCAATTGATAAAGAGTACTTAGTAGTAAGGAGATTAAGTAGGCTTACCTCACTAGGGTTCCAAAGGATTATTATTCCTCTAGTTTCTTGTCGCGCATACAATGTTATCACTTCACTACCTCTACACACTTTTTTCTTGATCTCACAGATGATAACTTCTTGACATTTAGTCTCTTGAAGTAGCTATACCATTAGTTTTTCATTTTTTATTTTGTTTATGAGGATCTTGATTTTGTTGGGGTTGTTTTCTCCCCTAATGCTCTATGTTATGGCCTTTATTGAGAATGATTATGGACTTCTGAGAGGGCCACCTTGATTGTGGGATATTGGCATGATTCCACCAGTCGAGATCTTACCTCAACTATCCTCTACTTATTGTTATTCCTCCCATGCTTTTCTCCACTATCATTGAACTTGTGCTTATTTTCCTTTGAACCCTCATGGGAGATTCCTACCTGTGAGGAATCCCACACCGGGAGAATAGCCTCCTAGAGAAGCTCAACCTTACGGAAGGGGATATACCCCTTGCCCTTACCCCTAGAGGCCACTCCATGCCTTCAAGGGACACCTCAAAGGCAAGGGGGTTATGTTCCATTGTTTCCTATGGAGTTAAGGGATTCAAAACTAGTTGTCCAAAGATGATTTTTAGTATTTTCCTAATCCATTTGTCTTCGACATTTCCTTCTTCAATGATTCACCTTAGTGAAACCCTCATCATCTTTTTCTACTTAGGGATTATACTAGGGAGGATGAGTGTTATGAGGGAAGCCCCTAAACAGGTTCCCATATGCATGGCATTTTCTACCTCTAAACAGGATATGTTCATAGTCAATGGTCTACCGCCAATCTTCATCATTGCATGTTAAGTTTATTTCTTTTGGTTGATCTTTTGAAATGTCCATGTATATGCATATTCATGCGTATGACGTGTATCTTACCATTTTTCGTGTGTTTAAAGATTTTTACAAACTCCCCCTGCATATTACCAATGTCTCTTAGGATCTCTGGTTCCCACTACTCCCTTGGCAAGGAGTACAATCTGATCTAGACAGGGGTGATACGTGAATCTTCAAATTCTAGATTGAACCTCTCTTTCCAAGTGCGTAAGAAGAGCCCCACCCAAAAAAAAGAATTACTTCGAAGATCCTATCTAAATCCTCTTAATTAAAGAAAATGTTGTTGGAAAACCCTTTCTAACCTAATTGCAAGTCATAATGCCTTTTCAACTTCCATGTGGACTTGATCCACCACACCAGATCACTCTCCTTTGGTTAGATGCCCACAAACTTTCCAATTAGGGTTTTTTCATTCATATACTATATTCTTTCATGCAACTTCTATGATATAATATGGATTGATGGGATTTGGTTGGATTTAGGGAGATATTCCCCAAGTTTTCGACCTAACCCCCCATTGGCTACGATTTTATTTTTAGTTGCAGACCCTCTCCTTCCATAATATTTCCATCATCTTCTCACAAATATTAGGCGCCCTCTCTCCGATTCACACTCGGGGAAGGGGTTGATCCCCTCTTCATTCCATTGACATTGTAATCTGAAGATCAGGATCTGGGAATCTTCCTGAGCCGATAACAACACGTCGAAAAAATCATTGCATGCTTCCATGTGGAGATCCTAGCTTCATCTGAAAACCCGAACCCCCCATTTGTAGGTAGTTCAATGGGTGACCTTGAAATGAAGCCAAGCTCCAATTACTAGTATATAATATTAGTTAGTAGTCTTTGTATTTTTTTTTTTGAGAATTTGTTATCATTTATTCTCTTATATGGGTTCAATACTCACGATATTGTACATATCATTATTCTAAATCTAAGAAATTTCAAGGTTCTATCCCACTTACATTGAAGGACTTCACAACGTTTTATACCCTTCTCAAAACTAAACATTTGCTTCTCTTCATTTAGACTGGAACGGTGTTTAACTTGTTGAATCTGATTTTATTTCTAAAACTTTTTAACAAATAACATTTGACAACATTTGAAATCCACATATATTTATATTGATCACAATAACAAGTGTTATCAATTTGACACCATACCTACAATATATTTTTTTTTGTAAGTTAGAGTTTTGTATTACCTTTTAGAAACAAAAAATATACACATAGAAAATATAGTCACAAATCAACAAGACCCTCCACTCTGTGGAGAAGAAATCCAAGTCAAGTAAATTTTTCAAAATAATAATTATCTAGGATTCCAAATTCGAAGTCTTTTGACAGGAATCATCATAGGCAAACCCCAAAATAGAAATATATCTACCACCGATTATATATTTTCCCTAAAATAATGTAACCCATACACAATAATGTTAGCCTTAAACCACCTAAAAAATACATTACCGGACTTGACATCAAACAAAAAAGGTTGTACAACCATTAACCCAGACAAGGGAATCAGAGTACCTCGTTACTAGACGAAGGGGTCACCTACCAAGAGCTCGGTGGAACTGCAAAGGTGATCACAACTGTTGTAGGCCTTGGGAGAAATTGAAAGCTCATATTCGTCACAATGAAAATGATTTTTTATGCATGAGTTGTTAGTTCACCTAGTGTTCCTTTTAAGAATTATCCATTTCTCCAGCAACCTATGTCACTTTATCATTGCCAACCAATAGTCATGCTAACAATCACTTCATTACCTAGAAAGAGCCAACTGATCACTCATATAGATCCATCATCACCCTCGTGTTACCTAGATCCTAAATCCAGTCTGCCAAGGCCTCAAACTCGTCTGTCAACTGGGTTGAAGGTAACTCATCCCATAGACCCTTCTCCACTTTGTCAATTTCATGCTACATTGAATGTTGGATCGATGTCTTGTAATAAAGGGCTTCTTGGGAAACCTTCAATTGTTCCCGTGTGGTTGTCGACCTGCCCCCATCCTCCACTTTCCTATCTTGGTGACCCTTCTTCCCCCTCGTCCCCATCTCTCTCATTCTCCACCCCTACTTGGTTCCAAAACACTCGATCACCTTCTTCCCACACTCCTCAACCGTGATGACCAACACAAAGGGGAGAATGGAGCCACTCCACAAAGCCATGTCCTCCTCCAAATTAAGGGCTACATTCCCATAAATTTCCATCATAATGCCAACGGATTTCCACGAGCTAACATAGATGCCCATACTCATGCCAACTCCATCACCCCTTCTCACCAATATTCACCACGAGTGACCATGCAGATGACCCCTTGCCCCATACCATTCAACATCCATAACGGAGGGCCACCAGCTCCCTAAATTCATACCTCTCATCGGTATCATCCCATCAACATGTCATTGTACCCCTAGGTGTTTTCCCCTCTCATTTCAACGCTTCCACGAGGCCTCAACTTACGCCACTTGCGTGAAATCCTGTTTTCTAGCACCCGCATCAAGGAGTTTCTCTAATCATTAAAGAATATATCAACATAAAATGGGCCTCCTAAGTAAAATGGCATATCAGGCATGTATTCCACATCACACTCGCATGTAAACTAAGATCGTCTTAAATGATGCAATGAGAATTAAAAATAATAATAATTATATAATGCTATATAATCAATTTTTAGTTTTTAGTTATTGTTTGTTAGGTTGGTTTATTATATGGTACTATATGATATATTATATTATATACTTTTACTTTTAAGTTATAGTTTGTTAGGATTTAGTTATGTCTTGTTAGGATTTATTATATATGTTGTTTATTATGAATTATTATATATTATTATATATTGAAGTTAGATTATTAAAAATCGTTATATAATTTTTTTTTAAACCAAAACGATTAATTTTTTTTCATATTTATTGATAAAAAATTGAATGGGCCTTCGCCCAATTACACTTTTTCCAAAAAATCAGCTTCATAGAATCAAAAAATCTCTTTTCCATATCAAGGAATAGGATTCATCGAGCTAGGACCATCATTCAAACTTAACATTCCAGTTGATAGTAGGCATCCTTGATTGGCTTTGTAATCTGCCAGCTTATTTAAATCATGAAGAATGTGATAAGAAGTAGCTGAAGCACAATCAATTAAAATGAAGTGCAGCCTTTGCATGGTAACATTCAAACTAGGTTTGTTGAACATTGAATCTAAATTTAAATCTTTATGATGATTTTAGAATCTCCAAAAAATTGAATGTTGTTGTGACCTGCTGCCTTTGCAAGTTGACAAGCTTTTAGAACTGCATATAATTCTGCTTGGTTATTTGAAAGGTGTCCTACTCCCCAATTGAAACTTGTTTCTAGAATTCCACCAGGATAATAGATCAAACCCCCTGCTCCAGCTTTCCCCAGATTTCCCTTTGACGCTCCATCGAAGAAGATTGAGACTTTGTTTTTCCATTGCCACCATTATGAAAATTCCTTGTTTGACGTTCTAATTTGCCAATTTTGTTTAAAAACTAGCTTGCTCGCTCCCAATTGAGCTTTATCGTCTTGCCTCTCCCCCAAACATTTATGCTCAGCTTCTAATTTAATTTCTTCAACTTGAGGATTTCCCACTACTTCCAGAAGAAAAGCCTTAGCTTTTAAAGCTACAATTTCAGATTTCAAAATTTTACTGTTAAAAATCAAACCATTCCTTGCCAACCAAATTTTCCACCATACAAATTTGGGAATGGCTTTCCATATTTTCCTCCATGTTTAATTAATTGAAGAGAATGGATACCTTGACTTCTAGCTTTTAAAAAGAATGCCAACGTTAGAATTAAGAGGAGCATAAGAAGGCAACCCACATATAAAATGTGCCCAAACTTCCTGAGCAAAAACACATCCAACAAATATATGAGCTAAACACTAGGCATTTTGAGGACAGAAGCAACATCTGTAAGGACCTAGGGAACCTCATTTCAACAAATTTTCATCGGTTAAAACTTTCTGATGCATTACAGTCCAAGTAAAAAAATTTACTTTTGGAACGCTGGGAGAATTCCAAATGAGCTTCCAACAGGCTGCGTCGATAGAGCCAGAGGAGGGCAGCAAAGAGGTCTGCGATTTCTGCAAAACCTTGTACCCTTCAGCAGCAGAATATTCTCTCGTGGTACCCCATTCCCACGTGTCCTTTTGAGAGATGTGAATTGGAGCGATGTCAGATAATTTCTCAATCAATAAATTCTGCTATGTATGCAAAATCGGATCACGTTTTGGCAATTCTGGAAATGACCACGACTTCCAATTTCCTTTGCAATCCCAAGATATGAAATTTGAAATTCAACGGAGGTCTTTATTGGCTAACCAACTCTTTATCTCATTAAAAGAATCATCTGAATTGAGTGGAGCGTTCCCCAAAATTTTATCTTCCCACAAGAACGTCTGTCTACCATTTCCTGGAATTCTATATAGATGCTGAGAGAAAAATTCAATACATCTTCTGCATAAATTCCAAATAATAGATCCTTTTGGAGTGTTTTCCATTTGAAAATTTCTCAGATTCCTCCATGGAGATATTTTTTCCAAAAGATTTGGCTCACCGGGTTCTTTTTATTGGAGAATAGTTGCCATAACAATTTACCTCCCATAGCTAAATTAGACAAACCTGGATCTCTGATTTGTAGTCCACCTTCAAGTATAGGCCTTTTACAGTTTCCCACTTTACCAGGTGCATACGGTTCTTGTTTATTTTCCCACCTCTCCAAAGAAAGTCTCTGAGCAGCTTATATATTTGATCCATGATCTTTTTTGATGCCAGGAGAAGAGATGGCTGATAGATAGGAAGGGATGAGAGAATTGATTTTATCAATATGAGTTTCCTGCCTTCGTTAGCCAGTGGCCACCCAATGAAGCAATCTTAGATTTTAACTTACCAATGATATCCAATGAGAGAGAAGGGATATTTTTTCCCAGGGTTAATGGGAGCCCCAAATATTTAACCTTGTCCCAAGAAACAAACCCTTCAAAACCCAAAACTTGAGAAATGTTTGCTACTGCTAATTGATCGATATTCCAATAGTACATGACAGTTTTATGAACGTTAATAAGTGCTCCTAAAATGATACAAAAATGATTCATAATGTCTTAAAAAGCTCTTGCCATTTTTAAAGAAGACCCTCCCAAAAGTAGAGTATTATCCGCAAATAGGGCATGGTTAATAGACTCCACTCAAGCTGATGGATATATGCCCGTGATAATCCCAACATTTTTCCCAGCTATTTACTTTCTACTTAAAGAATCAACCATAAGAATATATAGAAACAACGAAATAGGACAGCCCCGACGGAGACCCTTGGTTGCTTGAAAGAAATTTGTTGGTCTGCCATTTACTAATGGCGCTATCCAAGGTTTATCGATGCATGGTTTTATCACATTTATAAAGGCAGGGCTAAAGCCAAAAGAATGAAGAACCGAGTAAAGAAAGGAAAACTTTACCTTGACAAATGCATTTGCCATATCAAGTTTGATTAGCATGCCCTTCTCCTTCCTTTGATAGCTTGAATGAATGGCTTCCTATACTTGAATTACATTGTCCAAAATATGCCTCCCTTTGACAAACCCACCTTGAAGAGGTGAAATCAACTTCCCAAGAGAAGGTTTGATCCTGTTAGCTAAGAGTTTAGAGAAATTTTTATAAGATGCATTACATAGAGAAATAGGTTTGAATCAATCAAAAGAGGAAGGGTTAACTTCTTTAGGAATTAAAGCTAGGAAAGTGGAATTTGTGCATCCACCAACTTTGGCTTTTAAATGAAAAGCTTTTAACATCTAGATAAGATCTTTCCTGATAACTTTCCAGCATATTCGATAAAAATGAAAGGAAAAACCGTCAGGTCCTGGGGCTTTATCCGGCTCCATAGCCCATATAACATCAATAATTTCTTGTTCTGCAAAAGGCTACATCAAGCAATAGTATATTCCTCACTCACCAAACAAGGGATGTTGGATAGGAAATCAGATGATATGACTGAATCTGAGGAGCCATCTTCACTAGATAGGTTTTGGAAATGAGCTTCAACCACTTGTTTTATTGGAGAAATTCCTGTAAAAGATTCACCAGATAGAGTATAAATTTCCAAAATGTGATTTTGGGATATTCTGGCTCTACACTGCTTATGGAAAAAAGGAAGTATTATGATTTCGAGCTTGCAGCCAAGTACTCCTTGACTTCAACCTCTAATACTCTTCTTCTCACCTAAATTCTCTAAAGGAACAAATCTTAGCTCTTTGCTCTTTTTCCAACAATTCAGAGGTGATTTCAGATTCTTCCATTTCCATTTAAATTTCCTCCAGCTTTCTCACGTCTTCTTTCCTTTCACTTATTGGATTTTTTTGAGAGTTTTTTACCCAATTCTCCACTTTGTCAATTTCATGCTACATTGAATGTTGGATCGATGTCTTGTAATAAAGGGCTTCTTGGGAAACCTTCAATTGTTCCCGTGTGGTTGTCGAACTGCCCCCATCCTCCACTTTCCTATCTTGGTGACCCTTCTTCCCCCTCGTCCCCATCTCTCTCATTCTCCACCCCTACTTGGTTCCAAAACACTCGATCACCTTCTTCCCACACTCCTCAACCGTGATGACCAACACAAAGGGGAGAATGGAGCCACTCCACAAAGCCATGTCCTCCTCCAAATTAAGGGCTACATTCCCATAAATTTCCATCATAATGCCAACGGATTTCCACGAGCTAACATAGATGCCCATACTCATGCCAACTCCATCACCCCTTCTCACCAATATTCACCACGAGTGACCATGCAGATGACCCCTTGCCCCATACCATTCAACATCCATAACGGAGGGCCACCAGCTCCCTAAATTCATACCTCTCATCGGTATCATCCCATCAACATGTCATTGTACCCCTAGGTGTTTTCCCCTCTCATTTCAACGCTTCCACGAGGCCTCAACTTACGCCACTTGCGTGAAATCCTGTTCGCTAGCACCCGCATCAAGGAATTTCTCTAGTCATTAAAGGATATATCAACATAAAATGGGCCTCCTAAGTAAAACTGCATATCAGGCATGTATTCCACATCACACTCGCATGTAAACTAAGATCGTCTTAAATGATGCAATGAGAATTAAAAATAATTATTATTATATAACACTATATAATCAATTTTTAGTTATTGTTTGTTAGGTTGGTTTATTATATGGTACTATATAATATATTATATTATATACTTTTACTTTTAAGTTATAGTTTGTTAGGATTTAGTTATGTCTTGTTAGGATTTATTATATATGTTGTTTATTATGAATTATTATATATTATTATATATTGAAGTTAGATTATTAAAAATTGTTATATAATTTTTTTTAAAACCAAAACGATTAATTTTTTTTCATATTTATTGATAAAAAATTGAATGGGCCTTCGCCCAATTACACTTGTTCCAAAAAATCAGCTTCATAGAATCAAAAAATCACTTTTCCATATCAAGGAATAGGATTCATCGAGCTAGGACCATCATTCAAACTTAACATTCTAGTTGATAGTAGGCATCCTTGATTGGCTTTGTAATCTGCCAGCTTATTTAAATCATGAAGAATGTGATAAGAAGTAACTGAAGCACAATCAATTAAAATGAAGTGTAGCCTTTGCATGGTAACATTCAAACTACGTTTTTTGAACATTGAATCTAAATTTAAATCTTTATGATGATTTCAGAATCTCCAAAAAATTGAATGTTGTTGTGACCTGCTGCCTTTGCAAGTTGACAAGCTTTTAGAAGTGCATGTAATTCTGCTTGGTTATTTGAAAGGTGTCCTACTCCCCAGTTGAAACTTGTTTCTAGAATTCCACCAGGATAATAGATCAAACCCCCTGCTCCAGCTTTCCCCGGATTTCCCTTTGACGCTCCATCGAAGAAGATTGAGACTTTGTTTTTCCATTGCCACCATTATGAAAATTCCTTCTTTGACGTTCTAATCTGCCAATTTTGTTTAAAAACTAGCTTGCTCGCTCCCAATTGAGATTTATCCTCTTGCCTCTCCCCCAAGAATTTATGCTCAGCTTCTAATTTAATTTCTTCAAGTTGAGGATTTCCCACTACTTCCAGAAGAATAGCCTTAGCTTTTAAAGCTACAATTCCAGGTTTCAAAATTTTACTGCTAAAAATCAAATCATTCCTTACCAACCAAATTTTCCACCATACAAATTTGGGAATGGCTTTCCATATTTTCCTCCATGTTGAGTTAATTGAAGAGCCTGGATACCTTGACTTCCAGCATTTAAAAAGAATGCCAACATCAGAATTAAGAAGAGCATAAGAAGGCAACCCACATATAAAATGTGCCCAAACTTCCTGAGCAAAAACACATCCAACAAATATATGAGCTGAAGACTCGGCATTTTGAGGACAGAAGCAACATCTGTAAGGACCTAGGAAACCTCATTTTAAAAAAATTTCATCGGTTCAAACTTTCTGATGCATTACAGTCTAAGTAAAAAAATTTACTTTTGGATCGCTGGGATAATTCCAAATGAGCTTCCAACAAGCTGCGTTGATAGAGCCAGAGGAGGGCAGCAAAGAGGTCTACGATTTCTGCAAAACCTTGTACCCTTCAATAGCAGAATATTATCCCGTGGTACCCCATTTCCACGTGTCCTTGTGAGAGATGTGAATTGGAGCGATGCCAGATAATTTCTCAATCAATAAATTCTGTTGTGTATGCAAAATCGGATCACGTTTTGGCAATTCTGGAAATGACCACGACTTCTAATTTCCTTTGCAATCCCAAGATATGAAATTTGAAATTCGATGGAGGTCTTTATCAGCTAACCAACTCTTTATCTCATTAAACGAATCATCTGAATTTAGTGGAGCATTCCTCAAAATTTTATCTTCCCACAAGAACGTATGTCTACCATTTCCTGGAATTCTATATAGATGCTGAGAGAAAATTCAATACATCTTCTACATAAATTCCAGATAATAGATCCTTTTGGAGTGTTTGCCATTTGAAAATTTCTCAGATTCCTCCATGGAGATATTTTTTCCAAAATATTTGGCTCACTGGGTTCTTTTTATTGGAGAATAGTTGCCATAACAATTTACCTCCCATAGCTAAATTAGACAAACTTGGATCTCTGATTTGTAGTCCACCTTCAAGTACATGCCTTTTTACAGTTTCCCACTTTACCAGGTGCATACGGTTCTTGTTTGTTTTCCCACCTCTCCAAAGAAAGTCTCTGAGCAGCTTATATATTTGATCCATGATCTTTTTCGATGCTAGGAGAAGAGATGGCTGATAGATAGGAAGGGCTGAGAGAATTGATTTTATCAATATGGGTTTTCCTGCCTTTGTTAGCTAGTGGCCACCCGATGAAGCAATCTTAGATTTTAACTTACCAATGATATCCAATGAGAGAGAAGGGATATTTTTTCCCAGGGTTAATGGGAGCCCCAAATATTTAACCTTGTCCCAATAAATGAACCCTTCAAAACCCAAAACTTGAGAAATGTTTGCTACTGCTGATTGATCAATATTCCAATAGTACATGACAGTTTTACGAATATTAATAAGTGCTCTTGAAATGATACAAAAATGATTCATAATGACTTAAAAAACTCTTGCCATTTTTAAAGAAGACCCTCCCAAACACAGAGTATCATCCGCAAAAAGGGCATGGTTAATAGGCTCCACTCAAGCGGATGAATATATGCCCAGGATAATCCCAACATTTTTCCAAGCTATTAACTTTCTACTTAAAGAATCAACCATAAGAATATACAGAAACGACGAAATAGGACAGCTCTAACGGAGACCTTTGGTTGCTTGAAAGAAATTTGTTGGTCTGCCATTTACTAATGGCGCTATCCAAGGTTTATCAATGCATGGTTTTATCACATTTATAAAGGCAGGGCTAAAGCCAAAAGAATGAAGAACCGAGTTAAGAAACGAAAACTTTACCCTGACAAATGCATTTGCCATATCAAGTTTGATTAGCATGCCTTTCTCCTTCCTTTGATAGCTTGAATGAATGGCTTCCTATACTTGAATTACATTGTCCAAAATATGCCTCCCTTTGACAAACCCACCTTGAAGAGGTGAAATCAACTTCCCAAGAGAAGGTTTGATCCTGTTAGCTAAGAGTTTAGAGAAAATTTTATAAGATGCATTACATAGAGAAATAGGTTTGATTCGATCAAAAGAGGAAGGGTTAACTTCTTTAGGAATTAAAGCTAGGGAAGTGGAATTTGTGCATCCACCAACTTTGGCTTTTAAATGAAAAGCTTTTAACATCTGGAGAAGATCTTTCCTGATAACTTTCCAGCAGACTTGATAAAAATGAAAGGAAAAACCGTCAGGTCTTAGGGTTTTATCCAGTTCCATAGCCCATATAACATCAATAGATTCTTGTTCTGCAAAAGGCTTCATCAAGCAACATTATATTCCTCACTCACCAAGCAAGGGATGTTGGACATGAACTCGGATGATATGATTGAATCTGAGGAGCCATCTTCACTAAATAGGTTCTGGAAATGAGCTTCAACCACTTGTTTTATTGGAGAAATTCCTGTAAAAGATTAACCAGACAGAGTAGAAATTTCTGAAATGTGATTTTGGGATATTCTGGCTCTACAGTGCTTATGGAAAAAAGGAAGTATTCTGATTTCGACCTTGCAGCCAAGTACTCCTTGACTTCAACCTATAATACTCTTCTCACCTAAATGCTCTAAAGGAACAAACTGAGCTCTTTGCTCTTTTTCCAACAAATCAGAGGTGATTTCAGATTCTTCCATTTCCATTTGAATTTCCTCCAGCTTTCTCACGGCTTCTTTCCTTTCACTTATTGGATTTTTTTGAGAGTTTTTTACCCAATTCTTTAACGCCACTTTCGTATTTTTAATCTTTTTCTCCCAAACATAATTCGAAGATCCTACAACAGGAATATCCCAAGCCATAGAAACAGTGTTCATAAAACCTTCTTGTTCTTTCCATAATGGACTGAACCGAAAGGGAAAGGGTCCTAAGTCCTCTCCATCATCAATCAACAACATGATCGACTTATGATCAAAAGATAGCTTGGCCAAATGCTGAAAGAAATTATTTTCTTCCCCAATAACAATGAACTCTGCACTAGA
Organism: Pseudotsuga menziesii; assembly: GCA_001517045.1. Taxonomy (NCBI): domain Eukaryota; kingdom Viridiplantae; phylum Streptophyta; class Pinopsida; order Pinales; family Pinaceae; genus Pseudotsuga; species Pseudotsuga menziesii. The sequence goes on along the minus strand of LPNX010647381.1, from coordinate 562,961 downwards.
AAGTGATCTATCCTAGCATAAATGTTTGTTGCACCAACATTAGACCACGTTAATCTTCCTTTTTTAGGCTTAAAGTCAATCAATTCCCACGATAGAATAAAAATTTCCACTGAATTAAGCATGGGATCTCTCCCACTAACACCTCCTTTTTTTTCTTTAGCATCCAAAATTATATTCAATTCGCCAACCACGATTATATTGGAGAATGAATTAGCAGATAGGAAAGCTGACAAATAATTCCAACAATCTCATTTTTCTTGATAGTTAAATGGGATGTAAATATTAAAAGGGGAAAGAGTAGTCTTACTTAGAGAGTGTTGAAGTTCTGTGAATATCCAATGCCGCGTTGCATGAGACCTGATCAGAGAGAAAAGATTCTCTGGCCACGAGGTTGCAATTCCACCAGCAATACCTCTAGCACTCACAGCCTTCCCAACATTCGTTTTCCAATTCTTATTGCTTAAGGATAGAAGGAAGGCCTCTTCAATTTTGGTCTCTTGGAGCAGAATAATAACTGGAGAAGCAATTCTTATTAGATCTTTAACAGCTTCCACTTTCGATGAGTTTCCGAGCCCTCTGCAATTTCAAGAGACGATGTTCATTATTTAAGATTGACAGCAGGAGGAGGGCCTCCTTTTGTAGGTCTAGCCCCGGTGGTCCTGGCAATTGACATTTCAATTGTAGCTTGGCTTCCTTGCGTATTCATCCTATCTGCTTCTTCTTCCCTAACTATATTATGGGATTTATGTCCTTTTCTTAAGGACCTCTCAATAGATTCTTCATCCGATGAACCAGAATTAGCCATTGGTTTCTTTTTTTTCCATTTCGGCATATGTGGGAGACAAACCATCAGTAGGATAACCCTGGTTTGACTCAGATATTGCTTTATTTTTTCTCGACTATGATCTTGAGATTGAGGAAGTTCTCCCTCTTCAAAATTTGAAGGCAGTTGTTCATCAGGAATACTCAAAACTTCGAAGATGTTTTGTGTTGTTATTCCTCCATTGCTACTTCATTTTCTCTAGGTTTGGGGAAACTACCCATCCCCATTTCATATATTTTCCCCTTAGAAGAGTTTCCCTGGTTTGATGAATTCGATTTTTGGACTTGTGTCCATTGTTCTCCATTCTCTTTAATAGCTTCTTCATGATCTTTCTTCTTGCATGATTTGGAAAAGTGCATGTATCCATGACAATGTTTGCACTTGAAAGGAAGATGCTCATAATCAATTTCTTGCACATAATACCAACCTGCCACTATCAACTTAATAGCTTCAGGAATCCCTACCTCTAGGTCCACTTCAACACAAATTCGAGCACAAGTGAATTGTTCTCTTCTTTCAGCCTTATCAATGTACTTCCCAAGAGTGTTTCTTATAGCTTCAAGAGACTCCATATTCCAGCAATGAAGAGGGAGGTGTGACAACCTGACCCATACAGGGAAAATAGAAGGAACATCTTGATTCAGATCCAAATCTGGGTTCCACTTGTTCAGATAAAGCCCTTGAGGGCCCATGAAATATGGACCATTTCAGAAAATTAAATCTCCGTCTTCAAAATTCTCAAAGAGAAAAACATAGTATCATTTACCAATCAGATTGCTTCAAATGCTTGTTGAGATTAATGGTTTCCAATTTCTTTGAACCCATCCTTCAATAGCTTTGGGATATGGCCAAAGATAAGTAAACTGACCAATGAGACCCCGCTCCGCAAAATTCATGGATGTACGACATGGTTGATCTACAGGGAGTTCTGTTGAGGGGATATTGTCAAGTTTATTGACAAAAGTTTGTTGGTTCTGAGAGAGATTCCTTTTGCCACTTGCTGCAACCAAATTCCTGAATGCTAAGATTTCAGATGGAGGGAAGGACCCTCCTCCCATAGACATAATAGGAACCCCCAACGCTGAGAGCTGCAAAGATACTCCTCCACATAACAGAAACTCAGCTCCTGAACAAACCACACCCCACTGCTGCCTTCAAAACTACTCTAACGCAAGCAGGCATAGCACCAAGTCGTTGAAACACAAATCAAAGCCAAACACCCATGCACTGGAATGATCCAACACCACAAGCCCTAGCTAGAAGAGCTAGGGCCGAGACCAACCTGCAAGAAAAAATTTCAAAAGCGTTCTTAGAGCGAAAAAAAAATCATGCCCATAACTTTCATCTACTTGTAATTGTTATATAATATTAATGTGCTTAGTCATACTCAAATTAAATAATTAAAAATTGTCTTGTAACATTAAGGTGTTTTGTCATACATGCACGTCTTTTAAATTTTAAAGGATTTTAATTGGCTTACACATTATGATATGGATTTTCTTGAGGCTCGTGTTAAGTTGAAATTCCTCTAATAACTTTGATAATACTATTCACACTCAAATAATTGGATAATAACCGTTGAACAATTAATGAAGTATATAGATAATTGAACAATAACATGTTGAACGATTAAACATGTAAATGTTAAAAATTTGAATAATGGACTTGAAAGATTAAATAAATGAGTAATTTGATGCTACACTTTTAATATTGAATCTTTAAAATCCTAAAATGGTAACTATGATCAATTGGAAAATAAAACTTAATTAATTGAGTGTTTTTTGTTTTTGAATAATCAACAAATATTAAATAAGTGGAAATTGACTAATTTATCAATTCAATAATCAAAATATAAACTTTTTAACCATTTAATAATTGAAAATTTTAAATTCAACTATAGATGTTGAACCTTTAACATAAAAATATGTTATTAATAACTCACCAATTTAATGTATAAGGTTGGACAATGATTGATTGCACATATGAAAAATTATATTTGATTAATAATTAATTTCATCTTGTAATAACAAATATTGTTAGTATGTATGAAAAGATAATGTTGTTATTCTAAATTTGTTTTAAAAATAGGCTAAACACAACACCAATTATAACAAACTAAAATGTTAGATCAATACCATATCGCATCAACTATGCCGTGCTAAAAAGATTATATTTCAACAACATTGTTATCAACATAATTGTTGACTACGTTTATTAGTTATCCATCAAAATTCACAAGAGTCAATATCAATGCTTTTATATAGAGTCATTGCCCAACATTTTAATTGTTTTTTACATCAATTTGTTTGATTAAAAATTATATTAAACCATGAAAATAATTCTAAAGTACATATTAAATCTGCAATGAGATAACAAGACATTCAACTAAAATAAAAATATTTCTCAACCAACCATTCCATACGGTCATACAATCATAAGTTACTAGAGATATAAACATATTACACATTGAATTCATTTTTAACCAATTAAAATGGTTTAAAAAAATGTTGATTACTTTTCATTTGCACCATCACAAAATGAATAAAAATACATGATTTAAAATTATTGATAACTAAAATAAAATGATACACCTACAATATAAATGTTGAATAAAACATGTACATGATATCACTCTCCGTTCTATTGTCCCAATTAACTTTCTCGCTTGGAATTATAACACAGTCATTATAAAAAAGATGTTGCGATCTAGGGTCATGTCTTAGTAAGAATCACCAATATGTATTCAATACACCGGGGTAAATAAAAACACTTGGTTGTAGTGTATTGATAAAACATAATAATTGCTAGTTTCATCCCACATCCTTCTGGGTTGATACATATTAACCCGCTACCGTGATCTTCATTTACATGACTTTGGTCAAAGGTATCCCACCACTTGCACCTAAAAATAATACATTGGAAAGCTGAGAAGTCCACTTGCATGATCTTTTGTGTCTTGCTAATGTAACATAAATTCCCCTCTACTATGTTTTGATCGCAATGACTAGCATGACTAGATTAGTTGAACTCTACTTCCACTCGAAAGTCTTGTATGACACCGTTATATTATTGAGCACATGCATTAACATTAAACAATATATAAGTAACATAATAATTAGAATTAACTAGCATGATCTTCTATCAATGCTATCCTTAAATAATAAATAACAAGTGTAAGAGAGGATATCAAAAGATAAAAAAAATACATCAAATTTACGTGGCAAAACCCAAAATGTGGAGATATCTACAAGAAGGCTTATCTTCTTTATTCTTCGGGGAACTCCAACTCTTACTGTCTTGAGAACACACACATCACACTCCATCTTTACTTCATGTCACAATGGCATACAATAATGTGCATTCCCTCATGTTTTCAGATGAGTCTCCTTCACCTCTGTTATATAGCTAGAGGTATGGATAGATCACACCCATACTACATGTTGGATAAATAGTTTTCCACCTTGCTTACATAAAGAATGGTAATAAGAGAATTTACTTCATGATGCATGTGAAATAACTATTTTTTTAATTAGAGAGATGAAGAGAATTGTGCCTTCTACCAATAACATTAAACTAGTCATCATTACATATTCCAATAAACCCCCCTTAATGATGACTAGGGAGAAAGAATACAAATAGATGAAGATAACATTACATTAACATCCCCCTTGATGACAACTTTCATAATTCCCAATAAGATGTGAATATGAATGCACTTCATCTCATGGATTTAAGGAAGATAACACTTGAACCATGTTGGACGATGAAAGAACTATATTAAATATTACATTGGGCGTCTCTATTGGCAGGTAAAATATATGCATTAATAATTCATCTTAAACATTGAATTGCCAAACCAGGGGTTCATAAAATTATAGGTGTAGGCATAGGAAATGTAGGATTAGAGCTTATAATCTATCATAATCTAACATCTAATGCCGACAAAACTACTCTTTAAAATGCAATGAGAGAAGGTAAACCAAAATTGACAAAAAGACTAGCACCATAGATGTAAATATTGGATCGTAATATTTTATCTACCAAGTTAGATCTCGATCTTCAATGGCTTATTCCTGTAATGGTTGACTAAACTTTAAGAAAACTAAATCAAAACAATATAAATTCAAGTAGTAAAAACATACATTTAAGGAATGTCCCTATAAAAATACCACCCCCCCCCCCCCCCCCCCCCCCCCCCCAAAAAAAACAACAAAATAAAGTGTTAATTTGTGGTGGAATCAATTTCGTGAAAAAATAATTCATTTGAAAGTGTATGTGTATGATAGTGTCTTCTAGTATAAATGAACATGTGATGAAATAATATAACAAAACATGTAATAACAAAATAACTAGCATACCCCTAAAACGGGGGAAATGAAATGCCGAGAAGAATTGCTATATGTTGTTAAATGAGAGAAGGTGAAGAAAACAACAGTTCAGAGTGGTTAATAAGTTAATTAAGAGTCCATAATACCTTCCAATTCTTAGTTTTTGACTCCTCCTTACCTCTCCCACTAAAGGTTGCAAATCACCATCAATAAGATTAAGTAAAGTAGAGTTCCCTGCTCTATTGGTCTTGATAATTACAACTCATGTTCCTATGTCACTACACACGCTGACATTACTAAGTCGGAAAACCTCTCTACCCGATAGCTGAAAGTAATTTTAATAAGCTAAAGGAGAGGTGGCATGAGTTTAGTAGGTTCCGGGAAGTGAAACTCCACACTATATCTCTCCATTTTTTTATGTTTCTACCGGCTCTTCATCATTATCTACCATTTACCCCTTCCCCTTACTCTTTGTTGTCTCTTTGTTTGCAGCAAAATTTGTTGGGTCCTGTTGCTGCCACAACTGTTCCCCCCCCCCCAAATCAATGTTTTAATTTCTGGGCCCCTCCTCATTATTTTTTATGGCTTGATCGTTGAACTTTTGAGCTCCTTGAGCGTGTTTTCTTCCGTGTCTCTGAAGGTGGATGTCAGTAATTTATGTATGCCTTGTTCATTTTTGGTTTGAGTCATGAATGTGTGGTCGAAGAGAAGAAAATTTGCTGTTCTTTAGCGCATCCTTGGTGAAAAGAAGCGATTTTGGTTACAGCCGATCCTTAGCACTGCTCAAATACTTCAGTTTCCCTATAAGCAGGCCTCTTTTACTGCTGGATCGAGGGCTGCGAAGTTTCAACCCTTCCATCGTTGCGGCTCCTAGACTTTTCTTTCATCCGATTTCCTGAACTGTCCGACGCCCGATTCGTTTAGTTTAAATCGCTTGTCCATAAGTTTCCACTTGCCTGCCGTTGCGGCCGGGAGGAGATAATTGGCTTCCGATTCAAGTATCATCCGACGTCCGACCTTGTCTTCCCCGCCCGAACTGAGTTTTTTTTACCTCGTCGCCTGTCCCCGGCCATTGTTCCGTCCGCCGTTGCGGATGAGCCACCCCTCCTAGTTCCGAAGCACTCTTCCCCCCGACGTTCGATTCTCACCTTTCACCCGTGTTTTCGAGCACCCGGTCCTCGTTCTCCTCTGCCATTGCGGCCCCTGAAGTCTTGTCCCGTCCAATGCATAAGCAGTGCCGACCGCCGATTATAATTTTGCCCGCCCAAAGCTTAATCGATACCTTGTCCGGATAACCCTGACTATTCTCTTGCGGATTTACAATGCTGGGCAGAGAAGGTTTAATGTTTAAAAACTCCCCTTTGCAGCGAATAATGCATTGTAATTGTTTGCAGAAGGGATTCGGTGCTACTAAAGCGACCATGGGCTAAGACTTAGCTTGGTCAGATCGGAACCGGCACGATCACAAGGAAGGCAAAACACAGAAAAAGACAAAGCAAGCAAACGAAGGAGGCACCAACGAGGAAGACTCATCAGTTACTGGTCAGAAGATAAACGCTCATAGAGAATGATTGGGAAAGCGCAGCGGCCAGAAGAGGAAGCTGAAACGTTGAAGATGCTGGAGAGTCACACGCTGAGAGGCAGCCCAAGGGGCAAGAGTGGTAGTTTAAATATTTAGGAAGTAGGACTGAAATGGGGGCTTTTTTCCCCTGGAAAATTTTGTACATGTTTGCTTGTAAGAGGAACTACTTCGTTTTGCAAAGGAAACTGCAATTTTGTCCATCGGAGAGAGTGTAAAGTGGAATGTATCAATGCAACTCAATGAATAACGTTGAAGAGGAACTATTTCGTTTTCAGCTGTGTTTCATTTACTGTAAGAGTATTTAATGTTCTGAACCTATGTTCTGGTTAAACATTCTTCAGTATGTTTCTGGGATATTTTTTCACTGTGAGCAATAAATGTTGTTATAAAATGATCCCCTATCTGGTTATTTAAATATCTATAAGCGTTCATGTACTTTAGAAGAAGTATCAGCTATCTGTGTTTCTTTTAATGTATGTGAAAATGTATTGCTCATTCGAAATGATAAATCTTGCTCCCTAGGGATAGTTTAGATAGTTAGTTTATTTCTTTTTGTATCTGGTTTGGTTGCTCGCGAGCAAAAGACGAGAGGTAAGAACTTGCGCATCACTTTGTGACCGCTCCCTGCATCTTGATCACCCCCTGCATTTAGTTAGGCACTTGCATATCATTTCTTTAAGTCAAAATACAAAAAAAAAACTCGGTGGGCCGGGCCGCAACCGGTAAAGCCTTAGTTTTGTTTCTTGACCTACGGTAGCCGGACCGCAAACCGGACGGATTCCCTATTCCAAACAGCCAATGGGCTAGTTGGGAACGTTGATTGGGGAGAATCCCTTACTGTTGCCGCCTGCGAATTTCCAGGCATCAATAGTTTTGGCGCGAGAAGGAGGGCCGCCAGTGCATGGCTGGCCAGG
>LPNX010647381.1:441685-544957 GCA_001517045.1 Pseudotsuga menziesii | reverse complement strand
TATATATATAACAAAATTTAAATAAGTTACAATATTTAAATAATCAACAATTTTGTTTTTCTTTACTATTTAAATTTTCCGAACAATCTAAAAGAATTAGATTAAATATAACCATTAACTTGGCTAACCCTAGTCTTTACACAATCAACTGCCTTTGCATGCTGGCCACAAGGCCCTTCCGGGTAATCCCACCACCCTGCATGTGAAATTAATGAAAAACAAAATAGTTAAGAAAAAATGAATGAAAACAAAAGGGGTAAATGTATCTTCTCCCGTTTCATTCTCCCAATTTTTTACGAGCTCAACAGTTGAGGAGCTCTACAAATTGACAACGCACCTGGTAAGATCTCTACAAATTGACAACGCACCTGGTAAAATCTCTGTTTTCTGGGGGTTCCATTAGTTATATCATGTTTCAACTTTGCTACTAATGGACTTTAAGGTTTGAAGCCTCGGGGACCACCACAACTCGCACATCTATTTATTTGCAAACAAAATAGCTTTGTCAATTGTTTATGGAGCCGCAGCCTCTACGCCAACTCCTTCCACCTATAGTCGAGCTTCTTCGGGAAGGTTATGGTCACTTGCCTCTAGCCTAGTATTCGAGCTTGGTGTATGGCCTTGATAACCTAGTGTATGACACATTGAGCACACTATGCGAGTCCTAAATCTTATGACCGTTCGATGTTGGTCTTCATAACTGTGATGCATGGTGTATTCACACACAAATCGACTAATCCCTGTGAACTGCAGCAAGAGACGCCAAGGGATTTGGGCCGGTGGGTTCTTTATATATATCTATATATATATATATATATATATATATATAGGCAGCGTCTGGTTGGTGCCTCCCTTCTTTCATTTTCTACAACATGTTGTCATCATTGCCCAGAGATATATGTTGATCTCATGTGGCTCATCCACGCTGCTCCCTCCACTTGTTGGGCACAACACAACGTTGAACAATTTCACAAGAGACGAGCTGCCATGTAACATAAACAATAGTATCTTTGATAGGGATTTAGACCAGCATACAATAATATTGTTAGTTATTTAACACTGAGATAGATGATAGTCATTAATTAATATTGCTTTTCTTTCTTATATTTTGACACCCAAAGTATTCAAACCAGCACATAATAACTTTTGGAAAATCTCTATTGTCGCTATAATTTGTAAATTACTGGGTTAGGTTCCAGTTGCTTTCTAATCTAGGGCTTTTATAATGAAAAACATGGCATTACCCAACCCATGCGTTTATATCTTCCTAACATTAGCAAACGACATTTATATCTATATGCATTAGCAAACGAAGGAACACGTAATATCATAAAGTGCATGAAATAAGAAATGCATAACATTTGGCAGTCCCTGGGCTAAGCGTCTGTGATTCAATAGCAGTTCAAAAAATCATGAAAATTTGTACCGGTAGAGTCTATTTTCCTAATGGTTATGCTATTCCATCATTTTGCAAAGCTTAGCACACCATGAATACACTTTCTCTGAGGTGATTTGCAGTTTTCTCATCAATTTTGTGCAGCACACCATGAATACGCCTTCTCTGATGTGATTTGTAGTTTTCTCATCAATTTTGTGTAGTTAAATCAATTCACGTAGGCTATTCCATCATTTTGCAGAGCTTAGCACACCATGAATACGCTTTCTCGAGGCGAATTGCATTTTCTTATCAATGTTTGCACTTTCACCTGCTAGATATCAGATGTACAACAACAACAGATGTTCTATGGGGGTAGGCATGGCACCCTTTTTATCTCAAAAATCAATCAAGTTAATGTGGGCATGATCGCTTTGAGGATATAGAGTCGCGACAAGGAGATTGCTCTCAAGAAGCCACTGGAGTTTCCCTGCATCTATGAGGGACCAATCGTATACAAAATACACTTGCCAACTTGTTGTGAAATCCCAAATCCCCACATCGTATTAGGCACTTAACCCTCTGCAACTGGAGTGACCGTCATTGCTCCTTGCGAGAGCTACAGCTAATAAATTCTTATGTTGCCCGCCTTGATGGCACACCTGAAATCTATGCAACAGATTTCCTGTTCTGGTATTGAAGCTCGCCATGCCACCATGGCTGGGCTTGTCGATGCTAGTGCAAGTAGCAGAATCTTCACCCGCTAGGCATGCGTAGCAGAACCTTCACCCACTAGGCATTAAGAGAATCCTCACCCACCAGGCAAAAATTTCTCATTAATGTTTCCAATACATTAATATTTTGCATCTAATATTTTAGTTAGACATGGCACATTTTCATTGTTTCTTGATAGACTGACGAAACTCGGACACAAACAGCCCCTAAAAAACGCCTTCGACGTAATAAAATAAGTATATACTTAACAAAGTTATAACAAACTATGTGGTGACAAATGAAAATAATACTATATATTAGTCAGTATAACATTATAGCAATACAACACTTTAATGTGACAAATATAAAATAATTAGCAATAGGAATAACAACATGACAAAGTAAATAATAAACAATATGAAAAAAAAAGAAAAAAGTAAAAAGAAAATTACATTCTATGATTTTGATTAATATAAAAATATGAATCATATGGTTTATGGGCCACCCTTGATAGACTTACAATAAGCAAAGAGAAAAAAATACACAAGTCTATTTTGAACTCTTTGAGACTATGCATTTTTACTTTCCTCTAGGGAAGCTCCGATGATAAGCAGAAAATACATCTGGCGGATTGGCAATCTATTGTTGCTGAAACAACTGTATCAGGTTGGACTATCAATAGTCGAATCCGACTTTCATGTTGAATAGTAAAATAGGAATAAAATATTAGATGATGATATAAATTTACAAATAGCTCGCCTTTATAAGGCTTTGAGCAAGCATAGTGAAGGGTTACACCCTTTCACTAGCAACCTTGTCATCTATTTATTTATAATTAATAATATTAATTAAATATTCACAACATTGCCTTCCCCTTGGGAAAATCTTTGTCCTCAAAGTTTGAGTATTTTCCTAATGTCGTCCTTCATTCTGATTCGGTGTCGGTATTAGAATCGGACGATATTTCTGGTGCAGAGACTTGCACTTCCTTTCCATTAATGATTCTGCATTGTATTGTCTGATTGTTCCTACATTTATGGCCAGGGGTCTAGTCATCACACTATCAATGACATATGTTTTTCTTTTTTTTCTTTCTATTATCAGAGTAACTATTAGATGACTTCGACCTATTTTCCATTTCATAGGCATATGATTGAGGTTTGTGACATTGATGGTCGAGTGACCAGGTATCTTCACGGTACCTACATTGTGTCTATTTTTCTTGTCGATAATGGTTATCACCTTGTGTTCTTATTCCCTCCAATTTGCGTTCCGTGGCATTAGCTTTATGTCTTGCTACTTCTACGTTAGGTATGTCATGTAACTTTAACTCTTTTGGAGGTACGATTTAAGACCTCCTAAATAGGTTTCGAGTCTTTTCTTGTCAGACAACGCAAATACTCGTGTCAATGAGGATTCCCACTGATGTGTGAATTCCTTGACACTTCTGACCTGTTGTAGTCTAGTAAGTTTACTAAAAAAATCATCTTCTTTGATTCCTTGAAACCTATTAAAAAAATCATTTTTGAACAAGTTACAGGTGTAGGAAAAATTGTCTCTCCTCCACCATAAGTACCAATTATAGGTGTACCCTTCCATATGAATTGACGCATATTTCACCTTCTCCTCGTCAGATTGAATATTGCAAATGTCGAAGTATTTTTCTGCTTTGTTTATCCAAGCAACGCATTGGTCTTCACTTCCATTGTATTTCGACAACTCTATTTTTGCCTTAGGTGGGTACACTATGTAAGGATGATATTGATTGCCTTTTGCCTTACGGTTTGATGGTGGCTCAAAACTACTGGACGATGCAAGTGATCCGGCGGATTATTCCTCTGTAAAGATCCAATATGGTACATGGTTCATAGAAGCCGCGCGTGAAGGAAAATCGGAAGTCGGAACGATTCGGCAACCGCAACGCGGAAGCTTAACGGACGTTCGGACGGATCGGAAGTCGGAACGATTCAACAACCGCAACGGCGGAAGCTTAACGAATGTTCAGACGGATCGGAAGTCGGAACGATTCAGCAACCACAATGGCGGAAGCTTAACGGACGTTCGGACGGATTGGAAGTCAAAATGATTCGGCAGCCGCAATGGCGGAAACCAAAGTGACTAAAGCCTCCGACTCGAAAACTAGCCGACAGCCGATTGAGACCATCGGAGCCCGTTGCTTATCCTCTTCCGCAACGGCGAACCACGGTTGACTAAAACTTCTGGCAGTTCAGTTACGTATGGTTCCGGAGGTCAGATCCTTGGCATGGCAGGATATTCACAGCTTATTCGTAACAGTTGGCAAGATTTTCTTGGCAGTTATGCCGCAGCTGGAATAACGACGAAAGGCATATGAACAGCCTTGATGCTGCGTTTACGGGAAGGTGAACAGTCGCATTTCTTTGAGCGTTTTGGCTCATCTGTAACGGCAAAGATGAGTAATAAAGGAGACTCAGTCCATTGGAGAAGGGAGGGGGGCAACGGTTTTCTCTGTGATTAGAAGCTTGGAGAGAGAGCATTATGCTGTTCCTTTTGAAGTCGACCATTCTCAGTTATACTTGGCTTCTTTTGACTGTTGAAGTCTAGTTTTGTAACTTTCAGAGAGGAGGTCTTGAAGACTTTACTGTTAATATCCAGTTGCTGTGATTGTCAAGAGTCGACTGTTTTCTCTATTTAGCTGGTTGTTCTTTGTTTTTGAAGGCTAATTTGTATTAGTCCAGAGAAGAGGTCTTGTAGACTTTTGTCCATACTGCTGAAATTGATTTGCAGAGCCCAGAACCACTTGTACCATTTTTTTAAAGCCATTAATTGGAGAGGGACCCGAAGACGTAGCCCAGTGGAGGGGGTGAACTCCATTATCAACTCCTGTTTGTGATTTTGGTTCTGTGTTTTCTGCTTGGCATCTGTTTATCAGTCTTGTTTTTCATTTCTGTTATGAGCATTTAATTTCTGTTAATGTTGTTCCTCTAATTAACCTGTTGCACGCATTCTTTTACAAGAAAATTTTAATGCACTAAAGTTGAGGTCCTACGGATCATATATTTGGTATCAGATCTGGTTGACTATTGTCCGAGTTTGTGAATGCTTACCAGGTCCAGGTTAAAGGTTGGTGAAGGAGAATTAGTTGAAGGAGATTCAAAGATTGGCTCTAGGAGAACATTCTCAAGAACCATGTCTTCTCCACGAGGGGAAGAAGAAGGACATAACGAACGGGAAAAACCTGTCATTTCTGAAACTGAGTTTCTGGAGGCTTTTATGAGCATGAAATCCATGATGGAAATTCTACTCGATGAGCGAGCAGAAAGGAAGAAGAAAGAAGAAGGATCTTCATCCAGAGATGCAGAAGTGAAGCCGGAAGAAAAGGGTAAAGGAGTAGGAGGTGATGGTGATCCTCTTGACACTAAACAAACTTTTTCTTCTTCTCATACTTCTCATTCAAATAATGCAAGTCCTAATATGCCTTATTTCAAATTGGATGTAAAATTTGAATTACCTATTTATAATGGAGATGTAGATGCTGAAAAATTAGACAATTGGATCAAGCAGCTTGAAGTATATTGCAGGGTGCAGGGTATTAATGATGACCCTTCCAGAATCCAATTGGCCACTTTGAGAATGAGTGGAATGGCTCTTACTTGGTGGGAGAGCAAGATTCAACAAGATCTTCGAAAGAATGGTAAAATTATTTCAGTTTGGAATGAATTCATCGAAGTATTAAGGAAGCAATTTTATCCTTTAGGTCATATGTAGCAATTAATCATGAATTGGCAAATGTTTAGACAAGCTAAAGGGCAAAGCATTCAAGATTACACTCATGAATTCAGAAAGAGGGCTATTGCATTGAATGTTTCATTAGATACACAAGAAACTCTTCTTAAGTACATTGGTGGCATGCATTCTTATTTGAAACATACTTTGTTGATGTTTAATCCCAGTAATTTGGATGATGTATGTGTTCAAGCTACCCATTTAGAAGTCAGGGGTAAGCATGCTACTGATAATTTTGTGAAGAAGTCATTTAAATTTGATAGCAAATCAAAAGGTAAAGATAAGGGGAAAAAGAAGTTGGCTACTGTTAAGAAAGAGGGTGAAAAGCCTACGTGTTCGCATTGTCAGAAGGGACATGATGTCTCTAAGTGTTGGAAGCTTCATCCGGAGTTAAGGCCAAAGAAGTACGGAGGAAACAAAGATGACGGCAAAGCAAAAGCTACTGCAGCAGTTATTCAAGACTTGGGATCCGACTCAGGTGATGAGACAAAGGTTACAGCTGTCGGAATCCAAGGTAAGGATAAAAGTATCTCACTTCCCATTGATGCACAATCCAGTTCTAGTGCAAGTACAAGTCTGCCATCTACTTCTAAGCAAAATGATAAAGATAGAAGTGAACTGTTTCATGTTCGTGTCATTGCAAATCACACAAAGATTGATACATTGTTTGATAGTGGTTCACAAGTAAATCTGATATCAGAAGAAGTGGTTAAGTAATTGCATTTAGTTACTATGCCTCATGAAAAGCCCTATCCTCTAGGTTGGGTTACTAATGATACACGATTGCAAGTTACAAGGAAATGTGTATTAAAATTTGCAATTACTGAAAAGTTTAGGGATGAGGTAGAATTGGATGTAGTACCACTTGACATTTGTGGAATTGTACTTGGGAGTCCATATTTGTATGACCAGAAAGCAGTCTTTTATAGAGAGCAGAATAAGTATCATCTTTTTAAAAAAGGTATGGAATATATTGTACGAGCACATAAGATAAAAACCAATCTAGCAATAGTCTCTGCGAGACAAATGAAGAGGTTGGTAAATGCTAGTAAGAATTTTGTGTTGATGATGGTTAAGATGAAAAATGATGAAGTCTCTAAATCTTTTGAAGAATGTGACCCTAAGCATAAATCTGAACTGATTGACATCATTTCTGAGTATGATGATTTGTTTCAAGAGCCGAAGGGGTTACCACCGAAGAGAGAGATTCAGCATCAGATACATTTGCAGCAGGATGTGCCACTCCCAAACATAGCCATGTACCGGATGTCTGTAATGCAGAACGAAGAAATCAAGAAGCAGGTTCAGGAGCTGATTGAGAAGGGGGTCATCCAACCCAGCACTTCTCCTTGTGGCTCTCGTATAGTCTTGGTTCTGAAGAAGGATGGGTCGTGGAGAATGTGCATTGACTATAGGTCCCTTAACAAAATCACCATTAAAAACAGGTATCCTCTTCCTCGTATTGATGATTTGCTTGATCAGTTGAAACATGCAACTTACTTTACAAAATTGGATTTGCGTAGTGGGTATCATCAAATCCGTGTTGCTGAGCATGATGCTTGGAAAACAACTTTTAAAACGAAACAGGGTTTGTATGAATGGCTTGTAATGCCTTTCGGGCTATGTAACGCTCCTACTACTTTCATGCGGGTCATGAATGATGTCTTTCGTTCATTCATTGATGATTTTGTAATTGTGTATCTAGATGATATCCTGGTGTTTAGCAAAACTTGGGAAGAGCATGTTGTACATGTGAAGAAAATTTTAGATGTACTAAGAAAGGAAAAGCTTTATGTAAAAATGTCTAAATGTGAATTTGCTAAAACTTCGTTAGTATATCTAGGCCATATTATTGGTGGAGGCCACCTGCGAGTGGACCTAGCCAAGGTTGTTGTCATTGTAAACTAGCCACGACCTAACACCGTTATTGAAATCAGAAGTTTTCTGGGTGCGGTTCAGTATTGGAGGAAATTCATTTCTAGGTTTTCCTCCATTGCTGCGCCTTTGCATGCATTAACAAGTGTTAAAGAAATTTTTCAGTGGGGAGGAAAGCATCATAGAGCCTTCGACACTTTGAAGGAAAAGATTAGCACAGCACCAGTTCTGACATTGCCAGATTTGCAGCAGCCATTTGAGATCGAAACCGATGCCAGCGGGGTTGCCATGGGAGTAGTTTTGATGCAAGGGAGGAAGCCAGTCTGTTACCATTCAGAAACATTGTCTACTGCGGTAAGTAACTACCCAACCTATGACAAAGAATTGTATTCTTTAGTACAAAGTGTGAAGAAGTGGAAACATTATATCATGGGAAAAGAGACAGTCATACATACTGATCATCAGCCACTTCAATATTTACAATCTCAAACTAAAATACAACAAAGTAGGCATTTAAGATGGATGGGGTTCTTACAACAGTTTCATCTCATAATCAAGTACAAAAAGGGAATTCATAATAAAGTAGCAGACATGTTATCAAGGCCACCTATGAATGCTTCAATCATTCTTCAGAACAGTTCATTAACACATGGAAGTTATATTGAACAGTATGCAGAAGATAAATATTTTAAGAAAGTATATGCATCACTAATACATGGTAAACAGGAAGAGAACTATTATGTGCATAATCAACTCTTGTATCATCTTGGTAAACTTTGTATTCTAGAGAAAGAAAGAGTGCTTATGATTCGAGAAGCACATAGTTCATTGATTGCAGGACATTTTGGGGTAAGTAAAACATTGTCTGTATTGCAGAATCACTGTTATTGGCCTCAGATGCAAGAAATTGTAGCTAAGTATATAAGAGGTTGTGTTATGTGTGCAACAAGTAAGCCCAGCAATAGGAAATTGGGTTTGTACACTCCTCTTCCAGTTTCTTCTCGTCCTTGGGAAAGTATTTCTATGGACTTTGTAGGGGGACTACCTATGTCTAGAAAAGGGCATGATTACCTATATGTTGTTGTGGATAGATTCGGCAAAATGTGTATCTTAATGCCATGTAACAAGCAGATCACTGCTGAACAAACAACTCTTTTATTCTTTCAAAATGTTTGGGTACATTTTGGGCTGCCCATGTCTATTATATCTGATCAGGATTCCCGGTTCTTGGGAGAATTCTGGTCGACTTTATGGGAGCTTATGGACACTAAACTGAAGAAAAGTACAGCTTTTCATCCACAGACCGATGGGCAAACAGAGGTAGTGAACTGAACAGTGATTCAGCTGCTCAGAGGATATTGTAGTAAGCATCCTAAACTTTGGGATGAACAGTTGCAGTATATACAACATGCTTACAATCATGCAGTTCATTCTTCCACGAAAAGATCTCCTTTTGAAACTTGTTTTGGTTATCTGCCAAAAACACCGATGGACTTCTCTTTTGGCAAAGATGCAGTGGATGGACATCATGACGTAGATAAAGCTTTAAAGTTCGTTCAGAGAATCCAAGTAGTGCAGCAGGCAGTTCAAGAACAGTTGGAGAAGAGCCAGGCGAAGTACAAGGCCAGGCATGACAAGCATCGAATTGATCATCAATTTCAGGTTGGTGACTGAGTTTGGTTACATATCACCAAAGAAAGGATGAAAGGTGAAGGTAAAAAGCTTAAGCCTATCAGGTATGGTCCTTTTGAGATCTTGGAAAAGATCAGTACTAATGCTTTTCGCTTAAATTTACCTCCATACATGCAAATTTATTCAGTTATCAATGTTGAGAATCTTAAACTGTATGAGCCTCCTATGATCATGGATGAGGAAATTAACATACAGATTCCTTCAGTTGATGATTTGGCACCTGAATATATGAGAGAGTTGCAGGATGATGTCATTCTTGACAGAAATATAAGGACTTCACGAAGGGGGAATGCTGAGTACCTTCGAGTGGGGCTAAAAGGACTGCATCCTAGCAAAGCAAGATGGATGGAGATTGGGAAAGTGAGGGAACTTTACCCTCACTTACTTGTAGAATAATTCAGGCTTTTGGTGGTCCAAAAGCTCTCCAATGGGGAGGATTGATCTGACGGATTATTCCTCTGTAAAGATCCAATATGGTACACGGTTCATAGAAGCCACACGTGAAGGAAAACCGGAAGTCGGAACGATTCGACAGCCGCAACGGCGGAAGCTTAACGGACGTTCGGACGGATCGAAAGTCGGAACGATTCGGCAGCCGCAACGGCGGAAGCTTAACGGACGTTCGGACGGATCGGAAGTCGGAATGATTCGGCAGCCGCAACGATGGAAACCAAAGTGACTAAAGCCTCCGACTCGAAAACCAGCTGACAGCCGATTGAGACCGTCGGAGCCCGTTGCTTATCCTCTTCCGCAACGGCGAAGCACGGTTGACTAAAACTTCCGGCAGTTCAGTTACGTATGGTTCTGGAGGTCAAATCCTTGGCATGGCAGGATATTCACAGCTTATTCGTAACAGTTGGAAAGCTTTTCTTGGCAGTTATGCCACAGCTGGAATAACGACGAAAGGCATATGAATATGCCTTGATGCCGCGTTTCCGAGAAGGTGAACAGTCACATTTCTTTGAGTGTTTTGGCTCATTTGTAACGACAAAGATGAGTAATAAAGGAGACTCATTCCATTGGAGAAGGGAGGGGGGCAACGGTTTTCTTTGTGATGAGAAGCTTGGAGAGAGAGCATTATGTTGTTCCTTTTGAAGTCGACCATTCTCAGTTATACTTGGCTTCTTTTGAGTGTTGAAGTCTAGTTTTGTAACTTTCAGAGAGGAGGTCTTGAAGACTTTACTGTTAATATCCAGTTGCTATGATTGTCAAGAGTCGACTGTTTTCTCTGTTTAGTTGGTTGTTCTTTGTTTTTGAAGGCCAATTTGTATTAGTCCAGAGAAGAGGTCTTGCAGACTTTTGTCCATACTGCTGAAATTGATTTGCAGAACCCAGAACCACTTGTACCATTTTTTTTAAAGCCACTAATTGGATCGGTTCCCATTGGAGAGGGACCCAGAGACGTAGCCCAGTGGAGGGGGTGAACTCCGTTATCAACTCCTATTTGTGATTCTGGTTCTATGTTTTCTGCTTGGCATCTGTTTATCAGTCTTGTTTTTCATTTATGTTCTGAGCATTTAATTTCTGTTAATGTTATTCGTCTAATTAACCTGTTGCACGCATTCTTTTACAACAAACTTTTAATGCACTAAAGTTGAGGTCCTACGGATCAGAAAGTGACATATTTGAACTGCTTCGTTGTTGGGAGTGATTTTTAGCCTTTTTATTCTCTATTATCCTACTAATAGCGTCTATTTTGTTGTTTAATCTGCCACCATATTGGGCGGTACTTTTGTTTCTATCTCTTTAAGCGTCACATTGTTAATTTTTATTTCTTTTTGCAATTCTTCTTGATTCTTAGCAAGTGCTTCTTGTGTGGAAATATGAACTGATCCCTCTAGCATGTCTAGACTGTTGACTTGGTTTGTCTTAGGCATTAGTATTTGTAACACCTCGATTAAGGTATTATGGTTCTGCGTCATGGCGCTCAATTTCTGTGTTAAGGTGTTTATGTTTTGAGTCATGGTACTCATTTTGTCATCCAAGTCTTTTTATTTTTCGTTTAGGATGTCAAATTTTTCATCCAGCATTCTTTCTAGTACCAGAACAACTTCGTCTTTGATTTCCTTTTTAAGCACTGCATTGTTATTTTTCATCTCTTCCTTCAAGCCTTTTTGGTTAGCGACGAGGGACATGATGTCCTTCTCCATTTTTTCGATTTGCTCTTTTAGTTCCGCTGTGGTCTTGGACCTTGTATGCGGAAGTGTGTACTTCGACGCTATTTTGGCTTGTGAGAGGTGGAAAAATCTTTTTACTCAGGATGGTGATATTTTAAGGATAATAAATATTTTTTATTATAATATATTTGAAATCAATATTATAGATTATAATATTATATTGAAATATTATATTATAATATTTGTTTTTTTGTTTTTCTTTTGCAGGTCATGGAAGTGGAAACAACGACGGGTGGAAGCAAAATAGATGGAAGCACCGCGGATGGGGCAACGGAGGAGCATTGAGGAGGTGGAGAGACAGGTTGGCGTGGGCATGGAGCTGTGGAGGTAATCACAGGCGGCTACATGGAGATGTGCAGGGGTTGCGTGGAAGTATGCAGGGCTGCGTGGAGAAGACCAAGCGAGTGGGAGATGGTGGAGCTGGGCGCGTGTGGGTAGGAGAGGAGCAACAAAAGGGGAGGGAATATTGGAGCAGCTCCGATGGGAGAGTGCAATGGTGGAGGGCGAGTGGAGTAGTAGCGGACAAGAGCAGCAAGAGTGGAGCAAGGAGAATGCGGAGATCAATAGTGGAAGGGGTGGAGGATGAGTTGAATCTAATCTCAGGCCAAAGGAGTGAATCTACTCTGATACCACTTGAAGCAACCGTATCCAGTTGGACTGTCAATAGTCGAATCTGAATTTCATGTTTAATAGTAAAATATGAATAATATATTAGATGATGATATTACAAATAGCTCGCCTTTATAAGGCTTTGAGAAAGCATAGTGAAGGGTTATTCCATTTCACTGGCAACCTAATAATCTATTTATTTATAATTAATAATATTAATTAAATATTCACAACAGTTGCTCCCTATGAATATGACGGTTGGAACATCAAACACCTTGATTGATTTGGGAGTTCTCTCAGATTAAAAAGTTTGTGGAAGTTAATATAGGGAAACAATATATGGAGTCAGATTATAGCTCACAAATACCTTAAAGACAGATCTGTTGATGTCTAGATCCGATCTCAAAACTTTCCTGTTACATGCACTTCTTATATATGGAACGATTTTATGAGAGTTGTGTCATGGATTACATGCAAACTTGGATGGAAAGGGGGAAATGGGATGAGTATCAGACTGGGAGTTGATCCCATTGCTAGACTTAATGCTCCATATATCTTTCCTGAAGGTCTCAGATATTATCTTCTTGATTATGGGATCACACATCTTGCTCAGGCACATAACCTTGAATTTGGGGCTAACAGTCAAGATTATTGTTATTTTGTTGTAGATTTGAATCTGGGGGGTGTATGGAATGATAAATGGACCGAGTATGTTAAAGGCCTAATACATGGAGGCATCAAGATTAAGAATATTGAGGACTCCCTCATATGGATGCATAACTCAAAGAATGGTATGGTATGGTTACAACCAAGATGGCTTACGATCTCATTGTGTCATGCAATCTGTCTCTTTCCCATCATAGTATCCACTCTCAGCTGTGGCACTTTAACATTCCTCAGAAAATAAAATGTTTCGTTTGGTTGTTTATTGGAAATAAAATCAATACCTGGGATAATATTGTTAAGAAGGGCTGGAGTGGACCCAACAGATGCGGCGTCTGCAAATGCAAAGCTGAATTAGTTAGACACCTCTTTGTTGATTGTATATCATAACTGCTCACTGACATGGACTGATACTTCAGTACTGGAAAATATTGAAAACTAGCTCAAAAGAAAGGGTGACCTTCTCTATCTTCCCTTCTTTTTCATGTGGAAGACCAAGAACTGCTATATATTTGAGGACAAAAAACCAGAGGCTGACAGACTGGGTCAAATTATTATGCAAAATGTTTCTACCTACCATGTGCCACGGGGTAGGGGGGAAATAAAGAAACATAGGCAGCCCTCCTGTCCTCACTTACCCTTCTGGTTTCTTTGATGGAGCTGCTGCAGGCTTAACTAGGGGAGCAAGTATCTTTTTATTGATCAGCCAGTCACATCATTTCAGTATCAAGATGGGTTGTGGTAAAAGTACCAACACTAGAGCAGAGCTTATGGCCCTTTGGGCACTACTGTATTTCTATAAAAAAATTGGGCTCCCAAGGATGCATATATTTGGAGATTCTTCTGTGATTATAAACTGGGCTAAAGGCATCTCTTTTCTCACTACTCTGGACTTGGAGGCTTTGTTTGTGAACATCAAAGATCTTTCAGCCTCCTTTAAATCTATTGATTATCAGGATGTCTATAGGGAATATAATGAGAAGGAAAACATCTTATCCAAGGAAAGGCTTCAATTGGCTACATGCCTACTATCCTTTACTGAATACTATGAAGGTATAGTCATTGGGGAAGCCACTATTCAGCCTTTTCAGACGAGCTTTGCTCTTTCTGGCCTACTCTACATATTTCTTGAGTATGGCACTTATTTACCTATATGGTATAATTTTCGAATTTACTGAACTTCACCTTTGTGTGATTGTCTAGTCTTTTGACTCTGCTTATGGTCTTTTGACTCTGCTTATGGTCTTTTGACTCTACTTATGATTGATATCTTATCATGCTAATGTAACTTGTTACCTTTGATTCACTTTGAATATCAAGGAACTGCTATTTTTCATCTGGAAAAAGCAAAGACAAAAAAAGCATTCTAAATCTGTCTTACAAAAGTTTATATGTAATAACATATATGTCAAAAATAAAGAAGAAAACAATACATATTATAACAAAGCACACAATATATATATATGAAATAATAACATAATATATAACTCTCACCAATTTGCTATGTTGGGATACAAACCCATGTTTTACTTTTTCAACATTTGTCTTCGTTTGCTCAGAAATTGCGCTCGAAGTTGGTTGTTTGAGAACTTTTTATAATTATTTGCAAATCATTGATCATAAGTTGAAGACCCACACGTGTGAGCTAGGCGAGGTATGATGGACACCTCACCATCTAGAAGCACCCAAAAGACTCATCCAAGCAACAAAATTTGAATTGGTGGTGTGTAAGTATGCCAACCATGAATTGGTGCCAAGACTCGCATGGAAACCAATACAAAATTGCAGAAATAGAACTCAAGTAACCATCATTAGTAAAACTTTAGCATAATCCACTTTAATTACTAAAAACATTAGAAAATCAAATATTTTAACCACAAGGACATAATAAGGCTTGGAGGGAAGCTTGATGACAAAAAATGATCATATACTATATAGACTGAATGCGGGAAAATGGCTTATGAACAAGGGACTTAGTATTCGGGAAATGTGGCACAAATGGAACCCATCACCTATACAACAGAAAAAATTTCCAACAGACTTCCATCAAAACCAAGCTGAAAGAGGCACCAACCGCTTCCTGTTGAATCATGAAATTACACATGAACCAAGCTAAACGATGAAAGAGCTACATTGAAGATGCAATGTGCCTTCCTTTAGTGGCTCTCTGGTTCTCCCTCTAACCCATCCAATCCTTATGGGTCCATGCATAAAAATTAAATAAATTGGTTAGGGATTCATTTTGGCTTGTGAAATATCTAGTTAAATAAATTAATACGCTAGAGAATAATGTAACACATACTTCGAATATTTAATTATTAATTAATTTCTTGATGAGCTATAGATACTTAGATGGTCGAGGAGGGTGCATAAGAGATTAGGTGGGCCTATTGAGTAGTCTTGCAAAAGGAAACTGGAAGAAAAGTAGTACAAAGCAAGAAAGTCGGTGAAAAATAGGAAATTCGCAGAAATTTAGGAAAAACAATGAAAAGTAAGAAAGCATATAAAATCAAGGAAAATCAGAGTTTCTAAAAGCAGGAAAAGTAGATAGAGCAGGAAAGGCAAGAAAACAAGGAAAAATTCACACAAAGCTACAAATCTCCAATTTAGTGAAAGAGGATAAGCTAGAGAACCACATGCATTGTATCTTATCCAAGAAGTAACTTGTCCAAGAAGCAATCAAAGCTTATACAAAGGAGTTGAGTGCACCCATTGAAATATTTTGTCAGTATTGTCATTCAAATTGAAGAGCTCTAATCTTTTCAAAGACTTGGGAGATGTGCCCCTTGTCACCAGTTGGTAGATGATGCGTCCCTACTGTTCACTATGTTAGTTGATTCTTCAGCTAAAGATTGAAGAGGATGGAATTCAACTTTACTCATTGAGTTTTATTGTAGGTCTACCTTAAAGTTGTAGGTCCATTCTAAAGCTAGATGATGTGTTGAATCTTAGTAGTTCGAATTCTCATAATTGGGTGTAATTCTTCATAGATCTAGTTAGTGTACTGAATGTTGATGGTGATTATCCAGTATGATGTGGTATATATAATTTCAGTCATGATATGTAATGCATGTTCTATTAAATAATAATTCTTAGTGTTGTACTTTCATGCTACAAAGTTTGACATTTTTTATTATTATTCCTCCTATGCTCGTTGTGATGTTAAATTAGACTAGTTTCCAGATTCGAAGCAATATACTGATTTGTGTGCCACCAATTTATGATCTGATGGTTCATTCTAGTATATAGGACTAATTCAAACTCAAACCAACCATTAAACTTGCAATTCGTGACCTCCTTGTGTCATTTGAGTTCACCTAGAAGTTGACTAGTTGAGTTAGTCCAAGTCATTCAATTTTATTCTTAGCTCCCTAATTCATCCCAAATCAAGTGCAATATTTATTTTTGTGATTGAATAGCAGGATGGGGTTTATATACAAGGCAAAAAATTCCAGTTTGCACCAGAAGCCATTGGGTTCCACATAAATCCTAGGGTAATTGCCTTAAAGCCTTTGGTTTAACCAAAGGAGTCTACCCAGGCGTGATGCACCCAGAGAATATGCAACTTTTGAAGTTGGGAGTTTGATTAGGTGGATTTTGTTTCCTTCAACCTGTAGCAAGTCCTAACATCCATCTGGGAAAATTTTGGAAAGGTTTAGTTATGTTTAAGCCATAGTTTTTTAATTTCTAGCCTAAACTAGTCAAAACTGAGTTAGTGTGCATGAACCTCCATTTAGGTACATTACAGAAGATTACATTGCAAACACAAGATCCTTAGATGGCCTATACATCAGAAAAATGTCTCCAACAAATAGTCATTACACCCAAGCTAACAGATACAAGGACTATGCAGTAGACCTCATAGAGAATACAAGAACCCCAAGATGGCCTATACATCATAAAATGTTTCAAGCATATAATATTCACAACCAAATAACTCTGCTAAAGATTGCATTGCAAATGCAAGACACTCAAATGGTCTATCCATGGAAAAATGTGGCCCACAAATAATTAACATGACTTCACAAGAAGAAGATGGCTTCTCATCACATTACATTTTAAGTGGAAGAAGCTGATGACATTATATGGTATTTTATTACATTACATTCCTTCTTAATTACAACTTCAAACATTTCGGATAAAGTGGCAAAAGGTTTAAACTTTGTTGTTGTCAAGGAAAATTTGAAGAGAGGAGCAATGTTGAATGATCAAGGATAACAACATCAATATGCTTAAGATAAGAAGGAACGACATAACCAAGCTATATTACAACTCTTCATAAATACCCTTGTTGAGAAAGTTACAAGAGTAAGAAGAATAATGACATGAAACATGAAGGACAGAGAACATGAAATTGCTTTTAAATAAACAACGATTAACAACAACATATAAATATTGAGCAAAGATAGATGTAACCAAAATTGATATCACTTATAGATTGGAAAATATTGCTACCAAGCAACTAAGTCTTTGGCATCAATTGGTTTTATGTTGTCGCCGTGACAAAATGCTAGAGATACATGTTCCTGAAAATGTCAAACATCTTCTACAAAAGAAGATTGATTACAAGTAAAACAAGGACAAGAGACAACCTCTGCAAACATGATGATTAAAACTAAGAAACTATAAACTAATGCATAAAAGGAATTAAGCCAATAATATACAAGATCAAAAGCATATAAAACCCGATAAAAAATTATTTAGGTAAGTTCTACTTCCCCTTTTTGTAGAAATTGCTTTTAAGAAAATTTGCAAGAGCTTGTGCACATCAATTTCAATACATAAGCAAAATAAGGGAGATAGAAGCAGAGCTTCAAGTTCGTGCGACATGTTTGAGTTTTTTCTAAAAATGAATTAGTTACTTATTGTGTTACATAGTTATCATTGTATTAAATTTACTTATTGTGTTACATATTATCATTGTATTAAATAATTTAAATTGTTATGTAGTTCAAAAATTACATGCTTAGTTTAATCAACAAAATACATGAAGGTGTAAGGGCGGGATTAAGAACTCTATCTCTGATATATAGATTATCTGTTAGAATGCCAAATTTATCGAATTGAATTATGTGAGTTTATGCAAACACATATTACCAACAAAATCCTCTGAAGCCCTAACTAGTAAACTCTCATCACCAGTCTAAAACATTATACTATATCCCAAGCATACTAGTTGTTAAACGAATCATGCTAAATTGCATTCCAATGCTGCGAAGTTAATGCCGCATTATATTTCACTCTAGATGTAGTAGTGTGAGCAGATGTACTAAATTACATTTGTTAATGGAAAGCCTCAAAAATATGTTAAAGATTAAAGACGAAGAAATGAAGCAGAAAATAATGATGGAACACACAATGGGCATATTGATTGCCTAGGCAATGGAATGCCTTCTCATTATTAATCAAATGTATATATAGGACTACATAATAACAAAACCATGGGTAAATACCATGGGTCACAGAATATGTGTCACTAATTCTAGGTAAAGTGACTAGATCAACTACTCTGCTAACCAACTAATTAATGCACTATTGACCATAGTGGACCCTTGAGATTACAATTCTTAACACACCCCCTTAATCTCAATTGGGGCAATATTCTCGGCATTATCAATTTGAAAGGATGGGTGTTGGTCTATGTCTTAGCTGTATTTACAATTCATTCAAAATTTTCATTTTTACTTTCTTCCTTGATGTGTACTTGGAGTGCTTCTTCTTTGTCTTATGGATCTTGATGCTAAGTAGGTGTTATTCAACGTCTTCTGTAGCTTCTGGAACATAGTGCAAGTCTTCTTCTTCTTCTGTTTCAACTTGGCTTTTCTTCTTGTCTACTTTACTTGCACACTGAAAATTTTTGTCAGAAAAATACGAATATATTTCAGCTCTTCTTGGAGAGCATTCACATCTTCGTGTTCCTTATCAATGCCAGTTAATTAATCATCCTCATTGACTTCTTCATTTACTTGTACCCACTGTGCATCTTTTAGTGCTTCTTCCAAAAATGTGGGCTGATAGGAAAACATAGCATACTGTAGATGCTCATCAATAATAGGAGTTTACTCATAGATCTCCCTTGAGCTTTTGGTTGTCTGATTATGGGATGGACTATTTGTTGTTGTTTCTTTTGTGCTGCAATCAACCGTTGTTGCTCATTCTCAGCAACTGTTGTAGTATCTATGCTGCTATCAACTATCTCTTGCTCATAGAGACTATCACTCACATCACCGGGTACTACTAAATTGACAGGTTTACTGTCATCAACAAACACAACTAGATCAACAATCTTTGTTGGGCTTACATGATCACTGGCTTCCTCATAAATAGTGTCTTCTTAATTGTCTTCCACTTTACTGTGGGATTCATGGTGCTTTGTGTGACTTGCAAAGTCACTTTCTTCTACAACCGATTCCTCGCTAAACACTTCTTTCAGTATATCCCATGCTCTTTTTGGAGTATCAGCTTCTTCAATGTAATGAAAAATGGAATAATCTATACTGTCTTGTATGAGACTTAAGACAACAACTTGCTTTCTTTCTTTTTGGAACTTAGACAAAGCCTTAAATGAATCTGGATCAATGGGATCCTCTTCAACTATGAAATGCCACAATTCATGTGACCTTAACAAACTTCTTACTTCCATAGCCCATATATCATAATTATTTCCATCAAATGTTTGTCATAGTCCTATTGGTGTTAACAGATTTCTTACCTTTCAAGCTCTTCTGGTAGTGCTTTTGGTAGCTCCATCATCTTAAAGATTCGATCTTCTCCAATCTGATCTGTGTGTGATTTCCACTTCTTGAAAAGGCTTACCAAAAAACAAAAAGAATGGATGAGGCCATACCCTCTCAAACCATGTTAAAGATTAAAGACAAAGAAATGAAGCAGAAAATAACCATGGAAGACACAATGGGCAATTGAATGTCTTCTCATTATTAATTAAATGTATATATAGGACTACATAACAACAAAACCATGGATCACAAAATACCATGGTCACTAATTCTAGGTAAGGTGACCAAATCAACTACTATATACTAACTAACTAATTAATTCACTATTAACCATAGTGGATCGTTGAAATTACAATTCTTAACAAAATACAATCATGTTAACAACAGCTTGTTCCATTAACATGATATTACATTGATATGATATGAATGAGAATCTATCAGCACTTAACATGATATTACATTGATACGATATGAATGAGAATCTAGCAGCACTATATTGTATTATATAGCCTTGCCTTCTTTATGGTCTTCAATCAATTTGAATTGAAGCATTTATATCCAAATTTCCAGAAGCACGACTGTTACAGGATCCGCTTGTCTCTTAATTGATTAAGCTTATCTGTTAAGATAGTGATGGAAATATAATATGTCAAATATATGCAAGACACTTCCAAGGAATTGGTCATCTTCTTTATTTGCACTTTATTATGTTATGTGGTTTAAATATTGCGGTCATTGTTATATGGTTTAAACATTTTTTCTGATTGTATATCTACCGAAGCTTTAGGAATTAATATATTCCTTATAGCTTGCAATTAGAAACAGAATGCAACAAAGTTACAAATTTCTAAACAATGTTCTGAATGCTACAAATTTTATTAGGGCTTTGATGTGGGTTCGTTATAGATTTACCGTTCGGGAAAGTAGTCTGATAAGCAATCTAATCAGAAAATTGGCTTCATCAGTTCAAGCTGAAGCTGGACTTTTGTTTCTGCAGGCAACAATGCTGCATTTTGGGTATTACATCAGTTAAAAATGTATTTATTAAATTTTATCCCTAGTTCTATTGATGGAAATAACAATAATCAAATATAAATGATTGTAGGTAAAATCAAACTAATTGAAATGCACAGACTGCCATTAAAATATGTAGAACAAGCATATAAAAGCACACACCTATTGTAAAATTTGGGATAAATTACATTAAATTACAGAGGTCGACAACTGGTGGACACAGGAACACTAATCCAAGAATTAAACTAACGTGAGCTTTTTCAAACTTTTGTTTATGGGAGTGGTTTTTTTATTAAAAGTTTTATGTTCTAAGATTTTTTAATCTGCTTGCCATCTCTCTGGATATCTGGACGTTTGGCCTCTGTTAAATCACAAGTTGTTGATATATCTAACTTGCAGGCTATTAAATCTACTCTTAAAAATTTACTGTTCTCATATTAAAAAAAGATTTCTTAACATGTGAATGACCTCTCTTCTTAGCTTATTTTCACTTTCTATTTCTTATGTATGACTTAGCTTATTCACTTTCTATTTATTTCTTATGTATGACTGCCGATTGTAATATTTTATGGCCTTTATGCATACCTTGTTTATGAAACACCGCTAGCCATTTCTTTACCATATTTCACAACACTGAAACTAGAAATACAGAAACATTAGAGTGGAGTATTCATCATTTGATTCTTCCAGATGAAAATAAATATTTTTAAAAGTTGACCAAGAAGAGAGAAATAGATGCGTGTTAGAGTTGATTATCATCGTTTTGTTTATGTCGGAAGTCACGGCTTTTCCTGAAATAGTTTATATTATATATCCATCATAGAATTCGGATGCTTGTTGTATAGGTTCGAACAGTTAATGGTATCTCAATTCTTCTGTTTGTGGTTAGAGAGCGAATTTGTGGTTGAAAGGTGATAGAGAGCCTCCAATTATTCCCCAAAGTGTTTTTGCAGACCCTTGCAGACCCATATACAAAGTGCTAAGTGCGCGCCGAAACTGACATGTCTCGACATAATTCAGAAGGTAGCCACATGCATAAAGTAAAAACATGCAAACTCATATGCAAAGCATGTGCCAAAACTGACATGTATCGACATACTTTGGAAGGTATCTACCTCGTGAAATCGAGTGGCATCTTCAGAGGAATGTCATGAATTTCTACGATTCCTTCATGTAAGCCATCCTGAGCCATGATCACATCTGCCACTAGATGGTTTGGAGAGGCTCGTACCTGCGAATTGTAGCTATCATAGGTATTTCACAGCCTCAAAATCGTCAAGTGGATAAATATATTCAGAAAGATAAAGCAATAACACTTATTTACGGAAATAGCGTACACAATTTTTTATAAAGAATTAACCCCTTAAATAGTTATTCATTTAGATATCTACCAAATTCCTCAATATCAAGCAATGATAGCAAGTACAGGATTTAGAGATCATGCACCGACTTTACTATCTCGCCACACTGCTGTGGGTACTTTTGATGGTGCGGCCCAGGGGGAATTAAGTGGTGGAGGAGGCACCATTTCTTTGGTTGATGGAAAGATTTATCATTTCAAAGTTGGGCTGGGCAAAGGAACTAACAACCGAGCTGAGCTTCTTTCTCTATGGTCTCTCCTTTGGATCGCAAGGACATTGCATATATCAGAGCTGGAGATTTTAGGTGATTCGAAGCTTATAATAGACTGGGTAAATGGTAAGAACTCCCTACGACAAGTGGCACTACTGCACTGGTTTCATAAGATCACATCTATAAAGGGAGATTTTGAGCACCTATCTTTTCATCATCATTATAGAGAATACAACACCCTAGCTGACACATTATCAAAAGAGGCACTTCATCTGAGCGAGGGTGTTCTACAGCTAAAAGAGATAGGTGATATAGTCTCCAGCACTTGGGAGCACTTTACAATATATTAGTAGTTTTTTGTATTTACCGGCATTTATTCATTTTGAACATTTTGTAATCACATATCATTGTACATATGTACTTATACTACATCATCGGTCATGTATGGACTATGAACATGTAGAAAGCAGTTAGGATATTTTCTGTATACTTAGTATATTGCTGCTCAGTGTTGGGATACTGCATTGTTGCACTCTTGTATTGGAATATTTTCCTTGATTCTAATGGAATATCAGGAAAATGGTTTTTTCCTTTGAAAAAAAAAAGTACAGGATTTCAAATGCTTCAATTCCAAGTAATGATAACAGGCACAGGGTTTCATAGGGATTCGACCTCGCGTCGAGCCAACTACTTTCCTTCTTGTAGTTGTAGATGATTTGTTTTCATTAACACGTCTGTCACTATCATTTTTGTTATAGCAAAAGGCAGCGCCCATCCCTCCCACAGATTTTGGTTTTTAGTGTATGCGAGAGTGGAGGGATTCGAACATTGGACCTTTGGACCAAGAGGATTTCGATTTTGGCCCTAATTCCAGTCATTCCAGGGCACACGTCTTCCCGACGGATTATCTGTTCTACAACGACAATCCAAATAATATCAGTTGACGAGGTCATATAAAAAAACAGGAGGCCGAGGGGAGGGTAAAATTCGCCCAAGGAGGAGGAAAAAATTGCATAGTAGAGAAAACCGGTTGTATGGGTCACAGCGAGGCCAAAAAAAAAGGCTGCAACCGGCAAAATTTGCCCAAGAAAACAAACCAAGGAAAAATGGTGAAAAAACGGTCGTATGGATGTATAAAAGATCAAACATAAGTCACGAGGATTGTCGCTTTTGACAAGACACTCAATATTTGATTTGTTACAAGATTGAGGGTTTAAAGAAATAACTCAACAATAGGTGGCTAAGTGACTATGAATTCTAATTTGCAACTCATATTGTCAAAAGGAAATGATTATTATTATATACACATTATATACAGTTGAGACATAAGTTCAAACCTTGATGTTTGAAGATTGACAATGTTAATTATTCGTTTTTATGTTTGAAGATTGACAATGTTAATTATTCGTTTTTATTCTCACAATTGAAAAGAGATATTGTTGCATGTGTTTTCAACAAATGCTTCATTCATCAAAGTTGTTTTGAAATTGGGAGCCTCGGGAGATTGAGAAATAATCATTCTATTATTATATTGTTAGCATGTTTAAATGAAAGGATAAGTTAAAAGACATTGTTAACAGTTTTAATTAGCAATTCTTTATCATGATCTTTGGGTTTATATCAAATCTTGGTTATTGAAGTTATTTTTTATGAAAAAAATTGCATCCGAATTGAACTTATACAAAGTCAAAAAATTAATTAAGAAATTTGATAAGCATGAATAATGAATGTTAAATGACCATGTTGACCATTCAAATCAAATATGAAGAATTTCTCGATGGGTTTCACATGTAGTTGGTAATAATTGTGATGATGAATGGATGTTGTTTGATGATACTAAATGTTGTTTGGAAATGTCAATTGAAGTTTTTGGATATTTGAACATGTGTCATATATCAATCCCTTCATTTGCTTTCATCAATTTGTCCATTCACTTCCCCTCATTTCCCAATAATCCTGCTTTCTGGCATGTTCAAAAGATTGATAGTTGGGAGGGATAAGTGGTTTTTAGTATGAAATTGAAGTGGTTTCAAACATGTTTAGTGTTCCCATTACCTTGTTCTTGCAAATTTGATTGCATGCATGATTGTTATTCATGTTCAGAGCCATCAATATATTATCTAATTGCAAGTTTATTTGATATATTTTCTTACCCTTATGGACATGTATTGATCATGCTTTCTTGACTATCTAGATGAGTTTCTTCAGCAGAAGAAGCAACATGTCATACTTGGGTAACAGAGGAAATTGGGGAAGAGGCCAACAACCTAGATGGTAGAGGAGTGGCAATAAAAGACTTAGATTATAAATACATTTTGATGTTGATTACCATTCAAGGCTACCTCCCACCAATTGTACAAGTTAGAACACCTGTCAACCTCATCCAAATGTTCTAGGCACCCTTATAACACCGCATGTCCCTATGTAGCCATAAACACAATGATGATTGGAACCAAGCTGTTCCAAATCAACCTTCTCGTTATAATGGTTGGCCAAGTGCTTCATTACCTTTGCATCCTCCTCGTCCTCCACCTCTAGAACAACATTCCCACCAAGTTGTTTCAATTGCCTCTCAATCTCAACCCTTGCATCCCAATGACAAGCAAAAAGTTTCTACCAATCAGTCAGTCTTGAGTAAAGTTAAAAGGCCCACCCTTTTTGTTAAATCCAATTCATCTCAAGCCTCATCCCACTCAGTGACATCACATCCTCTTTTATCGGAAGCCAATGTTGGAGCAAGAAACATCATTCTACGTGATGCACAATTAGGACAATCAGTAAACAATGGGGTGGAATTTCCCCAAAAAGAGGACAATCTAGCAAAAGGGACACTCCTTAAGGGAGTGAACAAGGAGAGATGGCCTCACATAAAAAAATATGGATTTTGATATGGTTTCATCATTATCACCTCTTTACTTTATTTTGACGTATGGGCATACTTTTTAACAAGGTGACTTGTGAAATATTTTGACACATTTACTGCAATACAAGGTTTATTACAAAAAAATGTTTTTTGCTTTATTATTTGAGTTATGATGACTATTCGACATATTACATGTTTAAATGTTTGGAGGGACAAGGTCAATGATGGGGGATTAATAAAGGATATGATAGGGGTACCAGCTAATACTGATTATATTTCCTTTGTCTTATTTTAATAAACTTGCCTTATTTTATATCCTAACTAAATGTGGTTCCAACTACCTTAAATTATTTTCAGAAGATAAGAGGGAGGCACAAGAAGGATGAAGGCAAGAGGGGGGAGAGAGAAGAACTTTCATTAAGGTTTGTTCTTCTTCAAAGTGAGATATTATCTTTCTTCCATCCATTCTTAAGTTACTATAGGGTTGACATCTTCTTGTTGATAGCGGGACAACGATGAAGGTGGCAAAGAAGGATCAAATAACATCATATGTTTTATATGCTTTGAAGGTTGTTCACTTGTTTTGACAACCTTTTCAATTTTATTAGATTATGAATTGATTTTCAATGCTAATAGAGAATGCTTTCGCAAAGTCAAGGTGCTGGCATGTTTAAATCATGATTGGTCAAACAAAGAATATCTTGATTTTTCTCTTTGTAAACACTAAAAATATCTTTGTGGTGAATCATTCCACCTCATATTTCTAAGCATTATTTTGGTCCTTACCCTCGTATGGGTTTGAAAGGAAAGATTTCAATTGTAACTTGGAATGAAACTAATAAAATTTATTGTTGATTCTGTCTCATTTTGGGTCTGGTTTTGAATCTATTATCGATTCTTTTCTTTGAGTTACTCAACTATTTATCATCCACATATGATTTGTTCATAAACAATGCATGCTCTTTGTATATTTTCTTTTATTTGTCTATAAAGAAAAATCATTAGACACCAACACTCATTGTTTGTGGGCTAATTGAAATTGTATAGTCAAGCTATAAATCAAGGTTATAGTCTCTCCTATCCTACATTAGCCTAGCAAGATTTGAGAATGTTGGTATAAGTATTCATGTTCCTTATCATCAACATAAACCATCTGAAATAGTTTAACCAATGATTCCTCTTGCCCGATAATAACGCTCTTCCCATATAGTTAATTCTTTGGCATTGGTTGGTTTCTGACATTCACACTTGACTAAGTGTTAGAGATTCTTACTCCTGAGAATGTCAATCCTCTTTTTCTTCCAAGCAAGATAGTTAGTACCAACTAACTGAGGAACTGAAATGAGCCCTGATGTCATGGTGATTAAAGCTTAGAAACTAATAAATTAATGCACAAAAAACTAATAATAAGGGGAAAACAATTAAAATTAATTATTCTAAAGATTTTAAAAAATCAATATACTTAAAAAAATTAAATTAGAATGTGTATTTAAAGACAACAAACTCCGCAACAAGACCAACAACACAATATTTGCAACAATCTTTGTAATACAAGCTATACTAAAATCTTTGGAAATAAGAGAGTCAAACTATAGGTCTATACTCCCTACAAATAAGTTTAAAATCAAATTTATCATTTTGGATTCTTAATGGTATGAGTAGCAAATGCACTTATGCCAAGATATCCAAAATTCTGGATGGCATAGTAACAAATGCACTAATGTGATGATATTCCAAAAAGGTGAGAGGAGGTAGAAACTACAACATCAACACCTACACATGTCTCATAGCATCACATGACAAGAAGGACATTCATATGCAACATGTCCATGGCAACGACAACTGTGTATATGCAATGGGAGTGCACTCACTATTAGTATGACCAGGTCATTACCTGTCTTACAAAATATGTCATTAATTCTTCCATGCCTTTCACCCATAAATATTCCACCATATTATCATCCAAAATTCATCCCATTGGGAACTCTCTAGCAACAATACCATATATATCGCACATGTTACAAATTGGGTGGTTGGTGCAATCACATGTGGGAATACCCTTGATTTAGATCAAGTCGTGTTGATGAGATGGAGAGTAGGTCACATGGATGAGATGGAGAGCATGTTGCAGGTAGGCTCTTTCAGATGAAGAGATGGAGAGCAAGTCACAATTTTGGAGAGGTGAGGTCACAAAGAGGTGGAACATTGAGCATGCATTTGGGAGCAAGTGGTTTTCACATAGATGAATAGAAGAGTGAAGGTTCTAGGTGTAGTAGAGGCAAGGCCAAGATTAGGATTTGTAGAGGAGGCACACAAATGGTGAAAAACATAAAGAATAATACTTAATGTAGCTTTGAAGGTCTGGGTTTGGGAGCTGGAAGATGGAGGTAAATAATATGCCAGGGAGGACAATAGGCAGACTAAGGAGGCAATATACTAGGGAGTAGATTGAAGTTATGTTAAGAACTAGGGTTCTGATACCGCATGACAAACCCGAGATAACTCTAATCATGGGACGCTTCTTCATTAACGAGGACCAATTATTTATACATTAAAGAGTGACCTTGGGCTTCCAACTTCCAAAGGTATGTTATTCTTATGACTCTTTAGTTTTTAGGTAATGAAGATAAAGCCAAATCTATTTACAATTTTTTCAAATGGATCATAATTATGTAGGATTATGTTTCCAACACCATGCATTAACCAATATACATAAACAAATCTCTTATAAATGGAGTGATATCTTATTTTATTAGTGTCATCTAAACATCCATTCATATATACACAATTCTTGATTATATCTGACCTTTGTCGTTTGGATGGAGTGGGTCATGAAATAGCCACTTTCATATATTTTATATCATACTAACATTTATTCTCAAACATAGTTTCTTCTCCCTCTCAAGTTTCACTGATCATGATTTTTAAATTTATCCATATAATTTCTTATACAACCCACTTTGAAAATATGTTGTTGAGACGTTTTTTTTTAATTCATTTGCAAACTCTTTTGCACATTTTTTTAACTCATTTACACATTTTAGTGTGGGCATCAAGAAGTTTGTATATAATTTGGGTCTTTAAAAATATTAGGAAAGGAGGAGAATATTATACCAAAATAACAAAGATAAATTCGGTAGTCCATAACAAAAATAAAAATAGATAAAGTTATAAGTTGAATATAACAAGTGGAATTAGCAACAATGCTGCATACCTTCCTCTTAAGAAAATAAAAAAATAATAATAACAAAATGATCTTATAAACAAATCAATTGTTGTTACTTTTCACTTAATATTTTTTTTTAAATTAAAAAAGAGCTATCAATTTTTAAACAAAAAGTTATCTTTTCCCTCACATTAAAACCATTAAAACCAGAATAATGCATAAGACCATCAAAACCGAAATAATGCATAAGAATAATTAATGAGCTATGGATTGAAACATGATCAATAATGCGTAAAGGAAAAAGTTGACTTCAATAGAGTTTAAACCCAATCTTAATTGTGTAAAGCAGTGGAATCTCCACGTGATTAGCTATTGGGAAGAGGGGAGCTTCTCAAAGTTTGTAAAACTATGGAAGCCCTGTGTAATTAACTCTTGAGAAGAGCGAAGATTCTCCGGTGTCATACAAATTGCAAAAAAAGATTGCATTGAATTCAAAGAAATCCATTGTATTTATGGGGAATCCATTCTCATTTATGAAAATTATTGCATAGTACTTAATGCTAGCTACGTGAGAGTTAATAAAATTATATTTATTTTTAAAATTATTTTATCTTTTTAAATTCTGACAAATAGCCATCAAACCACATAAAATTGGTCTTTTCATGATTTTCTTCCAATCATATAATAGAAATATAATATTTTAAAAATAAAAATAAAAATTAATTTTTGAATAATTAAATTAATATGTGTATTTTTGTAAACTATAGGAGATCTTTTTGAAAAAATAAAAATTAATTAAAAGTCAGAGAAGTTTGACTCCAAAGCGATTACTATATATCTGCCTTCAACAGGTATAAAAATTGAGAAAGCTAAAAGAAATTATAAGAACATACACAAATTTATAGAACTTGTTATATCAATCAAGTGTTTGTCCTTGTAAAAATATTAACATAGTAAAATTATATAAAATTAGTCACATCAAAATCAAAACATCATATGAGAAGTGACAATAATTTTTAATACACAAAATTCAACAATGACATGTGAAAGTTGCCACGTGACATTTTAAGAAAATTTCATACTAAATGTTTTTAGTTTTATTTTTTGTGTTTTAGAAATTAAGTCACATTTTGAGGAATTTATGTTCCATCAATAACCTCTTTGAACAATGAGAAAATTAAATGACTAAAATTTTCAAATTTAGTTTTTTTTAAATCAATTCAATAAATTGTATTTTCTAAACATTATAAAATTTTATAAAATGAAATTTAATTAATGTTAAGTCAAACCACTTTAATTATAATAAATTATTGTATTCAATTGTGTTGACACGTAAGTAATGGGCATGCATGACATCAATAGTAGGAAAATCAAATTATTGCCTCGTGTGTTATGTCTCATGAAAACTAGAGAAGGAAGGTTGTGTAAAGCTGGCTGAATAAGGTTCGGACAAAATTGGTCTTTTAGATAAGGAGGAAGAAAGCTTTGCAGAGGCAAACCAAGTTAATGAAGGTTGGAAATGTGGAGCCGAAAAATTGTTGGGTAATCTAACTGAATGAGATGACCTATCAAAACAATGGGTGTATTTACAATAGATGGATTATTTAGCATACCATTTTTTGTTTACAAATCTCCATGTATTTGATTTCCCATTGCTATGGGTACTTAATTCCAATCCAATCAAATGATATTGGGGTGGAATGTTTTGATCTATCAATTTCCACCATGTTAAGCAAGCGTGAACTTTCATGGACCTTTTTTGTTAAAGGAGAGAGAGTGTCATTCCCAAATATGACTACTACCAAGGATTTTAACTGGATAATCTTAGATCCAATATCCATTTTAAAACTCTATGGAAGGATATAAGAGTTAAGAAGATGGTATATGCATGGATCTTCAAGTCTTATTGAGTACCTTGGGAAAACTGTACCAAAGCACATACCGTTGTGTAGAGGTCCGACAAAACCATCGATGATTGCATCAGCAAAATCTACATGATGGGTATCGACTACATCACAAATAAATAAAACGAGTAAGAAGGCCTTGACTAGGGGTCCAAGGCCAACATTTACAATGCCAAGGTGCACATATTTGTATCTTTTGAACTTAGCCCAATCAATTTGTTCATCGTTTATTAAGTTGATGTGTATAGGCTCTTATGTGTATGTAAATGAAACATTTATTGTACTATTTTTTACATGTGTGTGGGAGTGATAAAGCCACCATTTCATTTTATATACTTCTTAAGGCAAGATGCCGGGAGGTTTCAAATTCACATATGGGTTTAGAAAATCAATTGTTATGATTGAAGAAGAAGGTTTAACATTAGCAAATGAAAATATTCTTTCAGCTAAAAAACTAGTGTTTAAGTCAGATTCATAGTATATTGAATGAAATTCAACTGAATCTAACGAGGGATCTGTTATAGCCTGTTTTTGTTTCTCAGGCCATAACTAGTAGGAATCCCAAAAGAAACCATCACGAGAAAAGAAACTAGAGCGAGCACCCTAGCAAGACTTCAGACAATCAGCTTAAATCCACTTCTCTTACGTTCAAAGTCTGTTTGACTGGTCTGTACAGGTTTTGGCATTCCATTCGCAATAAATACACCAAACCAACCTGACCTGGAAGAGATTCCCCTCCAATGGAATTGCAGACATTCATGGCTAATCCTGCAACCCATTGGGATATCCCACCCTACAAACAAACATTAATTCCATAGTGCTTCTATATTAGCTTCATCATGGCCTCAACTATTCGGTTTCTAAACTCTTCACTTTCACATTACTTAATATCAACTAAATTATAAGAACATACACAAATTTATAGAACTTGTTATAGCAATCGAGTGTTTGTCCTTGTACAAACATTAACATAGTAAAATTATATAAAATTAGTCACATCAAAATCAAAACATCATATGAGAAGTGACAACAATTTTTTTTTAATTTTTAATACACAAAATTCAACAATGACATGTGAAAGTTGCCACCTCGAATTTTAAGAAAATTTCATACTAAATGTTTTTAGTTTTATTTTTTGTGTTTTAGAAATTAAGTCACATTTTCGGGAATTTATGTTCCATCAATAACCTCTTTGAACAATGAGAAAATTGAATGACTAAAATTTTCAAATTTCGTTTTTTTTAAATCAATTCAATAAATTGTATTTTCTAAACATTATAAAATTTTATAACATGAAATTTAATTAATGTTAAGTCAAACCACTTTAATTAGAATAAATTATTGTATTCAATTGTGTTGACACGTAAGTAATGGGCATGCATGACATCAATAGTAGGAAAATCAAATTGTTGCCCCGTGTGTTATGTCTCACGAAAACTAAAGAAGGAAGGTTGTGTAAAGCTGGCTAAACAAGGTTCAGGCAAAATTGGCCTTTTAGATAAGGAGGAAGAAAGCTTTGCAGAGGCAAACCAAGTTAACGAAGGTTGGAAATGTGGAGTCGAAAAATTGTTGGGTAGTCTAACTGAATGAGATGACCTATCAAAACAATGGGTGTATTTACAATAGATGGATTATTTAGTAGACTATTTTTTGTTTACAAATCTCCATGTATTTGATTTCCCATTGCTATGGGTACTTAATTCCAATCCAATCAAATGATATTGGGATGGAATGTTTTGATCTATCAATTTCCACCATGTTAAGCAAGCATGAACTTTCATGGACCTTTTTTGTTAAAGGAGAGAGAGTGTCATTCCCAAATATGACTACTACCAAGGATTTTAATTGGATAATCTTAGATCCAATATCCATTTTAAAACTCTATGGAAGGATATAAGAGTTAAGGAGATGGTATATGCATGGATCTTCAAGTCTTATTGAGTACCTTGGGAAAACTGTACCAAAACACAGACCATTGTGTAGAGGTCCAACAAAACCACCGATGATTGCATCAGTAAAATCTACATGATGGGTATCGACTACATCACAAAGAGATAAAATGAGTAAGAAGGTCTTGACTAGGGGTCCAACGCCAACATTTACAATTCCAAGGTGCACATATTTGTATCTTTCGAACTTAGCCCAATCAATTTGTTCATTGTTTATTAAGTTGATAGGTATAGGCTCTTATGTGTATGTAAATGAAACATTTATTGTACTATTTTTTACATGTGTGTGGGAGTGATAAAGCCACCATTTCATTTTACATACTTCTTAAGGCAAGATGCTGGGAGGTTTCAAATTCACATACGGGTTTAGAAAATCAATTGTTATGATTGAAGAAGAAGGTTTAACATTAGCAAATGAAAATATTCTTTCGGCTAAAAAAATAGTGTTTAAGTCAGATTCATAGTATATTGAATGAAACTCAACTGAATCTAACGAGGGATCTATTATAGCCTGTTTTTGTTTCTCATTTTAAAGCATTTGCTTGTTTTTTAAGTATGGTCTTTCTTTTTATTTTAAAGTTTTGACTTTAGTTTCTTTTAAATTTTTCTTTGATTTCAGGCTTAATTTTGGTTTTACTTAGTGAATTTCATTGTTTTTAAGGGCTTGTAGAATGTATATATGACTTAAAAGTTCTAAAAAATATCATAAAGTTTTATTCAAAACTATTAACTAAAGTTTAACCCCTTGCTGTGAGTTTTGATTTAAAAATTGTTAAAACAGATATTCTTGTAGTGGAGCTCAGAAAAGGTAAACAAGGGTGCTACAAGAAAATCGTGCTATTTGAAAAGTCATTATTTTGGCTCTAATTTTCAAAATTCGTGCATAAGAGAAGTCTTTCACACCTGTCGACGAGTTTGATACGTGTTTCAGCCACAATAATCATTGTGACAAGTGTTGTGAGATCAGGCAAAGAATCATTTGGGTGAGTTGCGGTTGTCCGGAGGTTATGACATACAAAGTAGTAGAATGATAATGATTATGCACGATGAGGATAATTCGCTATAAGCTACGCATTTCCTGAATGCATGAAGACCGTAGAAGTCGTTTGAGGACTTGGCAGTTTATGGTTGAAGACTGAAGAAGGTCGGCTATTTAGGGTTTGCAGGGTAACTGTTTAGCACTGTCGTGGCAGCTAGAGATAGACTTAAGAAGGATACTGGACATTTGGGAAGATAGGAAAGCAGATTTCTAGCAACCGAATCCATTATTTAGACAGATATGAAACGAATTATTGACATGTTCCATGAGTTCGGGTTCACATTGACAGAGGATTAGTTATTGATATTAACTAAGAATGCCAGTTCATAAACTCAATTTTTACTCAATGTCAAATCTTTTCTGTCAGTAGGGTCAAAATACTTATCAGTTTGAAAAGTAAAATTCAGGTCAAGGGTTTAATTTTCTCAGCATATGATTGACTGTTAAAATTGCAAATATTCGAATAGTGTTAAACTCTTTACTAAAGGAAGCACATTTAAGATCAATCATCCAGAATTAAGAGGAGTGGGAAAACAAACAGTGTTGAACCCTCATATATGTCTTGGCTTCAAGCTTTCCGTAACTGTGCAAGGTTATTTTCAGAGGAAGGATGGATGAACTATTTTGAGAATATTGATGGACACCACACAGAGCTTTCATATAAATTTGCTCAGGGATTGGACAAGGACATTCTTACTTTTGACACCCTAAAGATTGAGCTGACTAGAGAGCCGATAGCAGAGGCTATAGGCATTCCTGATGAAGGTGAATATTGGTTCAAGAAGGTAACTTTTACCTTTAATTCATATAATTACTTGCTTCCAAATGTTGTTGCAGACTGGGGTAAAGGAGTGCATATATAGAAGTTCAAACCAGAGTGGATAGAACCAATTAAAATTCTGCAAAGCTATGTAACTTGTGAAGGAAGATATGCATTTGTGTTTAAATACCATTTCAGGTTTCTGCAGCATCTAAATCATGAAGCAAAGATAAACCTTCCTTTCTTTTTCCTAAAGAGTTTGCAAAAGATGTACAACAGAGTAAAAGAGCATCAAGATCATACTCAACAGTCCATATTTCATCATGGTCTGATAAAGTTAATCATAAGTACAGTGCTCCAAAAGAAGGAAAAGACCTGGGACTATTTTCTATTATGGTCTGGGTTTCAATCTGAGAAAGAAGACCAATCAAAGAAAAGACAGGTGAACAAAGCATAGAATTTAGTCAAGAAATTAAAGAAAAAGGTCATAGTCGAAGTAGATGAAGACAATGTGCAAAGAGAGTCTGTGACACAAAGGGATGAAAATGTTGAAAATGAATAGCATAATAAAGTTCATGAAGATCAAATATCGAAGGTTCAAATGCAAGATTTAGATCACGTAGAAGATAGCCTTCATGAAAAAGTAAATCAAGGAGTAGATGAAAGTTTGTTAGAACAAGAACAAGTTCCTACAGGAATACAATCAGAAAGTAAGGAAAGCCCATTCATTGATAATCTAGGGCTGACAGTGTACAAGATTTACAACAACAGTCTGAAGAGAAGTTGGTGTCACAAGGAGTCAAAAGAAAGGTGTTTCAACTAGCATCCATAAAACACCAAGAAAAATCTTTGAGCGTGCTGGGAGAGATTGGGGTAGGTTGGAGACCCTAGACCAGACCCAAGAATAAATTGAGATTGAACATGAAAAAAATTGTTAAATCCTAAGTTAGCTCAGAAGGAAATCACAGTGATAGAAGACTCTTCATCCCAAGAAGACTTAGAAGAGGATGAAGGCTTGGATGTAAAAGAGATGAAAGGTGAGAAACAGGTTACTTTGAAGGATATGTCAGTTTTAACTAAAACTAAAATCTTAGAGCTATTAAAAGAGGTTCAAAGGAAAGTGACTTTAGACCATCATCAGGATGAGTTAATGAAGCAGCACTCAGTCATGACAAGTTTTTGTGCAAAGGAAGAAAAGATTACAGAACCATCAGCTGAATGCAGTTTTGAAGTTAATGAGTCTCCAAGGGTTCCTGTAACTATGACAGAGCAGCAAGAGGAGGATGAGGAGATCTTTAAGAAATTGAAGATTCCTTGGATGCCAGAAGGAATGCATTCTGCCTCAGAAGGACAATGTATTGATTCAGAGAATGAAAACTTACAGAGAAGCATTAAACAGTATAAGTATCAGATAGAATTCCTGCATGAAACAAATGAGGGGTTAGTAATTGCTGACAAAAAATTAAGAGAGGATGTAGAAGAGGTCAATAGCCATTACCAAGAGTTAATTGCAGTCTCCAAGGAAGCTTTGAAGAGAAAAAGATAGACACAAATTCTGTGTGCAGAATTGAAGCAAACTGTTCAAGACATAACACATCAAATTCAGGAGCTTTCAAAAAGAGTCGAAGACCTAGAAGCCGATCATCAGAAAACAAGGAGAAACACTCAAGCATTGGAAGGGATAGCCCTTTTGGCAGAGGATGCTAAAGATTTGTAAAATGATTTAAATTATAGGTGTTATTAGTTATTTTTTGTAAATAAGTTAGTTTAGTATGAATGACTTTATTTTGTTAAGTAATTCGGTGGTATGACCTAAAAAACAGTTTTTCAGTTATGTAACTGTTTTTGGTAACTAAGATAAAAGTAAGACTGTAGAATGATAGGGGGTTCGAATTTTTGTACAAGGGGAGGCTTTTAGCTACTATACAGAGCTAAGTTTCAGAAACTCTTATGTATTTTGAATTACTGATTATGGTATATATGCAAAATATAAGCCCTTTTTATCTTATATGTTGGTTTCATTTATGATTAGTGTAATCACTTAGTTTATAAATTCATTTCTTGTTTAATGTTATTTCTCATGGAATGCTTGTGAGCTGTGGATGAAAGTCAATAATGTGCTTATATTGTTCTGGTTTATGCTTCATATATGATACATCTCAGTATTTCATTGTTGCATGATTTAGTGTTTGTCTTAGCCTTATGAGTTTTTACCCTCTTGTTTACAAACTGCACAACCAAAACCCTAAAAAAAACATGTTTTACTTATTTTTATTTATTGAGATTGTGTTGGCTTGTTCTTTAGTAGTCTGAGAACAATTTCTGGCACTAACATCATTGGCGTCGTTGCCAGGGACGAAGCTGAAGCATACTTTCCCTGGGTTATTCATCATTCAACAGGTTTTGAGAGGTGGATTTAAACCAACAATTTTTTAAGACTACATTTCACCAAATAGTTCACAGTGGCTACTAAAGGAGTTGGAACAAGAAGTAGACCTAGTTCACCTTTACACTTGGGTGTCTCAGATCTAGAGCAAATTCTGAAAATAGCTAGGAAAATCAAAAGGTCTTAGTCATCTCTAGCCTTATGTAACCCTGACCAAATAGACTTATTGTCACCCTTTTATGTTTCAAAGGAAGAGGAACAATATTCATCCTGGTTGAAACCTACAATCCCTGTTAGAAATTTTCAAATTTTTACTAATCCTCAGTCTTTCAAGAAAGCAAAAGTCTTATCTCCTGGAAAAATCCCTTTATTTCACCTCAAACTCAGTAAGAGTCCTTTTCAGCCAAGTTCCAGTCAAGTTTTTCCTTCATCTAAACCAGTCAGTTTAAAAATGCCAGCCCAACATCAACCATTAGATATGATGGATCGAATGGTAGCAGCTAGGTATGCACCTTTAGTTTTACCTTAGCCCTTAAATGCTCTTCCTGGTGGAGATTACCAAAAGTACTTACCTAGGTTTAATGGAAAAGGTGAGACAACAGCTGAGGAGCATTAGGATGCATTTCTCAACTATGCAGATAATCAGAATATTGAGGCAAAAGATGTGTGGATGAGGATGTTCGTACAAAGTCTGGATGGAGAGGTCAGAAGATGGTTTAGAGAGTTACCAGCAAACTCTATTACTTTAATAGAAGAGCTTCAAGATGTTTTCATGAGGTAGTGGGGTGATACTAAGGATCATACATATTACATTACAGAGTTTAGAGCCCTAAGAAGGAAGAAAGATGAAACTATAGCTGATTTCTCTAAGATG
Organism: Pseudotsuga menziesii; assembly: GCA_001517045.1. Taxonomy (NCBI): domain Eukaryota; kingdom Viridiplantae; phylum Streptophyta; class Pinopsida; order Pinales; family Pinaceae; genus Pseudotsuga; species Pseudotsuga menziesii. The sequence continues at coordinate 507,823 of LPNX010647381.1, read as the reverse complement.
TTCAATAAAATGTATGGTAGAATCCCTACAGAGATTAAACCTTCTGAAACTTCTGCAAAACTCACTTATGCTAATGCTTTTGACCATGATTTTTCCTTACTCTTGAGAGAAAGAAGGCCTGTTACTTCACTTAATATGCAAGAAGTGGCATTAGAAGTGAAATCTAATATTCTTGCTTCTAACAGACTGAAGGGAAACTCAGTTCAACAAGTTTATGATAGAAAGGGTAAGAAGGAGGCAGCTCCAGTAGTTTCAACATCACAATCTGCAGATGGTAAAATTGATGAGATGGCAAAATTAGTGAAAATCCTAACAACAAAACTAAACAAATTGGAATTAGAAAAAAATCCAATAGGCCTGTTTAAGAGGGGGACATAAACCATAATAATCCAAATCAGTTTAGAAGACAGTTTGCACCTCGTTTTATTCCCAGAGAGAGAAGAAATAGTGACATACAACGAGAGAGGTGAGAAGATGAAGATAAAAAGGTGCCACCCCCACTTCAAAACAATGTCACTGATGAAGGAGAAATAGAAGAAGAAGAGCTATTTGAGGATCCAGATCAAGACATGAATTATTGTGGAGAACAGTTGACTGAAGGTTTTGTGAATGAGGAAGTTTTTTTTTAATTTTGAATATTATGATGCAGAGGTTTTTCAGACAGAAAATGATTTAAACCTCAAAGTAACTTCTGATATATATTAGCCTGATCCAAAGAAAACCATAAATTTAATATCAGGGCTAAAACATGTGGTTCAAAACCCTAAAAACAAGGCAATTCTTCCTCCTAAACAACAATCTGATCCAGCATTAGGGAAAAGACAGAATCAGGATAAACCAGAGAAGGCTATTGAAGTTGAAGAAGTGAATAGAAACATGCAGAATTTTAATCTTGAAAATGAATTGTGCAAAATTAAAATCCCCATGCCTTTCACTGAGTTGATAAAAAATCCTTCTTACAAAAATTTAGTTTTGAAAATGATTGGTTCAACAAGCAGTCAAGTACCCTCTGAGACAGTAAATTTACAGGAGGAAAATCTCAAAAAATTTATTGGATCAGCTTTGGCAGAGAAAACTGAAAATGATGCAAGTGCATCCCCACCTTTTTACATCACATTAACCATTCATGAGTAGATGATACATAATTGTCTTTTGGATTCAGGAGCATCTCATAATCTAATGCCAAACGCAATCATGGAGGCTTTAGGATTGAGCATAACAAAACCTTATCATGATTTGTATGCTTAGAGCTTTAAAATGTTTAGGAGTGATAAAAGACATGGTGGTTAGCTTAGCTCAGCTACCAATGAGAAGTGTCATTATGGATGTAGTAGTGGCAGATATCACACCTAAATTTGGAATGCTCCTTTCTAACTCTTGGGCTAAGAAAGTAGTTAGAACTTTACATATGGACTTAACATATGCAACCTTTCCTATCTTTGGAGGTGAGAACATAAGGTTGTATAGAGAGTTACAATTTGCTTATATTGTGACTGATGACAGGAATCCTACAAATCATCCATTATATGTTGTTGAAAAGGATTTGGGTACTTGTATGTTGCACTTTAGTGATGATAATGATGTTGTTGGTCTGTTACAGGTTGAAAAAGAAAAATCAATTAAATGTACTAGGGAACAGGAGGATGAACTTTGATTGAATGTATTTTGATGGATCATCATCTAAAGAAGGTGCTAGAGCAGGAGTTGTCCTGATATCTCCTGGTGGTGAAGTGGTAAGGTTAATGTATAAGTTAGAATTTATTACCACTAATAATACAACAGAGTATGAAGCTCTGTTGTTAGGTTTAAGAGCTGCAAAAGATTTAGGTATTCAGCAAATCTATGTTTATGGCGAATCCGAGTTGGTTGTTCAGCAAGTAAGGAATAACTATCAAGTAAAGCAAGATTTTTTGAAAGTGTACATGAACGAAGTATGGGATATGATAGATAATTTCTTTGTGGCTTTTAATATTTCTTATATTCCTAGGGATCATAACCAAACTGTTGATTCTCTTGCCCTAGCAGCTACACATTTCAGAATTCCTAATATCCTATTGAAGTTAGGTACATACCTTTTGTGCCAGATAATATAAAGCAATGGAGAGTTTTTAAGGATGATTTAGAAATTAAAAGGTTTTTAGAGCTGACTGGTGAGTTCTATAATTCCTTAATTGACCAAGAACAGGATGATGAAACTGAATATACTGAGGGTGTTGCAAAAAATGAAATTGCAGGTCACAAAATCATTGAGCTGAAAAGTAATTTTATTTCTAAGGGTTTGGTGCCTTTAGAGAGCATTTTTTCGAAGGATGATACCCCCTTAAAACCAGCTATGCGGTCTTCAGAAGAAAAATGTAATGGATTGTAATATTGGCACAAAGGAGCACCCCGGAATAGTGAAGATCTCAAAGGCACTTACAACAGAGCAAAGAAACAGGTACATCAAGATATTAAAAGAATATGTTGATATTTTTGCTTGGTCATACGAGGATTTGAAGACTTATGATACTAGTATTATACATCATAAAGTGCCTTTGAAACCAAATGTCAAACCATTCAGACAGAAATTAAGGAGAATCAATCCTGCTTTATTCCCCATTATAGAAACGGAGGTAAAAAAATTGTTGGATGCTAAGATTATTGTTCCTCTTTGATATTCTTCATGGGTAGCAAATCTAGTACCTGTCAGAAAAAAGAATGGTGAAATAAGATTGTGTGTTGACTTTCGTAATTTGAATAGGTCTTCACTTAAAGATAACTATCATTTACCAAAGATTGAACAAATATTGCAGAAGGTGGTGGTTGCACAAAGGATCTCAATGGTAGATGGTTTTTCAAGGTATAACCAAATTGCAATGCACCTTGATGACAGAGAAAAGACAACCTTTACTACCCCTTGGGGTACTTTTATGTACGACAAAATGCCATTCAGATTAATGAATGTTGGAGCTACCTTTCAAAGAGCTATGGACATAGTTTTTGTTGGAGAGAGGGATAAGTTTGTGGTGATCTATTTAGATGACATAATAGTTTTCTCACAGTCTGATGATGAGCACTTAAAACACCTAAAACAAAATTTCTTGAAGTGCAGAAAATATGAACTGTCTCTCAATCCCAAAAAGTCACATTTTGTTGTATAGGAGGGTAAGTTGTTGGGGTCATTTGGTTTTAGTTGATGGCATAAGGATAGATCCAGAAAGGGTAAAAGCTATTCTGAAAATTAGTTTACCAAGAAGTAAGAAAGATGTGCAATCTTTTATTGGAAAAATAAATTTTTTGTGTTGGTTCATACCAAATTTTGCTGAAACCATTAAACAAATTATAGACATATTGAAAAAAGATCAGGAAGTGAAGTGGACTACAGAAGCTAAGAATTCATTTGAGAAGATTAAGATAGTTGTTACAGAAGCACCAGTGCTAGTAAGTCCTGATCTTTCAAAGGAATTTTTTACTTTTTCTTTTGCATCAGAGTATACTTTAGCAGTTGTTTTATTACAGAAGAATAATGATGGACTTGAGCAGCGAATTGCAATTTTTAGCAAGACCCTCAGAGACTCAGAGTTGAAGTACATCACTTTGGAGAAAAAAGCTTATTCATTGGTACAAGCATTAAAGTTTTTTAGAATTTATGTTCTACATTCTAAAGTCAATGCTTATGTTCCTAATGCTGCCATTAAGGATGTAATAACTCAACCCGATAGTGGAGGGAAAAGGGGGAAATGGATTGCAAAGATAATGGAATATGATGTGGACATCAAGCCTACAAAACTAGTGAAGGGACAGGGTTTGGCTAAATTGTTAGCTGATTGAAATTGTCAAGCTTGTTGATTGCATGGGCAGACCCGGGTTTACTATAATCAACCAACAACACCCCTAGCTCACTGGCCCTTTCTGCAACAGACCGCAAGCGGCCTGAAGTCTCACCCGAAGTGATCCTAATGGGTTGGCCAAGGACTCAAGCGTCTTAGACCGGGTTCCGTGGCAATCCTACTTACTGCTTGTGGCCCTTCTAGCCACGAGATCTCGGCCTCTGCGCGTCGCAGATTCTCTTCTACACGGGGCTCGCCTAGCCGCGATTTCTCGGACTCTATGCGCGTTGCGTGGTATCTTTCATCGCTGCTCAACTTCCCCTTACCTCAATATTCCCAATCTTATCGCGTCGCGCGCGCAGTGCGACACGCACTTCCTCTGCCACACTAAGCCTTTAACTTACGGTATCGTGCACCGCAGCTCCTCTGCCGATGCGGTATCGCCTCTCTGCGATACTCTTCCTCCGTGACTCAGCGCACTTAGTGTGGTCGTGTCGACATGCGGGGTTCAGCTTACTAGATTGTTATACTGTGACTAAGTGACTGCTTAACACAACTTCTTAATTGACCCGCATACAATATGCCAAAGACTTCAATGTATGGTTATCCTTCTAAGTTACTGTAACTGATTAACGCATTCATTCCTTAACTGTAACAAAACTCATGTGCAAACAATAAGCAATAGTAATAAGCACAACACATGCATTCATCACATAACACGTAGGTTTTAACGTGGTTTGCCCCCAGGATGGGAGTTACGTCCACAGAACTGTGCTTCTCTATTATAGCTTAAGGGAAGGCAAACACAGTTCTGTTGCATCTCATATGCAGCTCAAGATCTTCTCTCTTAGATCTTTCTTCTCTACCTTTATGTTGTCACCCTTACAACATACTCTTCCCTCTCAGTCGATCCCTGCGGATCGTTACATGAATGCTCTATAAGCCGGCTACTGGTTTTAGTAAGATTGCTACAGCTTAGAACCAGAACCAGAGCTCAGCTTTTACAACGGTCTACGTATCCTTATTGCCTGTTTCAATCACGACTGTCTAATTATCTAACCAACCCTTTACAATACAAAATTACATTCTTTTATAAGCAGCCCAAAGGTCTTGCTTTTACAACATTGTGGGCCTATCCCAACAGTAACCCAAACCCTAATTAGTGACAGTTGGTCCTCTCTATCCTTGAGGTAGCCGCTTCCCGTCACACCACAGCTCTCTGCAGTCTTCCATGCTTCCCGGCACTGACCATGGGTACTATGCACCGCTTCTCTTTTCTGTCCTTCATCTTCAATGCTTGAGCCTCGTTGCTCCATCTTCTTTATGAGGGTCGCTAAGCCCTCCTATATTCCGTCGCTGCCTTCAATGCAGTGGGTGAGCTCTCTCTTCTCGGCCGCTCAGGTACCGTTGCCTTTCTTTGACTTTCCTATCTCAAAAAGTCATGGTTTCCGGCTCTGCTCTGCAGCTGGAAACGTGCTACGGCGTCGTAGCTCTGTCTTATCCTCTTTCTGCCAAAACTTATCTCTCCGCTAAACTTAACAGCTTCTTCTGTAGCTGCGGGACCCTACTCCAACAGTCCCCTAACACTTACTTGTGGCTCACCCCCGAGCCACTACCAGCGGGCTTCTCCTGCTGTAGCTTTGCTTTGGCTTCCTGCGAAGTCCTCTACAACTTCTGTCGAAGTCCTTCGACTTCAGTCTTCATCACCTCGACACGTTCTTTCGTAGAATCAAGCGAAGCTTGATCAACCTTAGAGTCCTCTGTTTCATCCACTTTCTCTCTTATAGCAGTGAAATCCTTCACCTTCTGCTCAGCCGCGTCAACTAATTCGGTGATTTGCTCCTGGTAGGGTTGAAGCAGGCTGTTGATGTGTATTTCCTGTGTTCTTAGCCGCTGGACTTCCTGCTGCAATCGGTTTATCTCCTGTGTCTTCCTCATCTTCTGACGAGCTGCTAAGCTCTATATTTCTTCTTTCAATGCCGCTGCAGTATTCTCTACCTTCTGAATATTTTGCTGAACTACTACTTTTTGCGGCGGCTCATCTAACTCGGCCCATGTGCTTGTTGCTTCCGCGAGTACCATCATGGCTTCATCAATGCTATATTTTATCCGTGCCGAAGTGAGTCGAAAGGCTTCTACTCACGCTTTCTGGTCTGCTTGGGAGGTGTCTCGTACACGGGCTTCAAGCTCGGCGATCTGCGCATCGTGGTCTACCCTCATCCTGGCCACCTCTTCATCCATCTTAGCCACGGTTTCTTCCAGAGCCTTTGCTCTGTCTGCTATTCTCCTTATCTTTTGTGGTGCTGGCAACACGAAATCGATATTACATTTAGGTAGCTCTAGAGTGATGCTCTGTAGTACTTGGGATATTTCTTGATCCCTATCTTAACAGGTTTTTAACTCGTCTACCTTTTTCTGAAAACTGGTGGCGAGTACTGCATTCTATTGCTTCAATTGCGCATTCTGCTTGTAGGTCATGAGCTCCCTGGTCCTGAGCTCTGTGTTTATCTGCTGTTGGATCATCTGCAATTGCTCAATATGAAATTCTGCCAGATTAACCTCAATGGGTTGCTTAAACTGAACTAGCGGGTCCTTTGTTGTCGCAGGGAATCTGATACTCCCTGGTGGAATCAAAACAGTATTGAGGCGATCTGTTGCCATGGTTTCCTCACGGGACACCGGTGGTGTCGAAGTTTCTCCGGCAGTTGCCTTTACTGGTGGGATATGCATCATGGCAGTCTTCTCTGTGATTGCTTTCAGGTCTAGAGTCTGCTTTTCTACTGCGCTCTCCATCTTTTCCTGCGACTCCTTCACCGCTTCAAATGAGTCCTTCAATGTGTCGCACGTCCTTGTTGCAATGAGTTCATAGTCCTCATCTGTTAATGTGGCCATCGAAATTGGCTTTGTAGCTTTCTGCTTTTTCTTCTTCCGTATTTCTGGGGTCTCTTGTTCTCCATCCTTGGTTGTGTGTTCTTCTGTCGGCCCTTCTGGATTGTTTCTCTTTTTGCCCAGCGGTGGCACTTCTGTTGTGTCTGGTGCTTGGGTCTCCATTTTGTCTTTGCCCTTTTCGTGTGGGTCTGTTTGCGTGGTATCTTATGGGAGGGGGGTGGTATCTTCATATTCTTGCTGCCATTGGTCATCAAAGCCTTTGATGACATTTTCAATATCCTGCGCTGTCATCCTGTACCAGCCAGGAGCCCAATCATCTCTTTTTGTTCTTTTCGGTCTAAGATAGATTGTATGGCTGTCTGCCATAAAATTAAGCCGATTATCGTATACGTCCACGAGCTCTGTACTGGTCTGTGGTGATGCTTGGATAATTGTTTTCAACAGCTTATAGTAGTCATAGAAGACTAGCGTATTAACCTGTTTCCTTGCTTGGCTGTTACTGTCCCATAAACTGGCATAGCGCACTCCTCGGGGGCTCCTCCTGCGAGCTGTGGAAACTAGGTATTGGGCGGCTCCTTCCAGCCGACGAAGGCACATAGTATAAGCAACCATGAGAAATGGAAAGGGTGGTTCGCTTGATCTTGGGCCGCCAAACAGTCTTCCTGAAACATATTTAATAAAAACAGGGACCAGTTGAACTGCTCTCCCTCTGTGACTTGTATAGCCAAGTTGACCACTGATCCTGTGACTTCCTTTGGTCGAACCTTGGTTAGCAATCTGCCTGCAAGAAGAATGGCTGTAAATCTGAGCGTTTCATTGTGTAAACTCATGATGTCGTACCCTCTGCCTCCTCTCTGCAATTTGTACTTTTTGACTAAGGCTGCTGGCAGCTTGGAATCCTTGGTTTTTCCTGATGTCTGTATCTAGGGAGCTTTACCAGTCTTAGACAGTCCAGTAATGCAGTGTATTAAGTCGACATTTAGGTCGACCTTGTGGCCTAACCAGAGATAGCCTCTGTGTACACACGACAGTAGGACACGCACCACGGCATTGACCTCTGCACTACGTCCAAAATGGGGTAGTCACAACAATTTGAGCAACCCTGAAGGCTCAAGAATTTGGACATGTGGTAGGGGAACAAATTCTTCTCTACCTGTTCTTGGGTTCCTCTCTAGTTGAAGATATGCATCTGACTTAAAGTGGGGGTACGTCTTGCCATCTCCCAGGTTGTAATCAATAAATTTAACAACACCAGCATATCCTACAAGATCTCCATTTTCTTTTACTCGAGAATCTATTGGTGGAATGGGAACAGTAAGCTTACTAGTCTTAGGGAGCTTGCCCTCTGGAGCGCCTTCGACTCGTGGTATGAGGTAGTCTGCTGAACTCAGGATTTCCTCGTCCGGCCTTGAACTGGATTCCTCTGGAAGCTGAGACTGACTCCTCGTCTGTGGTGGTTCTCTAGTTCGGGACGAGCTCGGCGGGTTTCCTCTAGATGGCGTCGTCATAGCTCCTGCAAGGCCGTGATGTTGAAACCTTCTCAAAATGTTTGCTATAGGTTCGTCCTTGGACATAACCCACTTAGTACCAGATGGCGGGCATGCTCTAGCTGTAACTTCTTAAAATCACAGCACTCTGTAACAACTTAGCTCGACACAGGGAATGCTTAACACTTATTCTCCAGCTCTCGATTTTTCTGCAAGCGTAACTGTCCCAATTGAATACTTTTTGTTTTTATGTCACATACGATAATTCTGGACACAACGGTCATCTAGAATGGGCGCGTCGGTCATATTAATTGCCTGGATAGGACTAGATCCGTCATTCGATCCTCAATAAATGCTAAAGTCTTGATAGAACTTTCCTTGAAGTGTACGTGTACCGGCGCCAGTCCCAAGATTTGCCAAATCTGGAAACTTTAATTATGTTGCCGCCAAATCTACAGTAAGGGATACCGGTCATTTCTTCATTAACTGCATGTCAGACAGTGACTTGACTAGCCCACTATCGGTTGCAAAACTGAATACGTGGCACGGGGAAGCATCGCACTGCTGCAATACGACTCCACATTACCTGCGCAAAACAATACCATTTTTTATTTTATTTTTTAACTGATTCCTCATAGCTATACTATCGGTCGGTGTAGACTGATTCCCGGTGCGATGCCTCCTTTCAACTACACTAGACATCTGCACCTACATAACTGGTTTAAGCTAGGGCTGAGAGGCGAGGTGGCTATCACTATAGAGCTTAAGCCTACTGCCATTGATCCATGTGGGAAGAAGCTCCCCGTCCAACTGGCTAAGCTGAACGACACCTCCCTCCGTAACTTGCTGTATCTGATACGGCCCCAGCCAATGTGTCTTGAACTTCCCTGGAAACTTAATGAATTTGCTGTCATAAAGGAGCACTAGGTCTCCGGTCTGGAAAGTCTTGTTCTTAATATGTCTATCATGCCAAGCTTTTTCTCGTGCTTTCTGCACTTTCTGATGGAATCCAGCGATGAATCTGTCTTCTTCTAAGGAAAGCAGCTGTGCTAGCCTTTCCTCCACTGTGTCTATATCAGTCATTGCGGTAATCTGAGCAATTCTCAAACTGGGAAGAATGTCCTCCATAGGCATAACAGCCTCCTGCCCATACACCAGGCTGAAAGGTGTATGTCCCGTGAGTTTCTTGCATGTGGTTCTGTATGCCCATAATACAGCGTTAACTCTGAGATCCCAATCATTCCTCTGGTTATTACAGATCTTAGTAAGAGCATTTTCTAGAATCTTGTTAAATGCCTCCACCATACCATTAGCCTGTGGGTGGTAAGGGGTGCTCTTATGGTGCTGAATCTGGAACTCTTCTATCAAAGCCTCAATGGTGTGGTTCAGGAAATGGGTACCTTGATCACTCATCAAAATTACTGGGCATCCAAATCTACTGATGATGTGTTCGAAGAGAAACTCTGCGGCCGTCGCAGCATCACAATTTCTTACTTCCTTGGCCTCAGCCCACCTGGTGAGGTACTCTGTTTCGGTGATAATATATCTTGCACCGGTGCGCTTTCCTGGTGGGTTGATAGGACCCACAAAGTCTATAGCCCATTTGTCAAATGCGCGCAACGTGACCTACGGTCGCAGCGGCATTTCATCGCGTCGCGAGGGTTTTCCTACCCTCTGGCAGATATCGCAGCATCTGCAAAAGTCCTTGGTGTCTTTATGTAACGTAGGCCACCATAGTCCTGCCTCCAGGATTTTCTGCGCAGTCGGCTTTCCAGTGAAATGACCTCCTGCAGTTCCTGAGTGTCCCTCTCTGAGGATAGCGTCTTTTTCATGCGGCATCACGCATCTGCGCAATACTTCATTTGGACCTAACCTGTATAGGCATCCTGCAATGAGGGTGAATTATGCTGCCTTAACAACCAACTGCTTCTTTTGCTGCTTAGTGAACTCATCAGGTGCTACTCCTGTAGTGAGGAATTGAATAATGTCGGCATAGTAGTCATCTGCGATCTGCACAGAGAACAACTGCGCATCGGGCAGATTGTCTTCTAGGTTGTTGGGCTCTTCCCCTGAGTCTATACACGACAGATGATCAGGTCCAGCGTTCAGTGTTCCTGGTTTTACAATGATTTCAAAATCATATTCCTGAAAGAGGAGTAACCATCTGCAGATTCTCCCCCCTAACACTGGCTTATTGACTAGGTACTTCAATGCGGAATGGTCAGTAAACATTTTAAACGAGGCGCCCAATAGATAGTGCCTGAACTTCTGCAGCGCATACACCATAGCTAAGCCCTCTCTTTCTGTTGTTGATAGCTTTCTGCTGGAATATGCGATGGGATGGTCAAGATCCCCTTCTCCTGGTTGTGTCAAGACGACTCCTAGTGCGATGCCGGATGCATCCACATGTACATGAAATGGCTTAGTCCAGTCTGGAAACACTAGGATGGGTGCTGTAACCATTTTTTCTTTAAGCGTGTCTAGGCTCTGCTGACATTCCTCATTCCATAGGAACTTTACATCTTTCTTTAGCAATTTCTCCATTGGTGCGGTAATCTTTGCGTAGCCCTTGATGAACTTTCTGTAGTACCCGGTATGACCAAGTACTGTCCTCAGCTGCTTGACTGAATTGGGTGCGGGAAGGTTTACGATGATGGCGATCTTCACGGGATCTACCATCAAGCCTTGCCTGCACACAATATGACCCAACAAAATACCGAATGGTGCACAAAATATACATTTTTTCAAGTTTAGAGAAATCTGGTACTGCCTACATTTTTCTAGCATCAGTCTTAAATCTCCTATGTGCTTGTCGATTAGCCCAAATACAGTCCAATCATCAAAATATACTTCTAGGAATTTATGGATGTACTCTTTAAATACAGCAACTACTACTCTAGAAAAGATAGCTGGTGCATTCTTAAGGCCAAAGGGCACTACCGTATACTGGAATGAGCCCCATTCTGTTGCAAAGGTGGTCTTAGATTGATTTTCTGGATGTATTCTGATCTGGTGGTAGCCTGAGAAGCCGTCAGTGAAGGAGTAGACCTCCTGTCCTCCCACGTTGTCTAATACCTCATCAGTGAACGGTGTCGGAAATGGATCATGAAGTGATGCATCGTTGAGTTTTCGCAGATCGACACAGATTCTGATGTCCCCTTTTGTTTTCTTCTCTTGCACGACCATGGGGCTAACCCATTCGCTTTCTTATACCGGTTCAATGATGCCTGCTGCTAACATCTTATCGATCTCGTCCTTGACTTTTTCTTTGTAACGCGGTATTAATCTATATGGGCGCTGCTTAACTGGTCGAGCATCCTCCTTCAATGGTATCCTCATCACTCCCAGGTCTCTGACTATTCCCTTCATCTCTGTGAACTTGGTGGGAAATAGGTCCTGATAGTCATGTAACAAATCTGCGATCTGTCCAACTGTTTCATCGTTCCAATAGTCTCTAATAGAGGCAAACTTAGGTTCTGCTTCTGTGCCAATATTGACCTTTTTTATCTTGATGGGCTCAGTGATTGCTGGATTTTCTAACTGTGGTCCTCCAACATCGCGAGTGCCTTCTGACTCCGGAATGTTGGTGTTGCGCGGGTCCTCATCCGCCTCCTCTGATTCTGATGCAAAATTATAGCATTCCAACGCCTCTTCTAGCTGGATAGCCCACTCAGGTTGGACTGGTACTGAGATGGTGCAATCCTCAAATATCTTGGTCTTGATTATGTCTAGGGCCTGAGCAACACTTGAATGTTCTGATTCAAACGCGAAGGTGAGTAGGAAACTGTCTGTCATAAGTGACCATGTGGTCGTCCCCTTTCGCAATTCGGTCTCTGTGTACCAGTTCCTTGGAACTGTGTCCAATGTGGGAATAAATCGGTGAACCCATTCATCCTTGGGAACGTCCGACCAGTTCTGTTCGTATGCCTGAATGTGTGTCCTGGGGTCAGTTTCTCCTATGTACTTCTGCTGGATATACTCTCTATTGACAGAAAATCTGATCATCATTAGTCTTTTAATATCCTCCCATGATGTGATATTCTCTTTATGCACATACCACCATGTTGCAGGTGTGGCTCTTACTGCAAGGTCCATAGCTGGGATCCTCTGCTCGTAAGGGATCTGCTGCTCAAACTGCTCAAGGAAATCCTGGATATCTGTCAGTCCATGAAATGATGGAAGGTTAGTGGCCTCTACGCCAATCCATCGCAGTGACTTACTCATAAACGCACATCTGCGAGCTGAGACTTTGTAAAGTCTGTTCTGCCAGTTCTCTAGGCCAACATAAGAATCTGACTCGCATGAGCTGTCGCATTGCCAACTAATGTTCCCTTCTGCTGTTGGGTTGATATAGTCGTTCTGGTTCGCAGTCATATGGTAGAGGCTATCCATATTACGTGCCTCCTCCTCTTCTCATATAGGTTCAATATATCTAGGACCCTGGAAAGGATCTAATGGCGCGATGACTCAGATATGCGCATCCTCAAAGGTCATTTGTCTTCTCTTTAGGTCGATGACAGCCTTGCTACCGATCGCCCAACCAATACTTAATAACACTGGATACGTTCGACTGTCACCAATAATTTCTATAACCTCAAAGTCCGCAAAGCTGCGTACTCCGTCAATTTCAACTGGCACCTGTGGCAATCGACCCAATGGTGATACTCGTTGCTGGTTAGCTAATCTCAGGTGGATAGGCGATATGTCTAACTGAGGGCTACCCATCTGTTGCCATGTCTGCTTAGTTAGCACATTCACCTCTGATCCTAGATCTAAGACGACCTCATCCATTTCAAATTCTCCAATCTTCGCTGTAAGCTTCATCTCTCTTCCGGTCCTTGTATGTCCTGTAATATTATGAACAGCGCGGTGTGCACTGTCCAGGAGAGAAGGTTGCTGACACTGATCTATGATGCACTGTAGCTCTCTAATGGCTTTTTCATTTCTGAGGAGTTTCAAGCAACTATGCAGGAAGGATTGTACACTTTCTGTCGATTCACCCTCGTCGCATCTTCCTGATGTGGTAGCCTGCGGTACCTGTTCACTGCTATCACCATAAGGTGCTTGCTGTGGTACGCCCCTAGACGGCGATACCTCGGATTCTGATTGCATAGGTTGATCGAAGGAAGCCTTAGCTTCCTGAAATGTCTCTTTGTTCTTTTGCAGGTCGAATGGTGTTGCTTTACTAGGAGCTCTGCGCACCCGCGGCTGTTTTGTGTTCTTTTCGGGATCCTGCGATGTCCCACTGGTGGAAGCACCGCTCCGAGTCATAATGTTAACTTTGGGTTCTGATTCCTCCAGTTCGGCAACAATAAGCTGGATGTTCTGGTGTACTACTGGCTTAGGGTCTTTGATCTTAGCTATCAAGATAGGACACTCTTCTATGGTATGATCGTAAGATTTGCAGTAGTTACAAGTGGTGGTGGGGTTCTGACAGTCCCTAGCATAGTGTCCTACAACTCCGCAATTATAACAAGTGATTGGCCCATGACCTTGGCCAAAACCTCCTCCTCGGCCAAAGCCTTCTCCACGTGCAAAGCCTCCTCCACTGCCTCGTCCTCTGAATCCTCCTGCACGGCCTCCGTAAGCCTGATCCGGCTGTGGTCCTGTTACTGGACCCGGTGTTTCTGATTGGACTCTGTACACGTCATGTTTTCTATCTAACATGAGATCATAGGCTCGGTAGTCCTGTTCATCATGTCCGACGGACTTGCAGAAGACACAGTATAGGTTCTTAGGTGATTGTACATACTTCTGAAGCAAAGGGCATTGCTGAGGCAGATGTCCTTGTGTTTTACATATTTCACACCATGACCCTTGTGTTCATGGTAAGGGGTTAGGAGCCCCTGATGCTAAATATTCTGCAAAGACTGGACAGTTGTCTTTACTATGGCCTTGTGCTCTACACTTTATGCACCATATGTCTTGCATAACTTCTTTCCCCTTCTTAAGTTCGTGTATCTGTAACGTGAGGTTGGCCAACTGGTTCTGTAGGGTTGTCATGCCTGTGGTAGTCTCTGCTAGAAGTGAAGCCTCTAGTTTCATTGCCATCTCCAGCGCTTCATCTTGAGTAGTGAGTTTCTGCTGCATTAGTGGCAGTCTGATGTGAGGGAGCAGCGCTGCAATAAACCATTCCTTATGCTGCTCTAGTGCAAAGTCAAAGCTTACTTGGTCTATCAGGGCTTTGAATTTCTGGTCAAAGTCCCATACTGATTCTGATGGAAGCTGCTTAATATCCTTGCGCTCTATTATACACTGAGATTCAGACTTAGGTTTCTTAAACTCTTTGATCATGGCATTCTTGACCTGGGCAAGTGTCTTGGGTAATGTAGTATACTTTATGTACCATGTCAAGGCTCTGTCTCTAAGTGTGGTGACCAACTGTACAAGTTTAAGGTTATCATCATTGATTGTTTTAATGGTCCACATGGCTTCACATAGGAACCAATGTTGTTCCGGGTCTTCTGCTCCTGTACCTTTAAAAATAGGTAGCTTCATGTCATCTCCCATTATATTTCTCTGTGGTGGGTTCTGACTGACTGGATTACTACCACTCAGCGGTGTGGTTGAAGGTAATGTAGCAGTAGTAGGTACTGTCTGTGAACTACTAGATGGAGTACCCACGGGGTTATTCTGAGTCCCTGTTTGTTTCTGTGGGGTATAGGGATGGTAAGGAATACCCTCCTCTGGTTCTTTTGTGGTGCTAGGGCTCTGTTGTCTAATGTTGTCTGAACTGTCTTCAAATATAGGAGAGCTAAAATCTACTTTATACTTCTTTCCACTACGTGTTCGTCCAATGTCATCAAAATCACTTTCAAACTCTTGTGACATTACTATCTTTTACTTACTCATCTGAAACTAGATCCATTGTTCCTTTTTCATATAGTAGCATCTTAAGGGACAAGTTTAGAGATCTTAGGTACTTACCACGACATCCTTTGAAGAAGTATCATTCAGCTGCGCTGAAGCTCTTCCTCTGGTCAACTGCAAATTCTGTAACAAAGCCTTCTAGCACACTTGTAAGCCAGAAGTCCACTGCTCTCGTAATCGGATTATCGAGGTTCTGTACGGTCTGAATCAGCTCCAGTGTCCAGACAATGGTTCTTTTCTTCTTGAATGTGTTCCTATCTGTCAAATTTGATAACCAGTCGTAAAGCTCGTTCCCATAGGTTGCAAAGAATATCGAATGTATGTCTGAAGCAATAAGTTTTTCCAATCAGTCCTCTGTGCTTAGTCTAGGACTCCGATTTTCTTTCTTGGAAAACTCGGTTAAGTCTGAATCCAACCACTGGTGAAACTCTTCTCTGGTAGGATGCCAACAGAACATTGACTCCTAGTCATTTAAACCGGCAACGGAACCATTTGTTGATTACATGGGCAGACCCGGGTTTACTATAATCAACCAACAACACCCCTAGCTCACTGGCCCTTTCGGCAACAGACCGCAAGTGGCCTGAAGTCTCACCCGAAGTGATCCTAATGGGTTGGCTAGGGACTCAAGCGTCTTGGACCGGGTTCCGTGGCAATCCTACTTACTGCTCGTGGCCCTTCTAGCCATGAGATCTCGGCCTCTGCGCGTCGCAGATTGTCTTCTACACGGGGCTCGCCTAGCCGCGAGTTCTTAGACTCTATGCGCGTTGCGCGGTATCTTTCCTCGCTGCGCAACTTCCCCTTACCTCAATATTCCCAATCTTATCGCGTCGCGCGTGCAGTGCGACACGCACTTCCTCTGCCACACTAAGCCTTTAACTTACGATATCGCGCACCGCAGCTCCTCTGCCGATGCGGTATCGCCTCTCTGCGATACTCTTCCTCCGTGACTCAGCGCACTTAGTGTGGTCGTGTCGACATGCGGGGTTCAGCTTACTAGATTGTTATACTGTGACTAAGTGACTGCTTAACACAACTTCTTAATTGACCCACATACACTATGCCAAAGACTTCAATGTATGGTTATCCTTCTAAGTTACTGCAACTGATTAACGCATTCATTCCTTAACTGTAACAAAACTCATGTGCAAACAATAAGCAATAGTAATAAGCACAACACATGCATTCATCACATAACACGCAGGTTTTAACGTGGTTTGCCCCCAGGATGGGAGTTACATCCACAGAACTGTGCTTCTCTATTATAGCTTAAGGGAAGGCAAACACAGTTCTGCTGCATCTCATATGCAGCTCAAGATCTTCTCTCTTAGATCTTTCTTCTCTACCTTTATGTTGTCACCCTTACAACATACTCTTCCCTCTCAGTCGATCCCTGCGGATCGTTACATGAATGCTCTATAAGCCGGCTACTGGTTTTAGTAAGATTGCTACAGCTTAGAACCAGAACCAGAGCTCGGCTTTTACAACGGTCTACGTATCCTTATTGCCTGTTTCAATCACGACTGTCTAATTATCTAACCAACCTTTTACAATACAAAATTACATTCTTTTATAAGCAGCCCGAAGGTCTTGCTTTTACAACACTGTGGGCCTGTCCCAATAGTAACCCAAACCCTAATTAGTGACAATCGGTCCTCTCTGTCCTTGAGGTAGCCGCTTCCCGTCACACCACAGCTCTCTGCAGTCTTCCATGCTTCCCGGCACTGACCATGGGTACTATGCACCGCTTCTCTTTTCTGTCCTTCATCTTCAATGCTTGAGCCTCGTTGCTCCATCTTCTTTATGAGGGTTGCTGAGCCCTCCTGTCTTCCGCCGCTACCTTCAATGCAATGGGTGAGTTCTCTCTTCTCGACCGCTCAGGTACCGTTGCCTTTCTTTGACTTTCCTATCTCAAAAAGTCATGGTTTCCGGCTCTGCTCTGCAGCTGGAAACGTGCTACGGCGTCGTAGCTCTTTCTTATCCTCTTTCCGCTAAAACTTATCTTTCCGCTAAACTTAGCAGCTTCTTCTGTAGCTGGGGGACCCTACTCCAACAAAGCTTTAGGTCTTCATCTGATGGCAGAACAGCCTGTACAAGATGAATTGCAAGTAGAGCAAGAGAAGGAAAGAATTATGGAGCAGTATGCAGAATCCACATAGTATGCAGACATTGTACACTTTCTTTTGTATTTACAATGTCCAGAACATCTAGATAAGAAGGTTGCTAAGTCATTGAAGTTGAGAACTACTAAATATTGTTTGATAGAACAACAACTATTTTGGAAAGAGCCGGGGTGCATTCTGCTTAGATGTTTGTACAAGCCATAAATTGAAGAGGTAATCTCTGAATCACGTGAAGGTGCTTGTGGGGGACATAAGTATTGGAAGGCAACAACTTATAAAATCTTGAGAGTTGGATACTATTGGCCTTCTTTATTCTCTGATATATACCAACATGTAAGAGCTTGTATTCCATGTCAAAAGTTTGCTAGTAAGCAAAAGTTAGTGTCTTTACCATTGAAGTCTATTGCAGTGAATGCTCCTTTTCAGCAGTGGGGTTTGGACTTCATAGGGGAGATCAATCCTTCTTCTTCAAGGCAACATAAATGGATTTTGACAGCTACAGATTTCTTCACTGAATGGGTAGAAGCTATCCCCACAAAAAATGCAACAGACAAAGTAATCATTGATTATATTCAGGAAAATATTCTTAGCAGATTTGGATGTCCCAAGAAGTTATTGATTGATAATGCTCAAGCTTCTAAGTCCAAAGCTATGGTGACATTTTATGAAAAGAATGGGATTGTCTTGAAACACTCAACACCTTATAACCCTCGGGGAAATGGATTAGCTGAGTCAACCAATAAGAGCATTATTCAGAGTATCAAGAAGTTGTTGAATCAGAATAAAAGGTCATGGGACTCAATGTTAAAATAAGCAAACTATAAGCCCTTTTTATCTTATCTGTCGGTTTCATTTTTTATTAGTGTAATCACTCAATTTATAAATTCTTTTCTTGTTTAATGTTATTTCTCATGGAATGCTTGTGAGCTATGGATGAAATTCAGTAATGTGCTTATATTGTTATGGTTTATGCTTCATATATGATATATATTAGTATTTCATTGTTGCATGATTTAGTGTTTGTATTAGCCTTATGAGTTTTTACCCTCTTGTTTACAAACTGCACAACCAAAACCCTTAAAAAAACATGTTTTACTTATTTTTATTTATTGAGATTGTGTTGGCTTATTCTTTAGTAGTCTAAGAACAATTTCTGGCACTAACAGGATCCGTGGGACACCTACCTTTATCGGGTAGTAAATGGCAAGGTTCAGCTCTCAGATATCCTACAAAAACTCAATAGAGATACTAAGAGGGATTACAATGCCTATCCCAAGGGTTGTGGCCTCAACGATTTCAAAAAAAAAATCTAAAACTCGTATATCTTACAGTTTCTCACACATAAACTTTTTTAATGCATAAAGTAGATTTAGAACATCCATAGAATGTAAAATGCATACACCAATAGATACATGTTGAAGACTCCATACACTTTTATAATAACATTGTTGAAACTTCTGTTGAGTAGCTCTAATACAAACAAACGTGAGGACAAGATTGGCTATGTGATGCATCAACTCGAGGCAGTAATGTTTATACTTTAATAATTATAGACTCTATACCTAATTGTCTTCGAAGGACAAAGATCATCATAGGTTACACAGGCCTAAAAGTCTAGTAAGCTTTTGATCCCTACAAATCGCACTAGGCACGAAGGGAGAGCATACACTTAACCAACTCTACACACTCATAGTAGAGATATCTACTTTTTGTATGCAAGATCGCTAAAAGTTCGAGCACAAATGATACACATACCTCAACTCAAAACTTACATAACTCTCTCACTCCCAAATTTTGAATGAATGTAATGAAAAGGGAGGATTTATTTATAACATCTTAGTCGCTTAAGCCAGTGAGGCATGACTGACACCTATAAGTCATAAAGGAGGTTTAGGGTATTAGTGGGGACTTCCACTAATGTTATCTCATCCCTTAAGTGGTCCATCTAGACATATAGGGACCTGAATAATCCAAGTATAGCCGACTTGAATAACATCAATACAAACATTAATATTTGACAAATATTTACACAGTGGAGTAATAACAGACCACAATGCCTCCAACTAATCATCATGATCCACTCGACAAATGCACAGGTCTTCACCACATGTACAACCAATGAATATCTCATTGTTATTGTTAGATGAATCAAGCTCGAATCTAGTATCAGGGAGAAGATAGAAAGAAAATCATTGTTTAACATTTGATCCCATCATAATCGGATTTTTTTAACAACAATATTCATTGGCAAAAGATGATTCAACCTTATAGTTGAGGGAAACAAACTTTTGGATTTCCCAATCAATTGCCTGTCATGATCTCGCTAAATAAACTTTTGATTTATTTCGACCGAAGGATCTAAGGGTGAATATTTCCCACCAAGATGTCATGGCTTGAATTTAAACCACATGTGTTTTTGGTGGGTTAGGATCATGTCTACCTGCAGACAGAGAATAAAATCCGCCCGTCCCTACACCCTATCTTTTCTTGGACATAACTTATCTAGAAATACTTTTGTCCAACCAGACCATTGTTGTTGCACCAGCACATCAGGGTCACCATAGGTGATTGTTTCCCTTTGTTCTCTACAAAATTGGAGTATGAGCTGGTAGTTACTCCACATGAGATAAGCATGGCATGTATCAACAAAAATAAATCTTTACCATTAGTGTTTGCAACATCAATCTAGAATTCTCTAAGTTGTCTAAGCTATTTGTAAGCATTATGCATGTTAGGATTATTAATCCTCCCTTGTCCAATTTGGTCATATGTCTAAATCAGGAGTCATGTCTAAATCAGGAGTCCATCCAGTCTATTTTTAGTCACTAGCACCATTAGGTCCACTTGGCCTAATTGGGGCACATGTTTCAGTTAATGAAGTGTGGGGAACACTAATTGAGGCCTACTACCACTGATTGCACCTACATGCATCAGTTTAGGAGACTCCTAGACCAATCCCTACAATTTAGGAGCCACTGGGAGTGCCGAGACCAACCAAGGTCAGTTGATCTGAGTTGGTGACTAGTCAAGCTCAGTTAGGAGTCAGTTACATTCAGTTCTAGTCCTCTACATTCAAGTAGCCCTAGGTTTGCATGGCTGCATGCATGAGAGGCGCATTTCTCACTTACCACAGTCAGTTAGCCTCAGTCAACACTGAAGTAGACACTTGAGTTATGTTTTAGAACTTCGTTGAGCTCCAATAATGGTTTAGATAAGGTCAGTTAACTATTGAGTCCTCCGATAGTGATTTAGACAAGGTTTTAGTTACCTACAGTCAAGTAGAGTCTAATCAATTCGAATTTCCTCGTGTGGATTCGAATTGCATGTGGCTATTTAAGCCATTGTACTTCATTGTAATTATTATCTAATTAATCTTTGATTAATGAAAAGCATTCATAGCTACAAGCCATTTTTTCACTATTTCATTCTTCAATAACTGAGCAAATTGTGTGATCTATCTTGTGAGTTGTGTGTTTGTCCACATATATATCTGCTCAATTTAATATGGTATCAGAGTCTCAGCAGAAAAGGCACTTCTCCTCCTCATATCTCCTAGTGGATCATTTTTGAGCAAAATTGCTCCTTCCAGCTCTGCACCAGAAGCAGAAGATTTACTACTTAATACCCCAAGTTAAGGAATTGTTGATCAAGCTTGCTTGATCAACTATGCTGGGTGTGATGAAAACCTGAAATGTGCAGGTTGTCGACCTTACGGTGCCCCTTTTGTGTTGTTTGCAGGTACAACTTTGAATGGCTTCATCAATTCTGGATTCATCAGTTCCTCTTCTCACCCTCTTCACAAACTATTCAGAATGGAAGATGAAGATGATTGCATCTCTGAAGAGACAAGATATCTATAAGGTGTCTATTGGACTTGGTAAAGAGTCCTTTGAGAGAAAGGATGACTGGATAAATGAATGTGATGAAGCTTATGGAACAATGTATATGGCCATTTCACCTAGCATGCTCTACCTCAAAAGATCTATTAGAAACCCAAAGGATCTCTGGAAAATATTGAACAGAACCTTTGGAATGATTTATGAGGATCATAATAGCACTTTGGAGAGCACATCCAACACCATAAGCATCCTTGATCCAAAAATATCATCCTCCACTCTCTCTGATGAAGTTGTTCAAGATGAATAAGAAGCAGAAGCTTCTACACAGTCAATTCGAATTGAAGACAGTCTCCTTGCAGTGACTCCTTCTCCTGATGCTCCAGAAGTTTATCAGATCTCTGATATCTCATCTCCTAATATGGCTGAAATAGAAGAAGACATTCGAATCTCTGATATTGAAGAAAAATACTACTGTACTTCCATGCAAATATTCACCGGTGATTTTCCTTTGAATTCTATGCAAAATTTGCCAGTAATTACTTCTGAAAGTGAAGAGAAATTTGATTTTTCTCCCTCTAAAGTTGTTTTTCGTGTGTAAACATGTAATACCTTGGATATTTTAGAAGAAATATCAGATTATCAGAATGATCCATTCACTTCCCTTGATCTAGATCTTCCAGCAAATTAGGATTGCATGCACCAAAATTCATAATTTTGAAGAAGAAGAAAGTTGTGCATCCATCGTCTCGGTTGACCATTTCTTTGAATCTGATATTAACCTTATTGGATATTATATGATCTTATTCAGATCTGATCTGATATTGCTTGGTTTAATATATCAAATTCATAACCTTTCAATACTGCCTGTAAATGTTCTCATCAACGGTGTGAAGAAACAAGTACCGCAAGTCTCCTACAAAACTATTACTCGGGATTTGATTTCATTTCACAGTTTTGGATTTGTTGTGAACCTATTTAGATCTGGTTTAATTTCTGATCTGATATTATTTGGTTCATATTTTAAAATCCAAGAGCCTTCAGTCATGCTTGTAGTCGCTCTCACCAATTCCTGTGTGAAAAATCAAGTACCGCAATTCTTCCTCAAAATTGTTGCTGGGGATTTGGTGTTAGTTTCCTCTTATGAGGTTTCTAATATTTTATTATGTGATTCATTAGCTATTTCAAAATCTATATCAGATTATGGAGCTCAAGCATTCGCTCTCAACAGTCCCAGTGCTTCTCTGCCATTGATCACTTGCTCATCTCCTCACAGAACTGATAAAGAGGAAGATTTTATGGATCCACCTGGACACTTGCTCCTAACACTTGGGGTTGTTCTTACCACTCATGGTTTGTTGTTCATGGCTGAAACATATCAGTTTCTTGAGTGTTCCTCACATGTTCTGAATCCTCAAGAACCTTTTCTCACTTATCAGTTGACTTCAGTTGCTTTACATGGGTCTACTCTTCATCCGACAGCTATCTATATTTCTGATTTAGTTGAGCATATCTTTCTTCTTCCAAAGAGGAAGATTCCTCTAGACATAATGATGGAGAGGTTCACATGCCAGACCCCAGGATACTTGTGCACAAAAGAACCAGATTGATCCTGATTCTACCTGCTTAATTAGAGGGGTGGCTTTTTTCCCATGTGGTTTTTTCCCCAACACCTTGTTTTTTATCAGTTACTTTACTTTACTTGATATAGTGGGTGACCTATGGTCTTAGTTACCAGGGCCCACAGATTGTCCAATTTAGCATTCAAGGGGGGTGTTAGGATTATTAATCCTCCCTTGTCCAATTTGGTCATATGTCTAAATCGGGAGTCCATCCAGTCTATTTTTAGTCACTAGCACCATTGGGTCCACTTGGCCTAATTGGGGAACATGTTTCATTTAATGAAGTGTGGATAACACTAATTAAGGCCTACTACCATTGATTGCACCTACATGCATCAGTTTAGGAGCCTCCTAGACCAATCCCTACAATTTAAGAGCCACTAGGAGTGCCGATACCAACCAAGGTTAGTTGAGTTGAGTTGGTGACTAGTCAAGCTCAGTGAGGAGTCAGTTACATTCAATTCTAGTCCTCTACATTCAGTTAGTGCTAGGTTTGCATGGCTGCATGCACGAGAGGCGCATTTCTCACCTACCATTGTCAGTTAGCCTCAGTCAACACTGAAGTAGACACTTGAGTTGTGTTTTAGAACTTCGTTGAACTCTGGTAATGGTTTAGACAAGGTCAGTTAACTATTGAGTCCTTTGATAGTGATTTAGACAAGGTCTTAATTACCTACAGTCAAGTAGAGTCTAATCAATTCGAATTTCCTCATATGGATTCAAATTGCATGTGGCTATTTAAGCCATTGTACTTCATTGTAATTATTATCTAATTACTCTTTGATTAATGAAAAGCATTCATAGCTGCAAGCCATTTTTGCACTGTTTCATTCTTCAATAACTAAGTAAATTGTGTGATCTATCTTGTGAGTTGTGTGTCTGTCCACAGATCTATGTGCTCAATTTAATAATGCATTCCTAAAAATGCAACCTTCTCCCTTCTTTCTAAAACTTCAATCTTCATTAGTGAAGAATGAATATATTTAAAGAGGAATATGCCCAATTGATGATCAACTTCTTTCTTGCTGGCATACTCTAGAAAAATTTTACGTTCTGGGATGTTCGTGGGATCTTTAAAGATCCTCTTCTTTTATGGTTCTTTTATGAGGATGCCTTTTCATTTTTCTACTTTAGCTGAGTTGGATCCCGTTGAAAACATACTGAGGCTAACTTCTTCCCTTGTTAACATATCAACAACATAGTTTAAATAACCAGGTTTATAAACAATTTCAAAATCAAAGTTTTGTAACCAAATAAACCATGTCAGGATTTTGGCATTGTTTTCAGCCATCAAGTTTTCATTTTTTAAAATGTCTGGCATGATCTTCAAATCAGTCCAATCACAAACTTTACATGTTTCAGGTATAGGTGGAAGTGATTTTCTATTTTCTTTATGGTTAGGATATCTTTGTGACTAGAAGGATAATTGAGTTATTCACCCTTAAACGATCCTGAAACATATCCACATATTTCTTTGCGATCACCATGCTTCTCAATTAAGACAACTCCCCAAGCTTTGTTAGAGGCATATGTTTCAAATACAAGACTGTCATTGTATTAAGGAATGGTTACGGGAGGGAGTTGCTTCATTTTTTCTTTAATCCTTTCTTCAATCTTTGTTGAAACACATAGATGTCTTGGGCCTAACTTTTGTAAAATGGCCTAACATAGTTCATGCTACCCAAGAATATTTGGAGCTGGACTTTTTCCAAATATGGTCTGTAAAATGGATGAAAACTTTTAGGACATGCTCATGAAGTGTGACTTGACCTTTACTAATCTTGTACCGAAGAAATTCCATCTTTGTTTTCCCGATTTCCTTCTTGCTCTTAGAGAGCACCAAGCCATGCTAGAAAACAAGCTTATAAAATTTATGCAAATGTTTCAAGTGTTACTGCAAATTCTTGGAATAGATCAGTATGCCATCAATGTAAACTAATGCCCATTTTATTCTCTCAGAAGACGTCTTTCGTTCTTTTCTGAAACTCAGAGGGGGCATTATTGATTCCAAAAGGAAGGACTTTCTACTAGTACTAGCCATGTGGAACATAAAATGTAGTTTTAAATCTATCTTTAGCTTCTATGCCTATATGATAAAAACCAAACTTCAAATCGAATTTACTAAAGATAGTGCATCCTACGATTCTTTGTAGTAAACTTGAATTATCAGCGAGAGGGAATTTTATAGGCTGCAAAACATGGTTCATAGGCTTACAATTTATAACTAGTCTTGGTTTGACTCTCTTTATTTTAGAATGTTTATTTACAACAAAATCTCTACGTCCCCAAGAACTCTTTGAGCGCTCAATGAGACCTTTTGAGAGCATGCATTTGATCTCATTAGCACATAATTATATTTCAAAGGGTGTCATAAGAGTTGCAGAGGCTTTTTGGGGAAGTGGTTTTATTGAAGGGTCAAAAGGTAAAGACACAAAGTAATTTTCTCTTGTATAGAAGGAATTTGGACTCTCAGAAGTGCAATCTTTCTTATTTTTAACATAAATGTCAGATAGGGTTTTTTCTTTATGTATTTCTGCATATGCTATGTATCTCTCCATTTTGTAGAGATCTGCAAGAGTGACAGGGATAGACTAGACTTCTTGTCTGGTTCTTTATACTTGAATTTATCTTCATAAGGCAATGGACATGATACAATCATACCATTTATTGTACACTTGAAAATTATATTTTGGTTATCTACAGTAACTGGACTGACTTTGCTAAGAAACTCAAAAGCTAAGAGACAACCATCTTTAATATTGTATAATCTATTTAAGGACAAAACTTCATTCAAACCTTCCACTTTGACGAGGAAGTCTGGAACTCTTCCAAGTAGTTATACAAAATTTATTTCTATTGTTCTACTGTGGTCTGATGCTTTCACCTAGTAGAAAGTAGGAATGACACTGCGTTTTTCTAGATTCATCTAGCACCCTGAATCAATCATTTAGTCCAACTGATAAGGCTTGTATTCAGGAGGACAAAACCAAACCTTATGTACATTTTTGGAGCAATGAACAATCCTAAAGATGGTTCTTCGAGATTTCACTCTTCATTGTCTTCAGATATTGAAGAAGAGATCTAGGGACTTTCTTTTTTAGGACTCTTCAAGGCTTTTGTGTAAGCTCTGCACATTTCGGCATTAGAAGATTGATATTTTTCTCATAGACTTACTTCCAACATCCTCTTTAGTTATTCAATTTTTATGATAGTTATTATGAGATTATTTTGTTCTTCTTTTATATGTGATCTCAAGAGGTTCTCTTTATTAGTTCCAAATTTATGTCTGTCTTCATGCTACTCTAGATAAAACTGATAGAGATCCATATGATCGTCTAAGGATTTTTTTTTTTGTTATGCTTTGGGAAGAGAATTCTATTGTATCTTCTTTCTTTTCCTTAGCCTTGATTTGTGCTAAGATATTCCTATTTTCTTCTTTGAGTTCCTGTCATAGTACATATTGATATGCCAAGATATTTGACAGTTTCCGATCAATATCTGCAAGTCTTTGTTGTAATAGATCTTTTGTGGCTTTAGATGTTGAGAACATGTAGAATGAATATTCAAGAGGTTCATCACATCCTCCTAAATTTGTGTCACCAAAGCCAGGAGAGGATGACTCAAAGGGAGCAAATTCATTAAACTTTGGAGAATCATATGTTAGGTCAGAGTCTTCATTTTTTGAAGGGAGGAAGACAATGTCTCCTTCAAGGCAATCTCCTTGAGCAAAATAAGTTAGATCCCAGTAAGTTGGATGTATTTATTCTGAAAACAGGGCTGCAAGTCATGGCTTTCTATTTTTTTCTCAAAGGACATTTATTAGCTAGTGTCCTTTATTTCCATATATGAAGCATTTCCCTTTTCTACAGGACTAGAGTATCACTTGATGTAATACTTTTTCTACTGATACTTTTGGTATTCTTATATTTATATGGCCTATCTGGATGAAATCTAGCAAGGTTGGTATATTTTCTTGCCAAAATGGTTGCGATTATGAGTGCTACATCCCCAATTTGGCATCTTAGCAACTAATTTACAAAAACCAATGGAATACAAGGAAGTATGTCTTTTAGAGTCTTTTGTTATTCAACATTCTAAATAATGCTCTTCCCAAACCTGGATAATATAAGTGACAATATGCTTGTATTTAAGAAATTGTTCTACTGCATCAGGAACATGGCCTGGGAAACTACATGGGTATTGCTTTAGAAAGCCAATTTTTTCTACATTACCAGAAGAAATTAACAAATATTTCATGTAGCAGAAGTATTTCTCACTGTTTTAAATCACAAATGTGCTAGGACATAAACAACGAAGCCAAATGTTCATAATGCTCATGATCTTCATGACCACAAAATTCTAATCCAAGTATAACAAGTATTTGCTTATCTACATATGTTGCACCAAGTATCTCATCTCTAGTCTCTTATGGCAACCATCACCGCCGCTCATGAGTGAAACCAGAGAATCCTACAACTATCTGCACTACAAGTTGCTATGATGAAATGTTAGGGTCCTGGGGTTTTTGTATATCAACCAATTACCTAGAAGTTTTACAGAATCTCTAATCTCATGTTTGAGTTGACATTCAATTTTAATAATAGGCTGTGTAAGCATTTGAGAAATCAGTTTATTCATTCCATTGATTTCAAAACGGAATTTGTGAGCAGGAGTAGTAGAGGGATTTGTGTCATCTATCATTATATCATCCAAGGCACCCTACCTCCCTTAAATCATGCAAACTCGTGCTAGTATGAATGAGAGTGAATTAACTTATGGGAATCGAAGCATAATTGAACATAACTGAACATCGACTAGGGTCAACTGTCGGAGACTGCTAGTGGCACTCAGAGTGGGTTCCTAAATTATCAGGATTGATCCCTGGAGCTCCTAAACTCATGCAGACATGCATATTGAGTGTTAGGTGGCCCCCAAGTGAGTCCCCCATGGCACTAGTGAAGTGGCAACGACCTCCTAAGCTAGGAAAAGACAAATAGACTATGGTGGTCAAGGGAGGATTAATTAATTAGTCCTAACAATATTTCGATGAGTCAATGTTGGATTAGGCTTTTAGGAACTTGAGTTTCAAAAGTAGAACATATCATGATTATGAATATTCATTGTTGGATTTATAGATGGAATGCCCATCGACATTAAATTTGGTCTTAATGAATCACTCAAATAGATTGGCCTTCTTTGATCTTTCGAGGACCTACTAAAAAAATTGGCATTTACGTACAATAAAACACAAGCTCATGGAAGAAGAGAGGTGATTAATCTCTCTTAATCTCAAACATATGCAAGATATATACAACAATTTTTTATAAAACAAATTGTTGAGGCCTGGAAAATTGCAGGTAACAACGATTAGGGATTCTCCCCAATAAACGTTCCCAACTAGCCCGTTACTATTTGGTATGGGGAATCCATCCGGTTTACTGTCCGGCTACGGTAGTTCAAGTAACAAATTAAAATGTTTTACCGGTTACGGCCCGGTCCACCATGTATATTTTTAGTTTTTTGTGTTTAAGTTATGATGTGCAAGTGCCTATCTAAAAATGCAACTTGATAGAGATAACGAGGAGTGTCACAATGTGATGTGCAGGTTCTTACCTCATGTCTTACCTCTCTCGTATCTAAATCACAAACAACAAGAAACTAACTATAACTAACTAACCTATCCCTAGGGAGCATAATTATCAATTGACAATGAGTAATGTATTTATGCGCATGCATTAAGAAAAAAATACAGATAGTTGTTACTTATTTCAAAATACATGATCATTAATAGAAATATGAACAACAAGATAGCTTATTGTTTATGACAACCTTCATTACTCACAGTGGAAATTTCACAGAATAAACTAGAGTGCATTCATAACATGAACAAAAATTCAATGAGTTAGAACGATCTCATAGTTAATGGACATAAGCTGAAAACAAAATAGTTCACATTCAACAGATCCATGGCAAAGCATTTGAAACAACCCACCAAACTTTCTCCAGCAAAAACTTGTAATTCTTTATTGTAAAAGGAAGTAGTTCTTCTTACAATATACTTTCAAAAATTGCTTGGGAAAGAAGTCCCTTCTACCTCTAAACTCTCCTATATTTATACAAAAAAGCAAAACCTTTGAGCTGCCCCTAAATGACTTTTAGGCTTCCCCAACCTCTCAATCCCAAAAATTTGTCTTGTATTAAGTGCTCATAATTTATACAATATATTACATTTCAAAACAAAAATCTTTTAAAACACTTTATGAAGAGGGGCCCGCTTGGTCGTTGATGAACCTTTTCCATGATTGAGCCTCCGCTGCTATACCTTCAAATTCGGAGGGTTCAAGAAAACAGATAATTATCTCATATTTGGCTACTTGATTCCTTACCCCTTCTATTCTTGCAGGACTGAGGCGCAGCTGGTCCTCCAGGAGGTGTATACTAACAGCTGCATGTGCGACTGCATTCTTTAATATCTGTTCATCTAGATCCTTTACTTGTTGGATCTCTTGCTTGTCTTCCTAACATCTATTTTATAGATCCTCTATAAACACTTTATGCTCTGGAATTGTGTCCAATCTCCTCTCTGCTGAAATCTGGCATCTATTGTACGTAGCAAGCACCCTTCTACAGTATTCGGCACATGCTCCTTTCGTTTTCTTTATAGTTTTCTTGAATTCTTCCGCAATATTGATTGCAAACTCCAATAAATCATAATCCTGCTTTAAACTCTATCGATATTTAATTGGTAGCTCTGCAGGAGGTTCCTCATTTGTTTCTATCCACACAATTCTTCCCGTCAGAATCTCTAGAATCTCTTGAGATTTGTCCAAAAAATAAGACGTGGTGTCCAAAATGTCTTCTAATATGCTATCTATTTGTAAAATTTTACATCTTTCTTCCTCAACACACATTTGTAAATGGTGGATTTTCCTCCTCTGAGTGAGAACATGTTCTTTTAAAGGCTGGAAGTCTGTCTTCTGTTCTATAGCATCCTTCAGTGATGCTATCAATGAAGCATTCTGTTCTCCCAAGGTTGCCACCTGTATTTGATATTACTTTTCTCTTTCTTATGTAGTGGCCTTCTCCACTTCTAACTCAGCAATTATACTTTGTAGCTGGTCCTTTTCTGCATTCAGAGTTTCATATGACACCTTGAGGTCATCTTTCTCATTCTTCAACACTTGATGCTCTAGCTGTAGCCTCTGTAATTCTGCTAAGCTGTTCTGAGCATCCTTTCCTATTTTCTCTACAGAGACTTCTAAATCCACCTTATTTTCCTGCAGAGTCTAGAGTTCTGTCTTTGAAGTCTGTAATGTCCCCTTTTTGGAATTTTATTAAATGACCAATTTTCCAATTTTTTCACAATTTTTGGATCTTGACTAGTTTTGATGTCTAGACCTCCAAATTGACCCAAATGCTTCCAAATTTTCTCTGAAGGTACATGAATGATAATATAACTTAAATATAATGCTCATGTATGTTTTTTTACCTCCCAATTACTTCTACAAACTTGTTTAATGTTCTGTTCAAAGTAGGAATCTTTACTGGCAAATTGGGGTTCCAATTCCCCCTGGGTAATTGCCGGAAATGGATTCACAAATGATCCCAAAATCACTTGAATTTATTAACAGAGGCTGGGTATGTGTAAGGGACCTTTTCAAAGTATCATATGCATCATGCTTTATTTTATACAGGCTGTTATGAATCTTTCTAAAACAACTCCCAAGTCACAATTTCGGAAAATGCACCAAATCTTCTCCCAATGCAATAAAAATGAGTAAAATGGATTCCAATGCTTAAGTACTGAACACGAGACTTGAAATAAACATTAATTAAAGTCCATTAATCATACATTTATTATAGATACATTCATCCATTCTAAATAATAAGCATTAACATGGCATATATCAAAATGGAGTGGAAATGGTCATTGTTTGCTCATTAAAAGTCATCTTGACATACAAATCTTGGGAATTTCGACTTGAAACTTTTAGAGAATGAATAACAGAGCATATTGAACTGATTACAATCATAAATTGACAATGAATGTCTCTCCCAATTCGAAATCATTAACATTACAATGGTTCGCAACAAGATAGTGGGGAAATGACACTATTTCTTCATTGTTCAACATTTTTACATGAATTCTTCTGGGTATTTCGATCTGAGAGTCTTCTGAACATGAAATACAAAGCATATACATCAGCACATAATATAGTTGGCATTATAATATTCCCCAAAGAGATTAATATCTCATCGAAAGCGCAATCCCTCCATTGGCATGAACATGGTGTGAAAACTGGAAATAGTTGAGAGAGAGTGCTGCAATAGAAGAATCCACATGCTTTCATGTAGATTACACCTGTAAATAATACTCCATTAAATATCCATGAAATACCTGAGTGGCCTTTTCCAAACACCAACTAGGATGGGAATCTTTCACCCTCGAAATTGGCTTAAGCAAGAAAACTAGTCATCCACTAGCTCTCACAATTCACAAATGACAATTTCACAAATGAGCAAAAGCTTCTTCTCATGGCTGATCCCTGTATTTTATAAACATTATTAGCCTTCTAAGGTTCCAAATCCATCCATAAACCAAAGCCAAGTCGAATTGGTGTGGTTGTTCATGCTATGCCATGTGGCCTCTCTCTTCACCTTCCCTCTTCTCCCAAATTTGAGTAGGAGCCTCTTGGCTTTCTCCAACTCCCAAATTAGACCTCTAAGATGCTCTATTCAGTATTGAAATGTCAGTATGTCAATATGCCAGCCTTCATATCTGACTTGTGTCATAACTGTCATAAAATCTCCATCATTGGTGTCATAGATGTCATAAATGTAAGGGGAATCTAGCCAAGTGTCCACGAAACTCCCATTTGGCTCTTCATATCCCATGTAAGTTACAATTCATCCCAAATTCAACCTATGAAGTATATGGACAAGTATATTAGCCTTATAATCCATCCAAAAATGCTATGCTTCCCATATATTCGAATTTGCAAGAGAAAGATACCATTTAACATAGGAATTCGAGCTAGTGTGGGCCCCATAGTCTCCATGTGTCTTCATGCTCCCATGCCACTTCCATTTTCTCTTGTATTTATCTAATAAGCTAAATTATTAAATATTTATCCCCTTCTAATGTCTAAACATCATTTATTATCCCCCTTATTCCAAATATCAAAGCTTCCACCCCCAACCTATGAAACTAGTGATTTTCCTCCTTGGCAATTATTTGACTTTTAGCATCCCTTTGACAACTTTCATGAACATGGAAAATGTGATTTTTCTATTGTGACCCAATGCAAAATTTGGGACATTACAAATCCTCCCTTCCCAATATTGCTTTTCCTCAAGCAATTTCAAACATGGTTGTTGAAGAAACTGCTTTCTGTTTGACTCTTTGAAGTTGCCACTAAGCTGCCCACTTGAGTCTTTTAGATTCCATGAAGATTTCAGAGAGGAAACACCATGCTTGCTGCTACACTACTCATATTAACATCACCTTATTAAATGGGGAATCCATCTCCCATACTGCTTGTTTCCCAAATAATTTGAAATCAATGGGACTAAAAACTATCCCAGGGTCCCATTGCTTGCATTGCACTCCCACAATTAAGAGTGCTCTCCAACCCATACCATTTGGAAAGATAATTCCTAGATCCCATTTTCTTGTATGCATTCTTCCAAACATCATGAGTGCATAATATAAATCATCAAAGTATATAACAACATAATAAGAATGTACATCAAGGAAGTGCCTCGCCAAGAAATCATGAAAGTGCTTATACCTCCCAGTGAGTAGACTACCATTTGCCAAGTGCATACATGCTTCAAGTGACCAATCAAATCTGCTACAATGACATAGGTGAGGATCCCATGTCCTATAATGCTGCTCCCAAATAATGTAATATGCATCAAAATAATAATCAACCATTTTTTCTTTCATCCAAGAAGTGACTGAAGAATCTCCACCAAAATATGAACCAAATAAGGAGCTAATAAAACACGAAGACTTCAAGTGTCTTGAAGAAGTCTCATCAATACACCCATGAATATGTATATCATCATGAAATAACAGAGGATGTTGCTGCCAATAATAATTTTCCTCAATAGTATCCCTCTTCACCCGAGTGTTGGATGAAGTTCCTCCAACATCAAATGAACCAAGTGTTGAGCAAGAAAAACCATGAGTCTTCAAGTGACTCAAATGAACATCATAGGTGCACCCATGTAGATGTGTATAATCATAATGTAAACAAGGATGCTGCTGCAAATGTAAATAAGATGGTTCTCTAATAATTCCATCATCGAAGAGTCCCCAGTCACTCCTGCCTTGCTCATCCGGGAAGTTGAGCTTCAAAGGAAGTACCACAAAGCCTGTAGAGAAGAGGAAACCTACTGGAGAGTCAAATCAAGGATGCTTTGGCTTCAAGCTCGAGACAAAAACACTACGTTCTTTCACAAGAAAGCCCAAGCCAGAAAAATTTATAACTCCATCAATGAAATTCAGACGCAAGGCCAAGTCATAAAGGACTTTAGAGGCATTAAGGAGGTAGCCCATTCCTTTTTCAAAAATCTTTACTCCACCCCTGATCTGGAACCTGTGGACCCGAACTCCTATTCTCTCTCAGATATTCCAAAATTGATCGATGATGAGGACAACCTGCTGTTGAACAAACCTGTTAGTATCCAAGAAATCAAGAAAGCCCTCTACAAAATGGACCCAGACAAAGCTCCAGGGCCGGATGGATTTACAGCCTAGTTCTACATCTCTTGCTGGGACATAATAAAAAAGGACTTGTACAGAATGGTTAAGAAGGCTCAGAACTGTACCAAGTTGGGTGGCAGCACAAACTCCTCTTTTTTGACACTCATTCCAAAAGAAAAAGGTGCTAAGAACTTTAACAGATTTAGGCCTATCTCCCTTTGTAATACAGGTTACAAAATCATAACCAAAATAATGGCTAACAAACTCAAAAGAATCCTGCCTAAGCTGATCCCGAAAAATCAAGGTGGGTTTGTGAGAGGAAGACAGATTCTGGATAACATTATTTTAGTGCAAGAAGCCATTCATACCAGCTACAAGAAAAAAGAGAAGGGCATGGTGGTAAAGCTGGACTTGGCTAATGCCTTTAACAAAGTCAGGCATGATTTCCTTTTTGCAGCCATGAGGAATTTTGGATTCAATCAGAAATTCATTATGTGGGTCAAAGCTTGCATCTCAGCCCCTTGGATCGCCCCGTTGGTTAATGGTCACCCTACCAATTTTTTCTAGGCCTCAAGAGGTTTAAGGCAAGGCTGCCCTCTCTCCCCTGTGCTTTTTGTCATCGAAGCCTTTGTCCTAAGCTTCCAGCTGAATAGAAGGCTCCAAAATAGGTCTCTCTCAGGCATCAGAATTGTCCCAAAGGTCAAGGATGTAAACCATGCCCAGTTCGCTGATGATATGCTTCTATTGGGAGCTGCCAATCTCAACACAGCTAGGAACTTTAAAACTGAGCTTGACTATTACAGATACATCTCTGGAAGTGAAATAAACTTCCACAAAAGCAAGGTCTATGGCTGGAACTGTTCTCCACGTGAAATGCTGGAGCTATCTCGGATTCTGGAAATGGAAGGCATCACTATCTGGGACACCTTTACTTACCTGGGCATTCCAATTTTCAAAGCTGCACCTAGAGTTGTCCATTGGCTGCCACTGCTAGACAAACTAAAAAACAAGATCCATGGGTGGGGGCAACATGGCTCAACAAAGCAGGTAAAGTGATTTTGATGAACTCAGTCCTCACCGGCCTCCCAATCTATCAATGCTCAGTTCTTCTAGCTCCCAAAACCATTACAAACAAAATCAATGAGTTGCTTCGTCGATTCCTGTGGGAGGGCGGCCAAAATTGTGAAAAAAAGCTCCATCTTGTGACCTGGGACAAGGTCACAAGGCCAAAGATGGAAGGGGGCCTTAAATTAAGAGACGTGGCCACCCAAAATCTATCCATGGGTGGCAAAATTCTTTGGAAAATGATCACAGGGAAAAGAACTTGGAGCAAGAAAATCCTCCAAAAGAAATATTTTACAGGAGACAAGGAGAGATGTCTTGAAAGGCCCACAAAATTGCAGAAAGGTTCCCCGATATTCTCACTCTGTAAAAGAGCCCTTCCTTTCTTCATGTACAAGCTCACGTGGACTCCTGGAAATGGGGCAAAAATAAGAATATGGGAGAACTCGATCCTTGGGGATCAGCCTCTCAACGATTCAAGCGATCTGGGAAACATTAAAGATTGGCTTCTTGCCAAAAATTGCAGCACATTGAGGGACATTTCCTCCTGGAGTAACGACGAGGAAGAATCATGGGAAAGCTGGAATCTTGGCGACTACCTGCGCAAGCTAAAGGAGGAAGCTACAAAACAGTTGGAATTACTGCAAGGGAAATCGCCCATTAGCGTTAGAGCCAAAGAAAAACATAGTTGGGGTTCAAGATCAGGCAAATACATTGCAGCTGAAAGCTACACTGCGATTTTGGAGGTGCCTTGGATCCCTCCCAATCCTGGGCCGTGGAAAGCTCTCTGGAGCTTCGCCTCTATTCCTAAAATTGATATTTTTATATGGACTCTCCTTCATAACAGTATTTTGACAAGTGAAAAACTGAAGAGCAAAGGCTGGGAAGGGCCATCACGCTGCCCTTTGTGCAACCGGGCTGAAGAAACCACCGAGCACCTGTTCATCATCTGCGAGTTCACTAAAGAGGTATGGAGGCTCACGTTAGGTTCAATCTCTGTAAGTCTGCCAAACTCAATAATGGAGATGATAAGTTGTTAGATCTCTCTCGCTCCCTTCAATTTCAGCAAAAAAAATCTCCTCAAGCTAGAGTGGATGTGTACCCCTAAATTCCTGTGTTGGAAGGTCTGGCTGGAAAGAAATAACATGATTTTTAAGGAGGAAGGCAAACTCCCATCTCAAGTCGTAATTAAAGCTAGGACCATGCTTTCGGAAGCTTTAAGCACAAATTATACCATCATAAATGTGACTACCATCTCTCCTAAAGAAGATCGATGGTTTAAGGAGCTTAATTCAAACCAGCAAAGCAATAAAGCAACCAAACCTCCTCAAAAGGCACACTGGGAAATCAAGTTGGAAGAACAGGAATTCATTAAGTGGAGGTCAGCCCTTGATGAATGGTGCCTTTTCTTTAACAGGGCCTCGAAATGGAATCCCGATCAAGTTGGAGGAGGAGGCATTATTTTCGAGCCCTCTGGCAACCCCCATCTATCCTATGCTTGGGGCCTAGGACACACCTCCAACAAACAAGCTGAGTATTTAGCGCTGTGGCAAGGTCTAAACCAAGCAAGGAAGCTGAACATTCAGAAGCTT
This sequence comes from Pseudotsuga menziesii, assembly GCA_001517045.1. Lineage (NCBI taxonomy): Eukaryota > Viridiplantae > Streptophyta > Pinopsida > Pinales > Pinaceae > Pseudotsuga > Pseudotsuga menziesii. The sequence goes on along the minus strand of LPNX010647381.1, from coordinate 471,822 downwards.
ACTATCTTTGGTGACTCCAGACTGATAGTTAAAGCATTACACACCAAGAAGATGCCAACGGATATAAACCTTGCCCACACGTACAGGAAAGTCCTCCTCCTTCTGACGCACTTTAAAGCTCATAAGGTTTATCACGTTCTAAGGAATCTTAACAATCTAGCGGATGCTGAAGCCAACCGTGGTACTATTCTAAGTAAGAGCCAGCTAATTGTCAATGGAGAAATATCAAATCATCCGCTTCCCTAAGACTAAAGCGACACCTGCCCTATCTGTTCACATGGGCATTTCAACAGCAATCCAACATCACAAATCTGCCATGAATGTTAAGCTGGAGATGAAGCCCAGTATAGTAGCTTTGAAAATGCACTGTAAAGGCCCTGGCAGGCCCTTTGCCAGAAACTAATTAAAATATTAACCGTTTCCGTAAAAAAAAAAATCCATCATCAAAAGGAGAAATAGAATTTCCATGCTCTTCATATGGCACCATCAAAAATAAACCTTTCACCCATACTTCATTAGAATGACTGCTGCAAAATTTAGAAGTGTAGGATGTAGGAGAAAGAACCAACTCACCCAAATGATCAGTAAGTGAAAAATTGTCATAATGTGAAGTATCCATAGGGGTAGGATTATTCACCTCCCTAGAAAATGAAAAAATTTCCTCATGGGTTGGTTCCAAGGTGGTGGAATTATGCACTTCTTCAAAAATTGTGTAACCATTTTCAAGAGGCAACTCAAGTTCCTCTTCCACCATTACTAGTGATTGGATCTCATCACTATAATCCTCAAGCACATCAAGAAGCTGCAATTTTTCAAGTTTCTCATGATCCATCATGTCATGAGAATCCTCCAAGAAATCTACCTTATGGAAATCTGAAACATCGAAGGAAAAACAAGTGTCTTGCAACTTTTCAAGAAGTTGCTAATTTTGAATTGTGAGCTTATCAATAACTTCATTATTCTTCAAGTAGGATTCATGTAACCATTCAATAAGCTCAATGGCATTTTTTCTATCAAAAATCAAAGACATGAAATTACCTTTTATGTTGCACATTGCTCTTTGGATCTTCTCCATGTCTTCGAGGAAGGATGGATCCTCCAAGGAAGTAGCTCTCCAACAAGAATTTGATACCAATGCTCGAGTGTCATGGAGTATGCTAAGGGATTCTTGGATCTTCTTTTCATTCATCTTTAAGGACCCTTCAAGAAAATGAGGCTCTTGAAAATGAACCTCCTCATCTTCTTCCTTCTTGCTTGGACCAATTTCATGAAGCTCGAGTGGTGATGGGGAAGTTGATCTTGTTTCTTCTTCAACTACTACAAGGTTTTCATTTTCATGTTTAATAGAATTTTGGCTTGCAACAACATTTTGAAATCTGATCTCTATGTCACCAACATAGAATTGCGAGCACCCATTAGTAGGTACTCCTTCATAGTTCAAGCATCCCTCAATAGATGCTCTTTGTTTCATTTCCAAGGTAGCATGTGTCTCAAAATTATCTTCAATATTTTCCATAAAAGCTTCTTCATACTCATGTGATGTCTCTTCATATTTTTCAGAGTCACTTGGGAGTGAATTTCGATCATGTTCGTGTACTACTTCTTCTACTCCACCTATTTCAGAACTAGGTGGTTCATGGGTCTCCTCCTTTTGCTCCTTCAAGCAAACTGATGCATTTTTCCCCTTAGTTTTCTTAAAATCAATATATTTTTCCCAACTTTGGATAGCCAAAAATTCAAATCCTTTCATAATATTATTGGTCATGTCTTCAATGATAGGTTCCATACTTTTTATTATCTCCTTACCATCATATGAGGTTCTTTTTTCATGCCTGGTCATAGTTTCCCCAAAAAATTGCCTTCTTCTCCTACTTTTTTTTTCCTCTTCAACAAAAGCACTTTTCGTTTCAATATATAATTGTGGTCCCTGAATTATTTTACTCATAAATATCAGACCACATCAGGTGCCAAGATCATGCTATGATACCACTGTAATGTCCCCTTTTTGAAATTTTACTAAATGACCAATTTTTCACTTTTTTCACAGTTTTGGCTCTTTACTAGTTTTGATGTCTAGACCTCCAAATTGACCCAAATGCTTCCAAATTTTCTCTGAAGGTACATGAATGATAATGTAACTTAAATATAATTCTCATGTATGTTTTTTGACCTCCCAATTACTTCTTCAAACTTTTTTAATGTTCTATTCAAAGTAGGAATCTTTGCTAGCAAATTGGGGCTCCAATTCCCCCTGGGTAATTACCAGAAATGGCTTCACAAATGATCCCAAAGTCACTTGAATTTCTGAACAGAGGCTGGTTATGTGTAAGGGACCTTTTCAAAGTCTTAGATGTATCATGGTTCAGTTTATATAGGCTGTTATGACTCTTTCCAAAACAACTCCCAAGTCACAATTTGGACCCTTGGGGAAAATGCACCAAATCTTCTCCCAATGCAATAAAAATGAGTAAAATGGATTCCAATGATTAATTAATGAACATGAGAGTTGAAATACACATTAATTATAGTCAATCCATCATAAATTTATCATAGATACATTCCTCCATTCGAAATAATAAGCATTACCATGGCATATATAAAAATGGAGTGGAAATGGTCATTGTTTGCTCATTAAAAGTCATTTTGACATACAACACTTGGGAATTTCAACTTGAAACTTTTTGAGAATGAAGAACAGATCACATTGAACTGATTACAATTAGAAATGGACAATGAAAGGCTCTCCCAATTCGAAATCATCAGCATTACAATGGTTCACAACAAGATAGTGGGGAAATGATACTATTTCTTCATTGTTGAACATTTTTACATGAATCCTTTTGGGTATTTCGACCTAAGAGTCTTATGAACATGAAATATAGAGCATATACATCATCAAATAATATAATTGGCATTATAATCTTCCCCAAAGAGATCAATAGCTCACCCAAAGCGCAATCCCTCCATTGGCATGAATATGGTGTGAAAACTGGAAATAGTTGAGAGAGAGTGCTGCCATAGAAGAATCCACATGATTTCCTGTAGCTTACACCTGCAAATAAGAATCTGTTAAATCTCCATGAAAGACCTGATTGGCCATTCCAAACACCAACTAGGATGGGAATCTTTCATCCTCGAAATTGGCTTAAGCAAGAAAACAAGTCATCCACTAGCTCTCACAATTCACAAATGACAATTTCACAAATGAGAAAAAGCTTCCTCTCATGGCTGATCCCTGTATTTTATAAACATTATTAGTTTTCTAAGATTCCAAATCCATCCATAAACCAAATCCAAGTCGAATTGGTGTGGCTTCTCATGCTATGCCATGTGGCCTCTCTCTTCACCTTCCCTCTTCTCCCAAATTTGAGTAGGAGCCTCTTGGCCTTCTCCAAATCCCAAATTCTACCTCTAAGATGCTCTATTCAGTCCTGACATGTTAATATGTTAGTATGTCAGCCTTCATATCTGACTTGTGTCATAACTATCATAGAATCTCCATCATTGGTGTCATAGATGTCATAAATGTAAGGGGAATCTAGCCAAGTGTCCACGAAACTCCCATTTGGCTCTTCCTCTCCCATGTAAGTTACAATTCATCCCAAATTCGACCTATGAAGTACATGGACAAGTATTTTATCCTTATAATCCATACAAAAATATTAGGCTTCCCATATATTGGAATTTGCAAGAGAAAGATACCATTTAACATAGGAATTCTAGCTAGTGTGGGCCCCATAGTCTCCATGTGTCTTCATGCTCCATAGCCATTTCATTTTTCTCTTGTATTTATTTAATAAGATAAATTATTAAATATTTATCCTCTTCTAATGTTTAAACATCATTTACTATCCCCCTTATTCCAAATCTCAAAGCTTCCACCCCCAAGCTAGGAAACTAGTGATTTTCCACCTTGGCAATTATTTGACTTTTAGCATCCCTTTGACAACTTTCATGAACATGGAAAATGTGATTTGGCCATTGTGATCCAATGCAAAATTTGAGACATTACAAAGTCCTCGTTTCATTTTGCATGTCCTCATATTTCCTCTTCAACTTATGACCTTCATCCCTCTCTTTCTTCAGTGTTTCTTTTAATTGAGCTGCGTTCTTTCTTGACTGCTCAAGATCCATCATTAGCCTATCTACATTATCTTCAGTAGCTTGGGTTAATGCCACCCCAACTCTTGCTATCAATCTTGGATCTGCGTCTGTTCCATACACCAAAGTCTTATCAGTTATCATCTTTCCGAATTGTCCTCCAGTTTCAACCTTTTTCTCGATTCTTTTAACAATCCTTTTCTTCTCCTTGTCATAGAAAATAGTATCGAAGTCAGGTACCTCCTCCCAGTCTTTATGCATGAAAGGGATCAAATTCATTCCAGAAAACACATCTTTCCCTTGAGCGCTTCCAGAAGCTGCAACAGGCTCTTAGGGATTAGGATTATCTTGTCCATGCCCTTGATCTGTATGGTCATGTGCCCCCTATGTATCCATCTGTTCAGTAGTTTGTTGGTCTTTTTGAGATCCTGTTAATCTTAGACCTTCACTTTCTTCTTGTCTTTTCTTTATCTCTACTTCTTCATTCCTCTTTTTCTCCTCCTCTTCCTTCCTTGTTGCTTCCTCTGCAGCTCTCTTTCTTTCTTCTTCTTCATTCTTCAGCCAACTCTCTACCTCTTGTGCTATCCTTCTAGCATCTTCTTCCCTCTTTTTGGCCTCTTCTTCTTCAGCTGTCTTAGTCTTCTATGCAGATTTTCCTTTTTCGCCCACAAAAGTGATTTTCTGTTTAAATCTATTCTTTAAGGCAATCATGTTCTTTGCACTCCTGAATGTTTCCTCGTCCTTGTCCCAAAAGTTAGAATACTCAAAATGAATGCTTGCCTCTTTGTAGAGTTCTGCTACCTTATTCCGAGAGTCATTCCTGTGAAAGTTCATCTCACCAAAACGGAAGTGCTCTAGCTACTGCACAAATTCTGCAGTCTGTTTTACCTTTGAAAACTTATAACTCCCCAGCCAGAAAGGTATGGCAGGATATGCTTCCTTTTTGTGCTCGAACAAGAAACTCCCCACACCATTAAGATATACCTTCCTAACTGCCTCTTTATGTAGCACATAATCAGTGGCATATTTATGGAGTACAGAAGGTGCCCTAGAGCCACCATACATTCTGATATACATTCCTTCCTCAGTTAAATAATAGTCTTCATATTCCTCAATGACTTTGAACGCTTCTTCGGACATGCAGTTGCATTAGGTCAGGAAAATTAGGGTGTACAAAGGCATGATGAAATGTTCACATATTTCTCTGTAGTAGCTATAGTATTTGTGTGCCCAAAATAATTTATATGCAGTGTATACTAGGGTCCTGTCCCTATCCCAATTACACCTCAAGGCTGGAAAAGACTGGGTACATAGTATACAGTCAACTAGGATAGAGCTCATGTAGAACTCTGACTTCTTCTATGACACCCCTCCCAAGGTTGAAGATATGCATGCTGAGAGGCTATTGGACACTATGTTCGCCCAATTGAATATGGTTCCTTGAGTGGCCACATAGAAGATAATTGGTATCCATCCTAATTTGAAGCTTTTTCTGTGAGCTCTCCCAAAAATCCTATTCAACATTAGTGCAATAAATCTATAGGGAGTTCGGATAGTGGATGTATCATATTCTCCTGATGGCTTGGTTCGAAAGTTCTTCCCTGGTATCATCATTCTTTTTACTGTTTCTCCCAGGTCCATATCTGCCTCTTTCAACCAGCTTTCTGTTAAATAAATCTGAGCAGGAGGCAGATGATATGCCATGGATACATAAGCAGGGTTGTATGCATTGTATCCCTGTCTAGCAGTATTTTCAAGGATCATCATAGTTACATCTGCCCTCGGCATAATTCAACTAATCACCTCTGAGCATGGGAATAACTCAGGTCTTGTGGCTACTTTCATAAGAGCCAATTTCTCGATGTTTGCATAAATAGTCAGCTCTTCAAAGCCTGCATCAGGCACATTCTGATTTGCAATCATCCTGTATATCTCACCCCATTTATAATCTAGTTCGACCTCGGTGGTAGCTTTGGTATCTTCATATATGTATTCAACCTTGGTGATGATTTCAACCTCTGGTTCTCCTTCGGCAATAGGAGCCTTCTTCTTTTGTCTTTTGGACATATTTTCTTTGCAACAGTCACCCTATCATAAACACAGTATGTTCTTAGACCATTTAAGCTTTTACCAAGTGTTTTAGTAATGAATAAAAACTGTATCAACCTATTTACCTCTTCCATATGCATTCTCAAAAATAAACTATATAGAGTATTAATGTATGAAAAGAAAAAAGACAAGGCAAAAGAAACTCCTGCAAGTTGTGTCTTAAAATCCTCTAAGTCCACTGTCTGTAACTTAAAAACACAACCCTGATAGAAAAACTCTTCACTTTAATCTGGGCTGCATTCGAAATAATCCAACTCCTCCGGTAAAAGCATGAACCACACTATCATTACTGTTGATCCTCAAACCGCTAGACCCTATACTGTGCTCTTCAATGCGGAACACCCTAACCAGACAAAAACCCTAAAAACCTCTGCCATCCCATGAAAATAGGGTAAACGCATACAACAGTTTAAAACCCCCCTGGATGACCATGAGGAACCAAAGAATGGGTGGTGTAGATAGTGTAACGCTTGTCTGCACCAACCCCTAAATCTTTCAGACAGGATCAAAACGTGCATAATGGTTCAATCACGCGGGCTCAAAGAAAAACTCACTCAAGCAAACTGTAACAGTTGAATTCCTTGACCTTAAAATGTTATGCAAGTATACAACGAAGAAAAAATAAGCTTTAAGTGGGCAAACCTAAACTCACACACAAAACCTAAGCGGGAAAAACCTACCCAGGAGAGACCACGGTTTCAATCAACCAATAAACATCAAACAATAAGGTCGTGGACTGCCTACCTGGCAAAAACACAGTGCAATCGACGAGATGACCCAAAACCTCCACGGTAGCACGTGAATGAGTGAAATCCGGACAGCTGGGCACGTGAAACAACACAATCGACAAGGACTGGAGCAATCATGAGTTTCAACAAGGATAATAATAAAATAATGCTCCGCCTCATATATAAACCCTCTATAAAAGAATTGGCGGGAAAACCCTATCGGCGGTTGAAAACATTAAACGTCGGGGGTATAGTTCTGTTGACAGCCGCAACAGTGGTCCTATAGACTACTACGGATCCACGATAGCATAAACCCATCGACGGTTGGAAGCTCTAAATGCTAAGGGTCAGCGACGTAAACCTCAACATTGTCATAGTGTCGCCGATGCCGAGCACTATCATCGCGATGTTTATATATTGGAGATCGGAAAGACTAACCACTAAATCATCAGAACTTCAAACCACAATACTCTTCGTATTGTCGGTGATAAAGAAATGTATCATTGCGACTTACTCTGAATTAAAAGGTATCAGAGCTCAGATGTCTAAGTTATCAGCGATCAGAGAGACTAACCATTACAGCATCGGTGATCGAAAACACTATTCCTCGGGTCACTTATCAACTTTCCTCCGAAACGTCAGCGACGTGGAGGACAAGTCCTCCGATACACTGTCGAAAATTGTTTCGATAGCGATAAAAGAAACCAAGTCATCGATAGTAAAAAAGGTTTAAACAATAAAACAAAAAGAGGTAAAAGTCACGGATCGACAAGAACATAATTGTCCATCGGGACATTCATCGTATCCCATCCGAAACGTTGGCATCATAGAGGACTAATGCCCCGGCTCAATCCTCAACAAACTCCCGACAACGATAAAAATCATCAAGAATCAAACGTTAAGCTCTGAAAAATAAAACAAAACTCCACAGTCCTTTATGCATTGGCTAGACAAACGGCAATGCTAGATCATTCAAATCCTGAAACAAAGGAAAAATAGTTGACCCTACTTCTGACTTCAAAAGATCAAAATTTATAGCAGAGGAATGACAGATTTCAGGAAACCAAAAAATCCCAGGCTAGATAAAAATAAAAGGAGGGTCCATTTTTTTTTTTAAATTTGGGAAAAGGTTGCAGCTGCAACACAAATCCAAGGAAGATAAAACAAGCAAATTTCACTTTTTACCTGTTGGAGAGCGGTGGCCAGCCTAAACTTCCCAACAATATTTTGTTAATAAATTTTTCGTTTCATGACCAATTTGAGTGATTCCAAAGCCAAATAAAAGTGTATTTATAGGGATACTTCCAATAGAAACAATTTTTGGAAATTTATTATGATGGTATTGCAAGTATTCTAAAGAACATTTCACATGATAAAGTTGTTTGTAATTTCTAGCCTATACCAACAATCATTAATTTGAGCATAACGTTTTCGTTTGGAGATAGATTGAATCTATTCAAATTGGATATTAAAGTAGATTCCAATGTGTACTTCTAATAGAAACAGGTTTTAATTATAAAAATAATTGAAGGGTCAAATATGCCAATGAACATCCTATGAGATAGAGTTCCAGGAGTGCTCATTTAGGATAGGCAGTTTGTATTTTGGGCATAAATTTCTCGTATGTTATCCTAATTGAGTGTTTCAAATTGAGTTTTAAACTAGATTCATAGGAGAATATGACTCAAAAACAGGTTTGAAAAATTCATCCATTTAGGCACTAAAAAAAGTGACTATCTCAACTTTGTTCTTGAGCTTCCTACCCTACACCCAGTTAATATTTTGACCATGTCTTTTTCTTTTGATACCCAAATTGAGTGATTCAAATTGGGTTGGAAACTATATTTCAAGGGCTAGTTCAGATAAAAACAAGTTTTAAAAATAGGCCCATATGGTCTCTCAAAACATGACTGTCCCAACTGTGTTTTTTCAGTAAGTTCAATATGCCAAAATGCCCCAATATCCATTTCCTTACTAAAATGATGATCTAGATGGGAGTGAATGTTTTAAGGGGTATAGTTTTAATGTAAAACATCCAAATAATAAAAAAACTAACAATCCAAATCCTAAGTTGACCAACAACCACATTTTGAAGGATCCCATCTACGTTACGAATCCCCCAAAAATGAAATGTTTGCAAGATATGAATAAATGATTACATGACAACTTAAAAAAAATGTATTTCAATACTGCAAGATGCATTTTTACGAATTGAATAACATATTACATACCTTTTTTTGAAAATTTTGAGTCTTGTGTACTCCTTCTTCAATGGCTTCCCATCGAATCCTCTTGAATCCTTCAATAGGATCTTCATTCACAAATTATTCTTTCGCTTTCCAAGCTTCTTGCAAAAGTCAAATTAGTAATACGAGCGACTCTTACTACACCACATAACCATCCTCTTGAACCTTTAATTTTGGTTCATGAAAAGAGAAAGCATAAACAAATCTACTGTTATTGCATAAACATGGTTAAGATTTGCAAAGACTTGCGGCGGGATATTACACTATAGCAATGATACAGTGAGGTCGTCTTTGCGTCTTACTTGTCTCTACGCCTTTGCCCTTCAAACAAAAACATATGCTAATAGAAATGGAAAAAAAAATCAAACAAACAATTATCAAAGGAAGCTCACTACCAAAAGAAAATTACTCAAATAAAAAAGGAAGAAAACTTATAATGCATAAATAACTATGTCAACCAAATAAAGGGTTACAGTGGTCGTGGGAACTCCTCGGCAACGACACCAAAATGACGGGATTTTTAATTGCCTTCTAATTACTTAGAAAACAACTAAGAAGTTGTACATTAGTTGTCAACCTAGGGTTTGTTGGGAACTTACGAGTTACCATGGACTGTATGTGCAAACCACAATTTCCTCTTACATTGGTTTATCTACTTGAAGTTGTAGTTCAATATCCTTGCTTACAAACAATGGTATGAACAATTACATAGTCTCGACAGGGAACTAGCTAGCTAACAACTATTGAAACTAAATTGCAAGGAAATTAAATCACACAACAGGAAAGTAAATTCACACCGATTGTAAGTATACAGAGTATGAATAGAACCCCATCGATGTGCATTGAGACTAATTGCAAAATTGAAATCCTAAATTACTATTGCAGAAATTATAATGCACACCATGCTGGAAAGTAAATACTAAAACTAAATTCACACTTTGCGGTAAAAGTAAATTTCTAAAACTAATTCACACTTTATAGAAAAAGTAATTTCTAAAACTACATCCATGCTATGCAGGAAAGTAAATTCTAAGACTACATTCATACTATGCAGGAAAGTAAACTCTAAATCTAAGTTCACATCACACTTGACATAAACGTAAATTGCATAAATAAAATCTAAAAACTATCATTGCCAAATACAATTTATTGTTTATAATCTAAGGCAGTAAATAACATTATTGCTTTAAGCACATTCATTGTAAAATTAAACATTTAAATCACTAATCTATGGATTAAAATCTAATTGTTTAAATAAACTTCACACATAATAAGAAACGAAAATCAAGCAATGAAGTAAAACTACATCAACTTGAAATAAATAAATTCATATTACAAAAAGAAAATGAAAAAAGTTAAAACTAAGATCTATATTGAATCAAAATGAAAATATAACTTTATTTCATCATTATTTGGACTAATGCTCTAAGAGTCCTCCCTTGAATGGAGAATGAGCTCTTATTTATACGTGAGTTCTCCATAACTAATAATAAATGAAGATCCAAAATATCCTCAACAAATTCCTAAAAACTTGGATCTCAAAACTAATTCAAAACTAGCCTAAGATCTTTGCCAAAAATTCATATATAATTTTTATCCAAGTATATTTTCATATCCAAGAGGTTGATGATGCTCCTTGATTCATGGAATGACAAATGGTTGAAGAGAAATTCAAATTATTGATTGTTTTCTAGGTTATGTAGGAGTTTCCGTAGCTGGCAGCGTTTCTGCAGCTGCCTGTAGAGTTTATGCATCTTCCTGTAGAGTTATGCAGCTGCTTGTAGAATTTCTGTAGCTGCCTGTATAGTTTCTGCATCTTCCTGTAGAGTTTTTGCAACTACATGTATAGTTTCCACAACTGCATGTAGAGGATCCACAACTGCTACAAAACTCTCTCAAAGATTTTGTAGCTACTTCCAACAGATGATTCAATATTCAAAGGAAATACATAGTAGACTAATTCCCTCAATGTTAGTAAAAACTCAAATGAAATACTAAGACATGCAATAAATTAACTTGAGCATAAAAACCTATATATGAGCATAAGAAGGGATTAGTGCATGAATATGGATAAGCAAAATGGATTATAGATAAGGTGAAATGACGATAAAAATATATTAATTCCAAGTCCCGTCAATGTTAATCGGCATACCTGTAGAGTGAAAGAATATGTCCAAAATTCCTTTATATGATTACCATTCAAGTAAAGAACCAGTGCCACAAAGCATCACATCGTCCACAAATAAAAAGATGCGTAATTGTAATTTTTGAGATGTTGATACCTTTAACCCGTGCCTCTTCCTTTGCCTTAATAATTAAACGACTTAATCCCTACATAATGATTTAAAATAATTAAGGCGAAAGCGAGCAACCTTGTCTCAGTCCTCTCGAGGCATTGAAGAAATCAGTTGGGCAACCATTTATTAGAATAGAGGAATTTACAGAAGAAACATACGCCATAATCCATTGAATGGCCTTCCATGGCAATCTGATATGAAGTGAAGTCATCCAAAGAAATGCCCAATTTACCCGGTCGTATGCCTTTGATAGGTCCAATTGCAATATCAAGGCATTGAGATTTATGGATTTGATGTTGTGAAAGGCCTCCTAAGCAACACCTATAGCATCTGCATATTGTCTAAAAAACCGAATTGCTCCTTGTAGATGTTCTTTGATAAAAACGATTCTATCCTTCTAGCAATTACTTTGGCAATGATTTTATAAATTAAGTTGCATAAAGATATGGGCCTAAAATCTTCATAAGAGCCTAGATTTGACAATTTCATAAATAGGGTAGTAAACCTTGCATTGATAGTCCTTGAATCCTTACCAGGTTTCCTAGATTCTTCAACAACTGTGAAAATTTCATCACCCATGATGTAAAAAAATTGTAGATATAACTCGACCATCCAACCATATAGTCCTGGGATTTTTTGACTTTGCAAATTCTTTAGAATAGATAGGATCTCATCCTTGGAAACCGGATTCAAAATCATATCCCCATCCTTCTCAGAGAAATAACGAAGGAATTCTTTAATCACTTTAATATGTTCAAGTACAGTAGTATTGGACCATTCCCGATAAAAAAACACTGAACTGTCTAACAACTTCATTTTGTAGTGATTATAAATCCCCAATCTAGACACCATCCTGAGTCTTTAGTGTCTAGATAATTTTTCGAACCCTTCAATGATTGGCAAATTTATGAAAAAACTTATTGTTTTGATCACCTAAAGAGACCCATATTGCACGACTTTTAGTCGCCATGTTTCCTCCTGGATTTTTAAGATCTTTAGTCTTTCAAGTTCTAGCTCCAGCAAGAACTTCTTATCTTGTGCACATTGAGGGCCCAAAGAATTAGAAGTTGAGAAGAAGTAAATTTGTGTTTCAATCTGCACAATATCAACTTTCGAACATTTTTTCTTTTCTCTTTCCCAATATTTTACAACTTGTTCGAGCCTTATGAGTTTATGAAAAAAAGAGTGTGCGGCCAAAGAAAACAATTCATCATCATACCTCGACCATTCCTTTCAAACCATGACTTTAAAATCTTCCTCCATCAACCAGGAGTGGTTGAATTTAAATGAGTAATTGTATCTGTTGTCTTCGAACTCAAATTCTAAGCAAATTGGAAAGTGATTAGAAGTATAGTCTGAAACAACCCATGACTTGTATCCGTGCATTGCTCAAAAAATTGATTCGCAATTAGAAACTTATCAATATGCTTAGACACACCTTATAAACCAATTCGACCATTCCTCCACGTGGGAGAAATGGGAATGGGGGTGATATCATTTAAACCTAAAGAAGTGAAAATATCCAAGAAGAAAGAACTTAAATTATCTCGCTGGGCGTTTTGACCTCGTATTTTTGCAGATAATAATGTTAGATTTAAATCACTTGCAATAATCAAATTTGTACATTGTAAGTAGCCATTATCTCCAAATGACTCCTTGAAGCATCTTCTATCAATATATGGGCCATAAGCATTAATGAAATTGACATCTTTAGAGTAACCAAGTAATTTCCATGATAAAAGAATTCCCAAAGGGATTGCATAAGAAGAAAAAATGGCAGATTTTGGGTCCCAAGGCGTTAAGAGTCCACTCGATTGACCAGCTGCATCCATAGTTACCACCACCCAGTCATGTTCAATTTTAGAGAAAAAATCCATTGCTTTTTCCCCTACCACCATGGTCTTTTGCAAAAGAACAATACTCGTTTGCTCTTTCTCAATTATTCGATTGAGGGAAAGTGATTTGTGGAGGCCCCCCACTACACGAATATTTAGGGAGAGCAATATCATTGTTTAACCTTGGATGGGGCTTTAACATCTCTAAGAGCCCAAGTGTTGGAGGAGGAAGGACCATCCTTTTTCTCATAAGAAATGGATAGGTGGTCATAATCATTTGTTTTTCCTTTCCTAGCACTGCGTGTTTTGATAGGAGAGAAATCATGCTTTATCCCTCCTTTCCGAATACCCTTGTGTATAAGATTTTGCAGAGGACAGACATCATTCCCACCATTTGAATTAACTGCAATAGGGATATTCCCAATACAGGCAAGAGGGGATTCTTTTTAACAATATCGCAATAATATGGACTATTTGGAGAAGCCATCATAGACCTAGAGGATGCCACAAATCCTAGGGAATCAACCCGTTCCCAAGTCAATGGAAGAGGGAAAAAAAATTCACCTCTCTTGTCTCCAATATTATGAGCACAACCCATCTCAACACCAAATACCCCTTTTGGATCAACATTATTTAGTGCTTCAAACCCCGACAAAATATTTTCATCATTACACATAGAAGGCTGAAAAAGGTTTTGAGGAGTATCTGAATTACCCCTAGTGTCCCAATTTATCTCAGATGACCTAGGATCCACCCTCCCATTAATTACAGCCCCCCCTGAAGAAGAAGGGATTGAGGACTAGATGTTTACACCATCATAAAAAAAGGTCCCCCATCAATAATATCCTCCCCCACCGCATCACCTTTTGATTCAAGGGAAGAGATAAAATTAATATCCGCTTCAAATAATAAAGAAACAAATTTCGGATCATGAGAGTGTAACTTATCAATAAGTATTGACATAGTTGGGATATCAGACGATTTCATATTCTCAGGGGGATCCATAGTTGAGTCCTTTTTTGAATGACATTTTATGGATCATTGCAATCATCAGAGGACCATGTGTGTATCTCCTCTGAGGAATCCTCACAATTCGGACCCAAGCTAGTATTGAGGCATTTCCTCCAGATATGACCCACATTTCGACATTTAGAACACCTAAATGGAATACCCCAGTAATCCCGAGGTTGTATATATGTTCTACTCTGCTAATCTATTTCAACTTTTTCCAATAGACCTGACACCATATCAATTTCAACCAACATTCTACCAACATGTTTGTCTATCTTTTAGAACCTCATCACTAGTAAACAAAAAATGCCCCAGATGGTTCCCGAGAACCTCAAAAGCTTCCCTATTCCACATCCCAAGGAGAAGCCAAGTAAATATACCCATAAATGTCAAAACCTTACATTCTCTATGTTTAGATCAAAACAAATGTGCCATCTTTTAAGCATTAAAGTGCCATTGCCCATTCTTTGAATGATGAAGGTGACATGTTCCTCTTTCCTAAACACAAAACCGTACCATCGTTAAATCTAAGTTCATATATCAAACTTTAGAAAAATACATTAAAATAAATGAATGTGATTTCACATGTAGCTATTATGTTTCCATCCACAAAATTTATGTATATTTTAATCCATCAATTTTCTTACGGCGTCCTTTGTGATAGGGCAATTGCTATTTTATAGCGCACAGTAGCAATTGAGCAAGCCAAAGCCAAAGAGACCAGGACTTCAGGAGCATATAAACTGAATTGAAATCGACGAGGAGAAGCAGCGAAGATCATAGAGGAGTACAACAACACGAGGTAAGATGCATTTCTCGAGCTCCGAGACCGTTATTCTCCGAGCAATATTCAGCATCAAACCGGCAAGGAGAATCATATATTTTTAGCTGTCGAGTGGAAAACCTCCAATCTTGTTTGAATTCCAATACGGTGTTTTCTTTTTTGGTTTTTGTTTTGTTTTAGGTAGTTGTCTGATTTTTGCCCTCACAGTGAATCGAAAACCACGCATACATTTCGTGTCTTTTGCAAAACCCTAAGGTGTAGATACGTGCATTATCTTGACTTTGTCTTGAATGGACAAGCATAACTCCGCCCTCTGGTTGTTTATAAATTTTCAATCTTATTATTTTGCACATAGCGGTACCGTTGATTATATGCTAACGATTTTGCTCATAGCATTCTCGGCAGTGACTACAATTTTAATCATAGCGGTTCAGTGATTACAATTTCAAGCATAGCGGTCCTGGTGATTACGATTTCGCCCGTAGGTACTGATAACCAATGTTGCAATACTCAACATTGGCAAAAGTCCGCGGGTCATCAAATCTGGAAATTGTTAAAATAGAAAAAAAATGGCCAAATTCTGTTGCAAGCATAAACTCGAACCTAAAAAAACCATGAAAAATTGACAACCTGAAATACTCGGAAAAATACTGAAAAATAGGGAGAAATCCGAGACTTTTCCAACGCTAGTGATAACTGACTTTTAAGTGTTATAATAGCATTAGCATTCCCACTCCAAATCTTTGCCTTCTATGCTTGCTCTATCATGACCTACGTACTTTTTAGACTTCCAATTAGCAATCATTCCATGGGTTTAAATTGTGCTGGATTATTTGAAGGTATTTTATGTCAAAATGAGGGGCTATCTACCAGCGCATCAAAGCCCCCCTGAGTATCTGGCTGATCCCTAGAAATTCTAGAATCTTTAGTTCTTTTAACTTTAAAATCCTGCACAGATGGCAAGGATTTTAAAACACTGAATTGCATGGTATCCATGTTGAGTTGTTTTTTCGTGCAGTAGTTTACATGTTAAGTTGGTTTCTTGGGCTTAGTAGTAGTGTCATAGATTATGTGATATTTGATATCCCCATATACAATTAAATAGTGAATTTTGAAATTTTAAATGACCATGAGCCCCACTTTGATCATAGACGGTTAACCATAACTCTAAACTTTGATAGACACATATGGCCCATAATAGACAATTATAATAACCAAAAACACTTGGATCTTCGATAAAATAAAACTAATCTAGTTTTGAGGGATTTAAACAATGAATTAAACAAGGACAATATAGAAGAACTCTATTATAATTTTACCACAGCCCTCTCTAATTCCATTAACAAATTCTCTATCATGGTGTCATGTAGAAAGGAAAATAGAACAACCAACACTTGGTATGATAAAGAGTGCAAGCATGTTAGAAAAACCATTAGTGATGCTTCTTAATTAAAAGGAAGAAAAAGGTACTCTATAACTAAAAAGCAAGAAAAGCTTTTGCACCTCTCTAAGATAGATCCTAAGAAACCTCGAAGGAAAATTACAAGTCGTAAGACTAAAGAAAACAATATGATTCCCTTGAGGGTTTGGAATTCCTACCTCAAAAAGTTTTATGAATCCTTTGATGTCGTGGACAACATTCAAACCCTTTCTACAGAGGAAAAAGGTTCTCTTTAATCGACATAGAGTTTGTGGTTAAGCAGTTGCAAAAAGGGAAAGCTAAGGACATCGAAGGATAACAAGCATAATATTAAAAATTGGTGGACCTATCCTCATCCCTCACATTGATAAGCTCTTCAATCTAATAGTGAGATAGGGTTTCCCTAAACCTTGGATAAAAAGCCTCATTGTTCGTATTTTTAAAAGTGGAGATGAAAACAATCCATCTAATTATAGGACCATTATGATTAGCCCTAATTTAGCCAAGTTATATGCAACTATTTTGGAAAAGAAGATCAACATATGGCTAGGAAATCACGGAAAAAGAGCTAAAGGCCAAGTAGGATCTAGGAGCTATCATCAACTATGGACCACCTTGTTACGCTTAGGACCGTTGCAGAGGAGTGTGGTAATAATAAAACTAATCTTCTGTGTTGCTTTCTTGACCTTCGAATAACATTTGACACAATGCCCATAACTAACCTTTGGAATGGATCAGAAGAGCTAAATGTCCCTTTCGAGTCGAGAGTTGCTACAATAAGGTTGTATGAGAAGGTTATTACCAAATTTGAGAACTACAAGGGCTAGTTATAAGAAATTAATTGTAATATAGGAGTCAGCCAAGGTTGCCCCTTGTCCCCTACCCTTTTTGGAATATACATTGACAAGCTAGAGAGTTGTTTTGAAGACACAGGTTGTGCTATGAGCCTGACAAAAGTTTGTTCACACAAAGATCACCAAAATATTTGGAATATCTAATAAGCCATTAGTAAAATATATGAATGAGATAAGATATGATATTTTACAAGATAGAATTGGCCATACATATAATCATTTAAAGGGCCTCTAACGCAACTCTTCATAAAAAGTTACAGCTTTTCAGTAATTATTATTATATTATTATTGTTTGTTGTTATTATTATTATGGTTACTATTTATATTTATATATATTGTATTATGTTATATTATTTATACAACATTGCCTTTCCCTTAAGGGCTTAAGGGAAATTTTGTCCTCAAAGCTTATTGAAGACAGGGCTTACGTTTGATTTCTTTCTTGTAATGTCATCTTTCGACCTTTTGTGTTAGAAATGTGAAGCTTTGACGAAACAAGAAGATACGAGTTTTGAATTTTGAAGAAAAGATGTCTCATCGTTTGTGAAGTAGTCCATCCAAGATCTATCTTTACTGAAGCTGTTTGTTGATCCTTTGTTGGATGGAACTTCTCGTTTTCTATTTTGTTTGTTGATTTTGTGTTCTTTTTTTTTTTGATATCATAACTCCTGTATTTATGTTCATTTTGACCTTGTCGTTGGTCAAAATGTTTTTTATAGTTTGGGTGTCGATAAGGAGTTCTTGTTGTTTGTATTTTTACTAGATTGACTTCTTTTTAAATTGTGACGAGGACTAGATTTGTATTTGCTTCTTTTTCCTCAACTTGGATTTTTGAGTCCGAGGGTTTTGATGTCCTCTTAATTTGCTCCAACTTGTTTTCCAATGAATCTTTATCATTCTTAAGATTCTTGATCATTTCTTCTTGTGATTGCTCATCATCTTTAAGCTTCTGAATTTGATTTATTAGATCTTGTTTATGATTCTTAAGGTGACCATTCTCTTCGATATTTTCTAATAGTTTTTTCTGAAGATGTTGATTCTCCTCTTCTAGCTTTTGATTGTATTGTGTTTTATCCTTTGCCTTCTTGATTTTTTTTAACAGAAACTAGAGAAATTTGTATATATATAAAAAGGCTGAGCACAACCATCCTTACAAGGTCCGTAACCAAATTTTTTGAGCTACTATAGAAGGACAAACAGAGGTTTCTAAGCTATAAACAGAAAAGTAAATGATTCTAGACTTCTTGCTGAAGTAAGTTAAACCCATGGAGGGGTACTTCCTTACAAATTGGTTGTTCAACAATATACAAAAAAACATATATAACCAGGAAAGTAGAACCTAAAACTTCTGAGCTTCTTACCCATGGGCTGGCTGGCCAACCGACGGCTCTTCCATCTGTAAACCTCCAAAAACAGGGGAGTCCTGGCAGTGACTGCATTGGGTCATGCTAGTAAGCTTCTGAACATCCTCCTTGACAATGTCGACTTTCCCCATTAATTCATGTAGTTCTCTTGTGTTGTCGTCGATTCTGGATGCATGACATCCAAGCCGATTTGAGATGTATTTTGTTTCTGTTGCAACAGTTTTGTTACCATTGACACTAGTGCCAACCATTCTATAAATCCAGCGCATACCACTCTGCAAGTCTGCGAGCGAAGACTTGATCTCTTCAATGCCCTTGGGGGTTGCCATTCTTTCTTGAGCTTGTGTTACCAGGTGAGGTTAAGAAGGAGAATCAAAGCTGCAAGAAGAGATTATACTTGTTCTGAGCGAAGCTTGGGTGAAAGAAAGCTAATCCTGAACTAACCACGGCGGCACTGGAACCTCCTCGGCGGGCAGATGAGCCAATTCACAATCAGTCTGAGAGCTAAGCAAACTTGCAAAAAGGGTTGAGATATCTTCTTCTGGAGGAATGAGGAGAAGAGGGCACATATCTAAGTCGAAAGAGAGCCTGGAGAAATGAGACATGGAGTTCATGATGATCACCAATCCTGTGGAGTGTGCGAGAAATTCGCTGAGAATTTTGTTGTACAGGAGGAAGGGACTTCCCATAAAGCCCTTCACATGGCCGAGATTGCCACCTTTCAAAGCCTGTTGCGTCAGAGGACGCGTGTTCAAAATGTAGAGAAGGAGGGCGACGAGGGGGATGGAGGAGAGTAAGTTTGAAAACCCCCTAGGAGAATAAGGGATAAGGAACATACTTGTGGTGATGTTGGTCTCTTATTGAGACAATTCCCAACTTATTCTTAACTCCTTGATTAACCATTTTATCCGCAAAGCCATTGTTCTTCCTTAGGATGTGGTAGTAGGTGACATGAAGAGTGGTGCTCATTCTGCTAGTGCGCTCATACAACCTTTTGTAGTTGGCTGCACCTGAGTTGTAACCTTTCCTCATTTTCTGAATGATCTGTTTAAAATCTCCAAAGACGATGATCTTTGTGATATTTTACTTTTTGACTAGTTCCAAACCAAGGTAAAGGGCGAGCCATTCGGCTTCGTTGTTGGTTTTTAGTCCAATCCCCCAAGCATAGGTTGCCACGGTATTTCCTCTGGGATCAAAGATAATCCCACCCGCACCTGCTTCCCCAGTTCGCCTTCTTGATTAAAAGAAGGAATTTTTGATTATGATCTCTTACATGAGAGATCTCTTCT
Organism: Pseudotsuga menziesii; assembly: GCA_001517045.1. NCBI lineage: Eukaryota > Viridiplantae > Streptophyta > Pinopsida > Pinales > Pinaceae > Pseudotsuga > Pseudotsuga menziesii. Next base: position 451,784 of record LPNX010647381.1, on the reverse strand, counting down.
TCTTTATCTGCGATAACTTTGTCCAACTCTTCTTGCATCATTTGTATTGATTTTGACTATCTTTAAAGATAATTTTTGAGATATTTTTATAGTCTTATGATGTTACTAGATTATATGTAGAGTCCTGTAATCTTATCTTTTTCTTTTTATGTGAAAATGTTAAAAACTTTTTCTTCATGTTCAAAATGAATGTCCCTAGTGTTTCCATCTAGGGTGCACCCAAAATTATGTCACCGTCAAAGCTCCATAAGGAACTAACAATGAACTTCGATGTGACCATATATTCTCCAACATTCAATTGTAAGCCACTTATCTCAAATTGTTTCCTGTCCCAAAAGTCTAGCCTTTCACCTATATTTGACTCGAGAATCACTAAATGGTTAGCGAATTCAATACTAATATAATTGTTACTTTCAGCAGGTGCAATAGAAATGGTGATATCCTTCCCTGCAAGCGTCCCTTTAATATTAAATAGTATTGAAATATTTCTTTTTGAGGTGATAGGAATCTTTTTCTTCTTTTCAACATTAAACCCATATTCTTGATTTTTTTGAATTTTTTGTCAATATCCTTTTTTTTGGGTCCATAATTATTATTACTATTATAAAAGTAATAATAATATTATACCAATATGGAATACATCGAATTTTGTAAACCAATTAATAAAATTTGATAAAGAACATGTACCAATAACCCAATAATTTATATCTATATATAATTAATAAACTTTTGAAACTTTCTCTCTTTGATTTTATTTCAAGAGTTATTTTATATCCCACGCTTTGGAAAAACCATGTGTGGTTTTACTTTTTTTTTGTCTTTTTCCGTTCAAATGCTTTCTTTCTTCTTTTTCTTTTTAACTTCTTTTTTCTTTTTACCTTTTTTTCTTTTTCTTTTCCCAATTCTTATTTGTATGAAATAATTAATTAATTCGAATTGATGGACAAAAGCCAAAGTAAACAAAGTCTAAATAATGGCCAAAGGCCGGATCAAACAACAAGCTTTGATACCAAATGAGCCGATCAAAAGTTTGCTCACACAAAGCTTACCAAAATATTTGGAATATTGAATAAGCCACGAGTAAAATATATGAATATGAGATAAAACATGATATTTTACAAGATAGAATTGGTCGTATATATAATCATTTAAAGGGCCTCTAACGCAACTCTTCATAAAGAGTTACACCTTTTCACTAATTATTATTATATTATTATTTTTTGTTGTTATTTAAATGATTACTATTACTATTTATTTATATTGTAGTATTTGTTTTNCTACAGAGGTGTACATACACTACCCCCCTTTGGATTTGAACCCGTGACCTCCTAAGAGGAAACACATGCTCTTAACCATTAGGCCCACTCATGCTGTACCATGTTGGCACGGCTTTGGCGGGAAGGCATCATCTTTCTTCTTTACATCGATGATATTGTTCTTATGCCAGGAGTACTTATGATCTTGAAAAGGAACTAAAAACTTTGAAGACTTTTTGCTCTGGTATGGGTATGACTGTTAACATTGACAAATCAAAGGTTATGATAATCAAATCCCAAAAGATCACTTATGCTAGTTTCATGTATGATGACAACCACTTAGAGGAAGTGACTTCATATAAATATCTTGGTATCGATCTTCATCACAAGCTTAACTAGAACTATAACATTGAGAAAAGGATTAATGGAGGTTGGAAAGTTTATTACGGATTTGAAAACAATTGTAAATCAACAAATTTCTCTCTAGGATATGAAGAAACTCTTCTTTGAGACTCCTGTCACTCATGTTATTTGATATGGATATGAAATTTGGGGTTGCGACATCTCTAGAGAATCATGGAGAAGGATAGAGAAAATTCAAAAGCGCTTTATAGCATATCATCTCAAGATTAAAGGAAACATACCATCCTATCCTCATAGAAGCGAGTCTATGCTCCATTGAGAGCATGGCTACGACTAGGTAACTAATGTACAAGAACAAGATAAACGACATGGGAGACAAGAGGCTACTTAAGATTGCTTCATAATCTAGTCAAACAACTTGTGGCTTAAGCTAGGTTGGCATAACGATGACAGGTCTTGGCTAAGTCACTAGGGGGTCGAGGAAGAGGTCACTTTGCAAAATAGTGATAATATTAAAAGTAGCGTTACATCTAAATTTAAGAAGTTTTGGTGCGATAAAGAATTAGCGGATAAGAGAAAATTAAGATATTATAAGGAGGTGATCAATCATAATCTAGAAGATCAAAAGTATCTCTTTGTTTTAACTAGCATAAAGAAGAAAATCAACATTGCTAAGATAAGAACAAACTCTCACAAGGTTTTATAGTGAAATAGGGTGCTGGACAATTCCTAAAACACTGTGGGATGAAAGAATTTGTCATTTTTGTGATACTAAAAGGGTTGAAGATGAAAATCATTTTATCATAGAATGTCTCGCGTGTTAAAGATAATGCAATTGCGAGACCCATTCTTAGGGAGGATGGTACTCTGTTTAGTTAAATAGGGCAGTGTAAGACCCTAGAAGCTACCCTAGGCCCCCCAGTAGTCTCCTGGGGTTCTTGGTCTGGGACTAAGCAGGTTGATGCCATGGCAAAGTTCCTAACATATGGTTAGGGCCCCTATATGCCTCTAGGGTTCCTGGTTTGGGACTAGGCAGTTTCTTGGTCTGGGACCAAGCAAATCCTGCAGGTTGAGGTGGAGACATTCCTGGTCGAGGAGCAGGTAGATTCTTGCTCTGGGACCAAGCAGTTCCTGTAGGTACATTATGGGTCAATTAACCAGGCGGATCTTGGTCAAGTTGACCAAGATGATGATGTGTGATGTCCTCTCTGCTATTGTGTGATGCCCTCTCTACGGATTCTTGCTGTGGGACCAAGCAATTTCTGCAGGTACATTATGGGTCAGTTAACCAGGCGGATCTTGGTCAAGTTGACCAAGATGATGACGTGTGATGTCCTCTTTGCTATTTGGTTATTGCTAGGTTGTTTGTCAAGGGACTGGTCACCCCTTGATGATGTCAGTAGCACTTAACCCTTAGGAGCAGTATTGAGGACCAAAGGATCACGATTCACATCATCCATTTTGGGTTTTCTTCTAATGTAGTAATGATAAAAATATATGGAACACACATGACAATATACCTTGAGAGAGAAAAGATTAAAGTCCTTGGTCCTGTTGGTCCTGTGGGTAAAAGTGGTTGTTTCCCCACCTTTATGGTACACCTTGGTCTTGTGGGTATGGGGGTTGCCTTACCACCTTGTTGTGACCCTTAGTTGACTTATGGTCCTTTTGGTGTTAGCGCCCTTGTTTTATGTGGTACCTTGACCACCTTGGCTATGATGAGTTATCCTTATCATTTTTTAGTGTTTTATTTTTATGTGACCATTTGACCTTTGGTACCCTATTCCAAGACAACTCAGTTTTATTTTTATGTTTTATTATTATAACCATCCTAGAACCTATGGTTGCCTAAGTGACCTTTCTAGAAGGCTTGTCAAGATTATAAATTAAGTTCATAACTTCATTCTTGTGAGCATCTTGGCATGAAAGAAATACAGATCTGATCCTTACTGGTTTATGGTTGATGCCTAGGGTTACTGCTGCTGTAAAGTGGATGTTTTTGGGTTTTTGCTTGCTCCTTCCTCCTTGTGAACTGAGATGTGGCCGTGCTGTCGCTCCTTGGGCTGATCCGTGACTGTTTAGCTGGCCGTGACCGTGTGTGACCCCTTCTGAGCAGGTCGTGACTGTTGGTGACTGTGCTTGACCTCCTTCCAGCAGGCCGAGACTGTTTTGGGGCTGTTCGTGGCATCCCTCTTGCTGGCCATGATCATGAGGTGACCTTTCAAGCCTAGCCGTGACTGTTTTTGGTGTCTCTCCTGCAGGGCCGTGACCTTCTGAGGTTCAACTGTGGACTGTTTGTCCTTTCTCTTCTAGGCTGCGACTGCTTTGGTGACCTTCCAAGCTGGTCGTCACTGTGGTGTCTCTTCTCTGCTGGGCTATGACCATCTAAGGGTAGGCCATGACCTTCCCAGCTGAGCCGTGACTGTATGTGACCTCCTCCTATTGGGCCATGGGCTGCTTGACCTTTCTCCTGCTGGGCTGTGGGCTGTTTAACTCTCCCTTTGCTCAGTCGTGACTGTTTGCAGCCCTCCTTGGTAGAGCTGTAACTGTGTTAAGCCCTAGAGTGTTGGTCCTTGATCATGTTAAAACTGTTAAAGAGAGCGGTGATCTTTTGAGGTGGCTTAACAGTGTTTGAGACTGAGTATCACTGCTGGGATCTTCACTCTTGGTGACTGGGGCTTGTTGAACTGCTAAGTCTGATCTGTGTTGTTCAAGGGTTTGAAGTTTCCACTCTCTTTCCTAGGCTGTTTTGGTCAAACATCTTGAGGTCTCTACTTAACCTATCTTTTCTTCTCTCAAGGTATGTCATCTGTTACTCTGGTGACTTGTTCTTTCAGTGACAAGATCTGAACCTAAAAGTATCTGAGTATAAGGCTGATTCAAAACAGTTTTAGACCAGCATTGTTACTGTTTATTAAATTGCTTTCCTAGCACTGTTGTTACTACTTTATTTCTTGTACATTGCTATTGTTAAATTCATCTCAAGGACCAACTTTAAACACAATGACCATTGAGGAGTGTTAAAGTTGAAAGAGATGAAAATTATGCTTAAATTTATTGCAGATGTTATATCCTGTAGCTAGCACTGATTTAAAGTTTCTTTTATGCATTAAAGTATGTAAAATTTGAATTTTTTCTCTCTTAACCCTAACCTAACTCAAACTATAACATCGCGTACACCCATAGTAGAGCGCAATTTCAAAATATTTGCTACAATACTGACCTTCCTAATCTTTTAACTCATCATGAGTCATGACTATGGTGATCTATGATTGCTTCTCTGAAAGCTTTTCAAGCACAAAATTATAATTCTAAAGAGAACTAAGTGATTTCTTACTTTTTAAAGGTCTGATTAACCAAATTTGGTCTTACTGGACTTTAACTATCATCATCTTCTTCATCATCATCAAAGCAGGATTAGGAATAGAACGAACAAAGAGCCTAATATAGACATTTGGCTGCTTCTTCGTTATGATAATGAAATTGTGTAGGCTTAACATGCAGCACGCTTCTTGGATTGTAATGCTTGGAATAAGTCTCACTGTAAATAATAATCTTCAGCCTTTGTTGATCATTTTTTCTGAATCATATCTTACTTTAGATCATTATACTCAAGATCTTCTTCTGTTAAAACATCCTTGGAAATTTGATCTTAGCTTGCACCTTGTTTATTGATTGTTTTGTTATATCATAGGATTAAAAAATGGAACCATTAATTATTACTTTGGGCATAAAACAATGACCTCAATAAGATTGAATCTCTAGAGCCTTGGTACTTTTATGTAATTCTCACTGTCATGCTTCTTGATGGCTGGAGTGCAGGAGTCTCAGAGAAAATAATGGCTTGCTTAAGCAGGCATAAGCAGGCTACTCCTGTACTCTGGGGAATGGCTAAAAACTGCAGTAGTCTTCGGTTATTCAAGAATTCCCTTGAACTGCAAGTAAGGTAAAGCTCTTTGTATTTAAATTTGATTATCTTCCTAATCTCGATTAGTGAAATCTTCTTGTACATCCTCTGGGAATACTTCATTTAAAGTTTAAACAAACCGTTCTTTGGCAATTAGGTGAAAGTTCAGCCTTTTGGGTTTAATTCTATAGTTGTCAATAATTGCATTTCTTTCATAATATATTATAATTATTGCCAGACTTTTTTGTGCCTGTTCGATAGTATTTTGTGAAAAGAAAGAAAAGAAATGATATTAAAGTTCTAAAAGCATATGATGATGCTTGTATATGGAGGGGGCTCAGACACTGAAACTTGTAGATTTTGAACTGAAGAACAAAATAAACATGGCCTTTTAGTGCATTTAAATTTTAAACATATTAACATTAAGTTGCTGGTATTTTTTAAACATTTATGAGCATTGAGAAGTCAACGAATGCTTACATTCAAAGATTTCTTTGCAGGAACGAGAATTCTTTGTTGAGAATGCAAACCATGAAACCATACACATATCATCAGGCAGGAGAGTTTGCTATGACCATGCCCATGAACACTTCAGTACGAACTCAACAATCTATTTTAGTGCTTGGATCAGTCCAGAAGTTGAAAGAATGTTTGTATGGAAATTCTAGATATAAGAATTTATTCAACAGATCACATCCTTGGAATTTGTGTAAAATAGCTGAATTCAGTAGTCAGAAGTTTGGAAAATCTATACCTCAAGTTAGTCGACAGACTATTGGAGGGTCTATTTCCCAGAAGTCCTCAACAGGTCAAACTGCGGGTGACAAATCGCAGGCCACACTTTTGTATCTTCTTGCACTGGTAGTTGCGATGGTGGGTTCTTCCTATGCAGCAGTTCCTCTTTATCGGAAGTTCTGCCAAGCTACAGGATATGGTGGCACTGTACAAAGGCGTGAGGTGTGATATCTCAAAGCTATTCTATCTGTAGGTTTGATAAATTTATGGTTAAACTTTATACATGCATGTGTGCTGAACAAGGCATGTCAGAAATGGGAAATATATTGTTGACAGCTTTCACTGCCATTTTGTGGGTAGTAGTTATTCTGCACACCTTTTTTGTCTTCCTGAAGCATTTTATCTTTTTTGTGACAAGGTTTGAGTCTCTGCAGACTGTTGAGGAGAAAATTGCACGGCATACACAAGAAGGCACCAAAACATCACGGTATCTATGGGGAGACTGCTCTACATTTTATTTTTTTCATGCTAGAGTTGGAGATGACTTTTTTAACTTATATCCAATGATAGAGGCTTCCATAAATGTAATAAATTGTTCCTGCATGGCAAACTTGGTTCTGAATTGCTGAGTCTGTAGAGTTAGTATATAAATATTTGTTATGACACGGTATGTTTTTTTGTTTATTATACTAAAGTACAGGATTTTTTAACTTGAACCATTAATGGCAATATATACTACAGTTACTTATTATTAATTTATTCCCTAATTTTAAGATCGAGTGGAGTGTTTTGCGTCATGTAAAAATAATGCCATATGTACGTTATGTAAATCACACATACCACCCAATTTCTAAATCCTTAATGAATAATGCAACTTATGACCTTATGATTATTTTATGGAGTCCATTTATTGGACAAACCCAACCTTTCTGGTGAATCCATTTTTCTATTTTCTGGTGATCTACTGTTTCGCCCTGATCTGCTCTATTTTTTAAAATTTCAAGGGTTGTCTTAGAATGGACAAAAGCCCGGCAGGAGAGTTCCATGTTTGAAGTTCCACTCAATTGGGGTGGAACTATAACTCAAGGAAAGTTCTGCTGAATTTGAGACAGATTTTTTCAATAAGGGAGCAGATTATTACATGAAATGACATTACATGAAGTGAATTGTCATATAAAAGGGAGTGGGTCATTACATGAAGTGAATTTTTATCAAAAAGGGAGTGGATTATTACATGAAGTGACATTATGACAAAATGACACCAATACGTTAAGAAACTCAGTTATGACCATTATAAACATTTACTTTAACCACTGATAGCTTACTGGATAGATTTATTGTTGTTTGAAAATTTATTGTTCATTTTCAAGAGAATGTAAAGGTAGTTTTAGTCCATGTATAAATTAAATCATCCAAGCCATTGAACATACTACATTTTCCAAGTATTTGTTTTCTCAAAAGTCTGCTATCAGCATGTTTTTTTTTGCTGTTGTTAATTTTAATCTGTGAAGGACATAAAGACATCAATTTGCTCTAAGGTCTCTTAACACTAAGCATAAGATCCAAATTTAGACCTTACAAATATAAACACATTGAATTCGTGAATGACCTTCTAAGTTTTAATCCTCAAAATGACAAAAATATAACTACGAAATTTTACTAAACTAACCAAATAAACGCATCTGAAGCTACACTCTAGAGTCTAAACATCATACTTTTCACCATCCAACTTAGCTTCTTCTGCAGTGACATCTACCGCTTTGATCTTGTTGAAAAAATGTGCACTATATAAGATGCCTCGAAATCTTCCATTAGGCTTCTTCTGCCACAGCTGCAATACCTATATGGCCCAGAACATAGCTACTATTTAATGTTTTTACAATTAGCATAGTGTCATTTTGGCTAAGCGATTTCCTAATTCCCTCTTCCTTAGGCCCCAAATGAGCCTCCCCGAGTTTAGCTTCATTGACACAATCATTTCTTTCCTAAAGTTTCATATAAGCTGCTGTGATTTCTTTGGCTTCATTTACAATTTGGTCCCAAGCCCTTGCAGCTCCTGGATTATTTCTGCCATCCCCATGAAATGAAGTCTGCAAAATGATGTACAGAATTTCAGTGTCTTTTGGTTAATCATATTTTAATTATTGGAGAACCTAAAAGATCAACAACTTAAAATAGCTTGTAGCATGGACCTCATGGGTTTCTGACCATATGTAACTTTCTTATGAAGCTGACCAGGTCCAATTCCAATATTTGTCTTAGAGCTCATTTAACAGTACAATTGGCCTCAGTTTCACATCTGGGAAATTCCTTGATTTCCTGTAATCCATATAGGCCAAAACAGAAACTTGGGCATTGATCCCCAAACTAACTTACTAACATTCTTACCCCAAGGATGAAACTGCGTTTAAAAAAAGAAAAATGGGTAAATTTATATTAAAACGCTGCTGAAGAAAGCCAAATAGTTACACAAGTTTTCCAAAGTATAGCTCAGTTCAAAAAACCAAAGAGCTGTTCTCAGCAATCTAGCATCTACTTGCAGCCTAACATATACAAAATCATAACATTTACTAAAATTTGAAAATAGAACACCTTTAATCCCCACTCTTAGGGGAGCCACCGGGTGTGGGGATGGCCCCTATTTTGGATCATTACCCCTTTGCCAAGTGTTGTGGTGTGATTAGCTAACCAATTTGACATCTCTAATGCCCCTCATGAGATCTGTAATTCTAGATTGTAGTCTCCCAACAATCTGATCATCCAGGGGGTGCATTTTCTAGCTTGCGAGATGACTAGGATAAGATGAGATAATTTTATTGATGTCCAACAAATGACCACAAAAGTAGGTCAATGGGACTGTGCAGTACCATGATAACAATACAAAGTGGGAGCGTAAAAGTAGTTCCTATAAAAGGCTAAAAGCAGAATTCAAACCAAACCCTAGTTATATGAATGGAGAGCTGATCTCGAAGAAAAATATATACAAGGAGAGATATGAAGAGAGCTGATCCAAGAAAGGAAAATGTATAAGGGGGGTGGATCTGAGAATTGTGTTGCAAAATGGTGAATCAGACGCTGTCATGGGCCATTGGAAGCATTGGAAACACTAGAAACAGTGGGAGTATCTCTCCTACCATTTGAGGTTGACTAAAGGAAGCTCAAAAGAGTACTTAGTTTGGAGGAAGTGCTAGAAGAGGAAATGCAATGGGTAGTGCACCGTTGCTTGGAGGAGAGTGCTTGATGTTGCATCTTGGAAGAAGCCATTTGACTGTCGGGATGGGGTCGAGATTATCCCCATCACTTGTGTTGGGCAGAGGTAGTGGTGGACCGCTGTGGCCTAACTGAGTTATCAAGTATGTGCTACCATTTCTTTGTCTCTTGGTGCTCCTAGAGGAAGGAAGCATTGTAAAGAAGGAAGTGTTATTCTAAGTGGAGTCTGGTCTTGACTGAGAATGTTGCTGGAGGGTGAAGGAGCGAAGCTAAAGGGCCTCTTGCAAGTATAAGGCTAGACATCTTTGATCGGGGTATTTGAAGAATCTAGTCAAAGTTTGGAGCTTTGTGAGAAGGTCCCTAATAAGACAATGAAACCGCTTGCGGATCTCGTAGTAAATAGGACATCGAAAGATGAAGGTCTCCTTGGTCTCAACCTCTTGAAGGTGACATACCTGGTAGATCTTGTTTGACCGGTTGAATTGGTGATCTGTCTCTACCCAAAGATGGTGAGAGACTGCTTTGAACTGCCCTAAAGGTATACAAAGAGTCTGTGCCCAATGGTAGAATGTATAAAGGGGGTTGAACTACCCTTTGAAAACCCAGGAATATTAGATTTACCAGTAGC
>LPNX010647381.1:241170-437693 GCA_001517045.1 Pseudotsuga menziesii | reverse complement strand
ACACTCGATGAGGGGACTTCCCTAACAATCAGTTCCATGGTGTGGCGTCCATATCATATGACCCACACTAGCACATAGAATTACATTAATTTTCCCACGTAGGGGAGCGGACATTTCGTTTTACAAAGGGGCACTTGCCCTGCAGCAGTGAAAAATCCTCAGATTTTTCCAAGGTACAATTTGTACAATTATGTACATCTTCATGTACCTGAAGTTGCCACCTAGTCGAAATAGGTGGGCAACAGGCCATACAAATATGACCAAGGATTAACTCATATAATCTCTTAATGGCAGTCAAAAGGGTCTTGGAAATTCCATTGTCTTGGAGCCTTTGGAATAATGCTACTTTGGGGACAAAGTTGAATGCCTTTTGGAACTCTAGAAAGCATTAATAGACTTTCAAAGAGCGGTGATGTGCCTCCTCAATGATGGCTTAGAGCGTAAGAATGTGATCAATGGTTTGGTATGCTGGTCTGAAGCTCGCTTGTTCTCTAGCTCTGAGCTGTCGCCTCTCAAGCTCCCTAGAAAGTTGTATATGGAGGACTTTAGCATATCGCTTGGAGTAAGTGTGGCCAAACATGATTGTTTTGTAGCGATTGGGATCAATAATAGGGTTCGATTTATAGATTTGGGTGAATAACATGATGTGACCATGATGTAGGGAAGTCAATACAAACCATGTGGTTAAACAGATTGGCCAAGTGACAATCAAGTGCTTGAAGGCCATGTTTGGAAAGTTCAACCTGGAGGTGGACTTAGTTCATCGGTTGAGTAGGTCTAGATAAGATAAAACAACATAATTTAATTAATGTCCAATGAGTAACCTAAAGATAGGTCAATGGGATAGCTGAATACAATGATATCAATACAATGCGGGAGTGCTAAAGTGGCTCCAATAATGCAATACATCAGAAAGTAAAAGTACTTCAATGTAAGAGTTTGGGGAGCTGAAAACAATGAGAGCGAGTGACCACTTTGGAGAGATGCTTGGAGGAAAAGATACCAGGGGTTGGAACCCAAAAAGTGATGGTGTTGTTGGTGTGTCATGGCCCGCTAGATCCATTTCTCCTAACATCTAAGGCCGAATGAAAGAAACTCATAATGGATTGATGTCCAAAAGAACAATTGGGAGGGTGCCTGGGCTGTCCACAATGATGTGGTATGAAGGGGACACCCATTGTTGAATCCTGATTGATCTTGTCCTTCTGTTGGTAAGAGATCGGGTCTAAATGTGTTGTTGTGCCTGTCGAGATATGGACGAGGCCCCTTGGGACTGCACAAATATAGTACCCCTGTCTCTTTGTTATCACTCTGTCTCTTAGTACCCCTGTTTGGGAGCAAATTGAAGAGGTAATCATCCGGGTGGAATCTCCTTTAGGAGGAGGTTGGAGAGTAAGAGTACGAAGCCTGAAGGTTTCTTGTATGTATAAGGCTAAACACCTTTGGTCAAGGTACTGAAAGAAACTGGAGAGTGTCTGTAGCCCCCTGACCAAACAATGGAAATGTGCATGGATCTTATAGTGGGTGGGGCAACGAAAGAAGAAGTGCTCCTCTATCTCGACCTCACAAAAATGACACAATTGGCAAATCCTGTCCGATCTGTCAATCTAGTGATCTGTCTCTATTCGAAGGCGATGGGAACCCACACAGAACGAAGTGTGCCCAATGAAGAAAAGTTTATGAGGTCTGGATGATGAGTCCATCCCTCACCTCGATGAAGTGCTCAACATAGAACACCATCTTTGGACGTAGTCCGCTCGGAGCGTTGGTCTAGGTCACATGTATGAACTGCTTGTAAATGTCTTAGAGAGTGCCAAAGAGGAGTCGTGGTTGGGAAACAAGAAGAGAGCAACGTGCAATTCCATATAGGTGGTACATATAGCCCTACAGCTTCTGTATGAATAGGTCAGTTTAGTCATACAAAACAGTTCGTACTGTTGTACAGATAGACCATATTGTAGCCAATATGAAGTTTTCTTGTTTTTCCAGTAGGCATTTTCTTTCCCTCAGTAAGTGTGCATATTTGTTGTTTGGGCATACCATACAATTGTTAGTTAGACAACTTGTGGAGGTTTCCTTGTAAGCCTTGATTGTTTATTGAAAAGTTGATTTTAAGGAGTAACTACTTGTGTATTGTGTTTATGCTTCCACTTTTACTTTCCAGCTATGTGTGATTGTTGTTATGTGAAGAATTTAATTTTTGCAATTAAGTAATAGTTTTGTTTAGTTGAGAGCAAAGGACAACAGTCGCCTATTGTTTGAAAATTTAACATGGTTTTCGAGCTTCTCTTATTGAGAGGATCTTAAGAGTTTACGGTAGTATATCAATTGCAAGGAACAACTACTGGAACCAATTGTTGGGAACCAATACCAATTGTGAGAGGGTTTCAGAGGTAGTACTTATCTAATTTGGGAGTTTGTGTTAGAGCTTAGAGATGGCATCAACTACCCTTAGGTTCAAAGATAGATTGGAAGGTGCCACAAATTTCGTATCTTGGAAATTCAGGGTAACTCTCTTATTAAAAGAGAATGATCTCTAGGATATCGTCAAGGATGTAGTGACTCTGTTGACAGATCTGCAAGCTTTTGCAATTCACTCGCAAATGCAAATAGATAGTACCTTAGCCCATTATACTCACAAAGTTTGGTGCTCGACCTTTCCGGTTTGAGGCTGTGTTCAGCCTTGTCACTCTTTTACACTGCCTTCGAAGCTTTGTTGACTTGGTGAAGGGGCATGATTGGTACCCATACTTGGCCTATCTCTCTTCTGAGTCATTGCCTCATCTGACCCTCGAGGCCGCTCTAGATGTTGGTTTGCGGGTGTTGTAGACCTTTGAGCTTTTGTTGGTTATTTCAATGGGCCTACTTCCTCGTTTTAGGTACTCCTTGGATGATCTTGGTTGCCTCCTACCTACCAGGTAGGATTTGAACATAATCATTAGAGATGGCATTTATTTATAGTTTGTGCATGTTACTTGGATCAACCTTTAGGGGGTTACGACCTGGCCTTCTACTCTATGATCTTCTTGTGTCTGAGGGATGGTCTCATTGTTCGACCCCCTTACACATTCCGCCATTGGGCACATGCTCTTTGTATTTCTTTATGCCAGTTCAAAGTGGACTCTCACTGTTTCTAGGAGGAGAGAGATCACTAGCTCGACCAGTTATATAGGATTTTCTAGGTATGTCACCTTCGAGAGGTTGAGATTGAGGAGCACTTCATCTTTTGGTGTCCTATTTACTACGCGATTTGTGGGCGTTTCACTCTCTTTTTAGGGACCTTCTCACAGAGCTTTAGAGGTTGACTAGATTATTTAGATACCCCTGTCAAAGATGTCTGGCCTTATACTTGCAGGAGGCTCGCTGGCTTCACTCCTTCACCCTCCAGCGATATTCTTTGTCTAGACCAGTCTCCACTTAGAGTATCACTTCCTTCTTTCTAGTGCTTCCTTACTTTAGGGGTACCAAGAGACAGACAAATGAGGTTATTGATCTTGACTGCTCAGTTAGGACATTGCATTCTACCTCCACCTCCACCTCCATTCAATACTAGCGACAGGGACAATCTCGGCCCCATTCTGGTAGTCAGACGACTTCATCTAGGATGTGGCAGCAAGCTCCCACTTCCAAGCAGTGATGCACTACCAGGTGCAGTTTCATCTCTAACTCTTCCTCCATACATATTACTCTTTTGAGCTTCCTCCAGTTGGACTCCAATGGTAGTAGAGATACTCCTAGTGTTTCTAGTGTTCTCTCCAGTGCCCATGACAGTCCCAGGTTCGCCATTTTTCCATCACAATGCTTAGACTCACTCCCTCTATACATTTTCCTCTCTTGGATCAACTCTCTCCATTCCCTCTTTGTATATTTTCTTTGAGATCGACTCTCAATTTATGGAGTTAGGGTTAGGTTTGAGTTATGTTTTTAGCTTTTAAAGGAGCTACTTTTTGGGCTCCCATTTTGTATTGTTATCATGGTACCGCACTATCCCATGAACCTACTTTTGTGGTCATTTGTTGGACATTAATAAAATTATCTTATCTTATCTTATTTTCTATAAGAAAGAAATGAAAGCTAAGCAGATGGTCATGGATGTTCTAAGGGATCATTTGATGCCTCATATTCGAGAAGACGACGACGAAGGAGATGTTCAATGCCTTGGTTTGCTTTTACTAGAGTGAGAACATAAATAGGAAGATGATATTACATATAGAATTAGATCTTTAGAGATCACTAGTTTGGACACAATTACTAGTTACTTAATGAAGGTCACATGGATTCATGATCAACTTATGACAGTTGGAGAGAAGGTTGAAGACAAAGAGCTAGTGAACCGGGCAGTGAATTGGTTCCCATCTTAATGGGAACATTTGTCTAGGGTGTTTATGCTAAGGAGAATCTTCCCTCCTGGGAAAGACCGTGGGGTTACTGTATCTAGTAGGAGACTTGGATGGAGTCAAAGGCTAGCAAGCAGGGAGGTGATAGTTATTGATGAAATTGTCATTGTTGCCAACATGGACTTGCAGTGGCCCCACAGGTTGTCATTGTTGACACAAAGTCCCACTTGTAGTGTACAAGTATATATGATCCCAGTACTCTCTCACCGAGTGCCTTGGACCCCACACAAAGATGGTTTGTGCTTTGAAGCACCTTGTACCCAATTGACAAGGTCCTTGTCCCCAAGTTTACAAAAACCGAACCGCTGGTCGAACCGGTCGACCCTGAAAACCGGACCCGGACCGGAACTGGACCAAAACCGGGAAAAAAACTGGATCACAAAACCGGTCCACCAAAATACAAAAACTTCTTAAATTTTGAAAAATTATATATATTTTCATGTGCAACCATGTGAATCCAAACCATTATACACAAATTTGCAAAAAGTGCTCTTGGTATGTGCCATACTAAGCATATTTCACTAGAACCTTCCCCATCAACCAACTTTTATTTTTATTTTTTAAATTTAAAAAATACCTTGTTTAGTGTTTTTGTACAGTTATGTAAGGAATCGGTCAAAACCGGAACCAGAACCGGTCAAAACCAGACGGTTCCGTACGGAACCGGTTTGACTCGGTGAGGCCCCAAAACCGGTCGGACCGGCCGGTTTTTGTAACACTACCTGTCCCACAAGGTTGGATCTTGGAGCCACCACCTTGTTGACAATGGTGAAGGCCCTGTTTATGATGCTGAAGACCGTGGAGATGGTGTTGAAGCCCTTGAAGGCGATGCAGAAGCCCTAGATGGGTTGGAGAAGCATTAATGACCCATTATGTGGTCATTCATGCTCTGATGGTGTCATGGTACCCCAGGAGAATGTCTGGCAACCCCATAGGTGATGTCATGATGGATCTTGACCCTTGAGGTCTCCTGGTGTGGGTGAGGTGGTTGAAGAAGCCCATGAATCCTCCTGCTTGATGAAGAATCTCTTAAAAGAAGTCCTTTGACCCACACTTTATGTTTTGATGGTCCTTGCACTCCCGAAAGTGATGATGTGGTCATTGTTGTCTTGACGAAGACTTGGAACCCTTGATGATGATCTTGATGTCCTTGGTATAGTCACGAATCCCACTTCTTGCACTTGATATGGTTAGATGGCATGATGAACCTTGAAGGAGATGATAATACTTGAAGATGTTCCTAAGTGCATAAGGAAGACCTTGCATCCACTTATATGATGAATGGTAATGAATTTGCATGGAGGTATGATGAAGAAGCTTTTGAAGAGGCCGTTGAACCCACAAGATGGTAATTAGGCACACATGTTTAATGGTGATTTTGTACCCTTATATTTGAGGTCTTTGATACTCATAGCTATCAAGGACATAGTGATGGCACACATCCTTGAAGAGGCTCATGTGTGTGAGGAGCCCCTTGCTTCTGGAAGAAACGAACAACCTTTGTATGTGGCTCCTTGGTCATACATGGTGATGGGGTCCTTGCTACACCCTTGGTCCTTGTTGATGTGAAGTCTGTGGATGTGAAGTCCATCGAATCCCTCATGCCTTTTATGATGTCCATTGAAGCCTTTGACCTTGGAACTTATGCATAAGGTAACATGGTCTTTGGCACCTTTATGTGTGGAATCTTTGAAGTCCTGAACAAATTGAAGAATTTAAGGGTATTATACCAAGGTTTTGCAAATAAACCCATCATAGTGAGATAGTAGTCGTCAAGCCATTTTCGTTGATATGTGGAGTATCTTCTAACTCCTTACAACTGAAGAGATATTAATTTTTGAAGTTGGTGTACCCCACCTTTTTGGGTTAGCCGACCAAACAAAAGAGAATTTAATTATTTGTAATTTTGAATTGCATGTCGACCCAGTTTGAGGTACTAACTTTCCTCCACAACCTATATAAATAGAATATCAAACATTTCATTTGTTCATCAATCAAGTCTCTCTTTGGTATTCCACAACTCTTGGAGAAAATTGCGAAACTTTGCGGGGGATAAATTTTTGGGCATCTTCACTAAAATTGACATAACTTTCTCATACGGAATCAGAATTACAAAATTCTTAGTTCATTGGAAAGCTTGTTACAAGGGGAATGTGATGACATGATCTAGAGTTTATTTTGTTTTTTCTATTGTTTCTTCATCTTTTGATCTTCAAAAAGGTATGGTTCATGCTTTTGGGTTTCTCTTGTGATGACACATGTCTCTCATGGATAGCGTTCATCTTTGATCTTAGTATGTGAGTCTCTATATTGGTATATACATTTGAAGTCATTATGGAGGCTTTGATGATGATGTTGCATACCTTTATGCTATGATATGATACACTTTATGATGATAATGCATGTGATAATGATGTACACTCTATGATGTTGATGCACTCCTATACAATATGATGTACATGCATACCATAGTGTGATGATGCTCTCCTATGCACTATGATGTATACTTGATGTTGATGATGCATACATGGTGCACAATGAGATGATGATGATGATGCATACGCTATGACGATGATGCATACCTATGATGATGATACATGGCGATGCATGCCTTATGTTCAGTGAAAGCATGGCATAATTACTTGCTCAGTAGTTGTGTATGATGAGATTTACAATGATGTACATGAGCAGTGTATGGCAGTGAAATGACTTATCAGTATACAGTGATGACTTGGTAGTGATCAGAGAGCAAATATTATCAGCAGCAGGTTCAGTGATTGGTTTTTGACAGGTCCACAGGTTCAATACTCTTTTTCTTCAGTGTGGTAGGGTGGTGCTAGGGCTCACAATCTTGTGAGTTAAGCTGTTATAGCAGCTTGTCAGTTGTAGCTGACGAATCCTAAGGGGTTGTAGCCCCTTCCAGTTGTAGCTAGTAAAGTTGTATTAAATTTGTTTACCCGAGTTGTTGCTCGGTCAAATTTATTTTTAAAAAGGCTTCCGTGGTTTTACCCCCAGGACTTGGGTTTCCACGTCAAAGATTGGTGGGATGGGTACTACGAGAGGCATGAAAAGGATGACGCTGAGATGTTTGAAACAGAACCCACTTGGGCATCTTTTGTCGATGCCGTCAAAGAGGAATTCTACCCTGTCGGAAACTATGATGATCAATACACCCGGTGGACGACATTGTGCCAGGGAAGAGACCAAACGGTGATGGAGTATACTAATATATTCCATACCCTGCGCTCAAAGCTGGGCATTAGAGACTGCAAACAACACTTGGTTCTAAAATACCGAAGTGGGCTTCACTGGTACATTCAGTCAAAGATGGATTTCCTGGACATATCGTCACTAGGAGCAGCTTACCGATACGACGTCAAAATCGAGCAAAAGTTTAAGCAAAAGAATAAGCGGGATTTTGGGTCCGTAAATCAGCAGCAGAAGTCGGGAAAAAGTGGCCCTAACTCACAACCCAGAGGACAAAGAAAGGATGGTCAAAGTCCCGACAGCCAGTCAAAGCCGCAAACAAAGAAGGGTAATGGGAAATTGAAGAAGGACACCGGCAAGTGGTGCGAGTTCCATAAAAGCTCCTGGCACAACACTGATGAATGCCGCTCAAAGCAGTCATTGTTGGCCGAGAAAAAATCCCCGGATCCAGACTCTGACTCAGACACTGATGCAGAGCAAGAAAGGGGCAAGCAAATCATTGATGTAGAACCTAGTGCCACCATAGCAACCACAAAGATCCAAGTAGAAGAGTCAGAGGAGCCAGAGGAAGTGGAGCTCCTCTTCCACTCACAACTATGGGTGCAGGGGACTCCTCTACATTTCATTGTCGACAATGGTAGTCAGAAGAACCTCATTTCAGTTGAGGTCGTCAAAAGATTGAAGCTTCCGACAGTTCCGCATCCCCAACCCTACAACATTGGTTGGCTGAGTCATGGACGAGACATCCGCGTCAGTCAATAGTGCCGCCTCTCCTACGGTATCAAGCCCTTCAAAGATGAGGTAATTTGTGATGTTGCCCCACTTGAAGTTTGTGATGTTATCTTAGGACAACCATATATGTGGAAACGCCATGCTGTGTATGAGTCTAGGCCTCGAAGTGTCCTTATTACTTTGGGAAAGAAACTCTATAGGATACCAGAGACACTTCCTGCTACTGCAGTGTCTCACATCACAACAAAACAGTGTAGGAAGGTAATCTCCCAGACAGGTAAATTCGTACTCTTCATGGTTCGTTCTGAGGAGTAACGAAAGATCACAGCAACATCCATCGCCTCCACACAGAATCCCTCTATGCAGCAGAAACAGGTGGACAAGATTGTGGAATCATACAAAGACATCTTCACCACGCCTGTTGGGGTTCCAGTACATTGTCAAGTCAAGCATTCCATTGATTTGATACCTGGTGTGCCTTTACCTAATGGTCTAGTCTACAGGTGTTCCCTCATGGAGAATGAAGAAATCAAACGCTAGATTAAAGAGCTAATCCAAAAGGGGCACATTCGACCTAGCTCCTCACCCTGTGGGAGCCCAATTGTGCTGGTACAGAAGAAAGATGGTACATGGCGACTCTGTGTTGACTACCGAGCTCTAAACAAGATCAGAGTCCGGAATCGGTATCCCATTCCCCGGATCGATGACCTCCTCGATCAGCTCAAGGGGGCCAAGTATTTCTGCAAGATTGACCCGAAGTCTGGCTATCATCAAGTGCCGATTGAGCAGTCCGATGTCTGGAAGACTGCCTTCAAATCTCGGGAAGGCCTTTTTGAGTGGTTGGTCATGCCTTTTGGCTTGACTAATGCTCCCGCAACCTTCATGAGGATGATGGATGACATTCTGCGGCCATTCACTAATTCCTTTGTGGTTGTATATCTAGATGATATCCTCATCTACAGTAGAACATGGGTAGAACATCTCCAGCATATCCACTAGGTCCTTAGCACCCTACGACAGCGCAAGTTATACGCCAATCTAGAGAAGTGCTCATTTGGCATGGAAAGGGTTCAGTATCTAGGATACATTGTGGACAAACACGGAGTTCATGTAGATCCGGCCAAGATCCAAGCCATTCGCGATTGGCTGACCCCGACAAATCTCACAGAGCTTCGCAGCTTCCTAGGCCTTGCAAACTTCTATCGCAGATTTGTGTTGGGATTCTCTAATATTGCTTAGTCCATTACCCAGGTGACCAAAGGGGGATCTAAGGCCAAGTTCATCTGGTCCAAGCCACAACAACACGCATTTGAGGAGTTGAAGCAACGCCTATGTTCGGCGCCCGTCCTTACCTTACCAGATCTACAACAACCCTTTGAGATCGAGACAGATGCTTTGGACTACGCTGTTGGTGCGGTCCTCACTCAGCATGGCCATCCCGTGGCATATCACAGTGAGACACTTTCAGATACAGTCCACAAGTACCCCACCTATGACAAGGAAATGTACTCCATTGTCCAAGCCTGCTGCCAATGGAAGCATTACATCCTTGGAAAAGAAACTGTCATCCACACTGATCATAAGCCCTTGCAATTTATGCAAACCCAAGGAAAGTTACAGAATGACCGCCACCAGAAGTGGTCCACTTACTTGCAGCAGTTCCACTTGAACATTAAATACAAGAAGGGCAACACCAATCGAGTCGCTGATTGCCTCAGTCGACCTCCAGTGGCGGCATTAACCACGGTGCTCAACTCTTGCGGCCACGAGACCTTTGCATGGCCTCAACTATATGGAAATGATCCCGATCTCGCCCCTATCTATCAATCATTATGTGTAGGTACACCAGTTGCAGACTTTCATCTTCAGGAAAAATTGTTATGCCACCTGGGCCATCTTTGTGTTCCTTAAAGCGAGCATGCCAAGATGATTTGGGAGGCACATTATAGTCGAGTGGCAGGGCACTTTGGTATCGAGAAGACAGTGGCAGTTTTGCAGAAGTATTTTTATTGGCCCAAACTCCGACAAGACGTCGACAGATATATCAAATCATGCACTGCTTGTGCCATCACAAAACCAACTATTAAAAAGCAAGGGTTGTACACTCCCCTTCCCACTCCAAATGGGCCATGGGAATCCATCTCCATGGATTACATGTCAGGACTACCTTCAACTAAGCATGGTAATGACTGTGTTTTTGTGGTTGTGGATCGCTTCTCGAAGATGGCCATTCTGATAGCTTGTAAGAAGAGCATCTCTGCTGAAGCCACTGCTAAGCTATTCTTCGAGCATGTTTGGGTTCATTTTGGGCTGCCACAGACTATAATTTCAGATCAGGATAGTAAGTTCCTGAGCACGTTTTGGTCTAGTCTATGGTCCTTGATGGGTACCAAGCTCACCAAATCAATGCCTTCCACCCCCAGACTGATGGACAAATAGAGGTAGTCAACCGAATGATTGTGCATATTTTGAGAATGTACAATTCTAAACATCCTCGCACATGGGATGAGAGCCTTCCTTATGTTCAACATAGCTATAACCGAGCTCTGCATAGCTCTACTGGTCACAACCCTTTTCAGGCATGCTTGGGCTTCCAACCATTGGCCCCGATTGATGTAGCTCTACCCCTTGCATCTACACAGGAGGAATCTTCCCATGCTCAGGCCGAGGTTGATAAGGCCACTAGATTTGTTGAACGAATCGATCACATCCACCAACAAGTCCATGACATTCTGGATAAGTCCAATACTAAATACAAGCAGCGACACGACCAACATCGGGTTCCACACAAGTTCCAGGTTGGGGATAAGGTTTGGTTGCATTTACAGAAAGAAAGGCTGACAGGACCTCATCGCAAGCTTTGTCCACTTCGATATGGGCCATACACCATCATCAAGGCAGTTGGTGATAATGCTTTCGAATTAAGCATTCCTCCATTCCTTGGCTTGCACCTAGTATTCAATGTGGAACTACTTCGACCATATTTCGCACCACTGTTGGACACCTCAGATGTGGCAGACTAATTGACACCTACAGAGCTTAATCCCGACTGCATGGAACAAGCAACCATTGATCAGATCATGGACAGATAGGTTAAAGGCACTCGCCAGCAGAAGATCCAACTATTTCGAGTTGTCAAAGCAAGGCAACTCCTCCACCAAGGCAAGTGGCTCACTAAGAGTCAAGTTCAGCAGAAGTTTCCCCATTTGATGGGGGCACTCAACGCAATGGAGACCATTGCTTCCTAAGGGGGAGGAATGATCCAGATGGGTATAGGTGGCCACCCACCTATTCCACTGGCTCAAAATAGTTTCTCATGCTGACAATTTTCTTGTAATTTTCTGCAATTTTTTGAGTCCTAAACTTCCGGGGCCGTTTAGAGGCCCTAAACGACATTTTTTGGAGATTCGGGGCCAAATGGTTGCCATCAGCATCCATTTGGCCGACCTAAAGTTGTAAAGCTTAGATAGACCTTTCCAACGAGCTATCGAACGCCCAAATCGGAGATCGTATGCAAAAGTTATGACCCTGGGAAGTTGACTGTTCAACTTACCACCTTGGGGCCGCAAACTTTATGACGGTTCATCTTCTAGGGTTACGTTTTGGACTTTTGGGGTTCTCACCTCATTCTTATTATAAATAGGCCCCTTTGGCCTCATTTTGTATTCAACTTGTCACGAGTGTGTGTAGCCTCGACGTCTCTTCTCAGAGATACAACTACCACCATTCTAGCTACTTTTGTTTTACAGTTTGTTCTATTTCATTCATTTAATAGAATCTGAGTTCACTGTATTACTGTGTTGATCGCCATATATATCTGTGCATTTGAATATATATATTCTCTTTCATTTCGTTCTCACATAAATCCGGATCAACATTGATGAAATGCTATGATTGGTGATTAGCAACTTGCTCTTGATTAAATTTTTTATAATATTGAGCAAATACTGATCCACCCCCCTCTCAGTGTTTCAACAATAGTTACCATGCCTTATTTGGTTAAACAATGAAGGGTAGAGGCAAAGGACCCAATAAGGTAAGGTAAAGAGTGAGGAGTCAACCTCATTGTCAGGGAAGGAATTGAGTAAAATCAATTGCTTCATATGTCATAAGCATGACCATAATGCATCATAGTGCCCAAAGAAGAAGAAGGGTAAAGGGAAGCAATGACAAAATCAAGTAGTAGCCTTAGTTGCAACTCAGATGAATGAGTTTGTCTCTAAGTTTGAGAAGGATTTCTAGATGGTATCTTGCCTTTCTACCATCATGGTTTAAAGGAACGCTTGGCATGTTGGACAATGGGGCATTTGGGCGTATGACATCAACTCAAGGGTTTTTTTTCAAGTTTAAAAGAGTGTGTCCCAACAGTTCAATTTGAGCTTGGTGATGATGCCAAACTATCCAGTAGCAGGAGTTGGAACCCTTTTTTTCTAACTCTAGTGACCTAACTCTTTAGATATTGATGATGCATTTTTGTTTTAGGTCTCATGAAGAATTTGCTTTTAGTTTCGGTCATGGAAGACAAGGGCTTTGCAGTAGAGTCTAAGAACCAACGAGTCCTTATAAGACCGAAGGAGTTTAGCCCAAAATCAGATTAGGTGATCGGGGTTAGGGAAGGCAACTTATATAGGTTATAGGGTGAACTTGTTCGAGCCGTAGTTGATATCATAGACATTTTGTGCAAGTTATGGCGCAAGAGTATGAGGTACTTGCATCAGTGCGTTTCCTATTGTGCTGGAGATTGTCACAAGTCGTCCAGAGTTCAACATTGAGAAGTAAAGAGTGTGCAAGGTTGTGCTCTTGGCAAGCATGTCAAAAATGCTTTCCAAGTAGCGAGCAGAGGTCTAAAGGCATTCTAGACCTAGTGCATTTAACTGAATGTGGACCAACGCTAGTAGCATAAATCACATGAAGCTTGAGTTTCCTTTACTGATGACTTCTCGTGCAAAACTTGGATCTATTTCCTAAATATCAAGGATGAGGTCTTTAGCAAGTTTCAAGAGTTTGGAGCTCTAGTTGAAAGCCAAATAAGGAAGAAGATCAAAGTTTTGAGATCAAGCAATGAGGGTGAGTATACCTCTAAGTAGCTTGAGGGTTTCTGCAAGGATGCAGGAATTAAGAGGGAGTTGATTGTTTCATACAATCCATAACAAAACGTATTTGTAGAGCAGAAGAATTGATCCATCATAGGGGTTGCTAAGGCCATGATTCATGACTAGGGTTTGGCGATGTTTCTATGGGTAGAAGCATGCAACACAACAGTTGACATCTAGAACAAGTGTCCTCATAGGATTTTGGAGGACAAGACATCAGATGATCCAGGTGGCTCCAAAAAAGCTTGAAATTCAAATTCTTTAAATCATGCACAGAACATCGCCATAGTGAAGAGCTCGTCTAGCCGATTTTAATGATGCGAACGACCCGTCAAACAGAGGTCGGATGCAGATGTTATGGCCTGTAGAAGTTTTTGTGGAACAACAAAAAGAGGGTTGCAGGTGGGCCCACAGGATGCCATGTGGTAGCCCAATCTGCTAGCTGACGTGGCAGGTGGGACCCACAATTGATGACATTGCAGCCCAAATGGCCACAATGTTGTTGGGTCTATCAAAAGGTTTTGTAGCCTCAGCCTGAATTGAACTTGTGACCTCCCTTGCACAAAGGAAGTGCTTTACCTCTCTGCCTACATTTATTACTTGTTCAAGCTACCATAAAGTTGTTATTTAAGCTTGGTGATTGATTTGTATGGGCGGAAAAAGGTCTCAGGCTAAGCCTCAACCCATGGTTTCAACATGGTGGATAAAGCAGAGAGTCCAAGGGCTATGACCCACCCTCCTAGCATTTGTTACAACAACCAACTCCTAACATGGAGTGCACCTAGCAAAATACCCATGTGCTCCATAACAAACTTTTGTAAATGGTTTAAAAGTGGGTTTTGAATTATATGCCCATAAAGTAGGGTGGCTTAACCATATGGTTATTTTTTATAGTTGACATATGTTTTATTTAAAACGTGGTTATAATCATACTACGGTGGATGCCAACGAATGTGTATGGTGGGAAAGTCCAAAAATAAACTTGGAATATGCCTGATGAAAATCTGACTAAAACATCAACATCTCATTGTGACATTTCGTCAAACACTTTGCATGCAAACTAGATTTAATGCCCATCAGAGTTATGATTTACTAGATTTCTGAATAGCAAATCTACTGATAACTTGAACATAAATACACATGCATGCATCCAAAAGAATCTAGCTGAAGACAAAAAATACTCATAAGAACACTGAGAAGTTTAGGGCCAAGCCCAGGGCAAAACCCTCACCTCTGTGAGGTAAAACCCAAGAGAAATTTATTGGAGAGAGAAGATACATTTTACAGAAGAGATTTCATGCTAGAAAATACTGAGAAAAATCACTGAGAAAAGTGCGGCAGACAAGAGGAAATGTACCAGCAATAAATGCTGCTGTACGGCCTCTTCCTTCAGCAAAACATTCTTGAAACTCGAGCCCAGCTGTCCCTTAATTTCTGTGCACTGTACGGCCACAAAGCAACAAGTACAAATCTTGGAAATCATGCCAAAAGATGAGTTTCAGACTTAAATGCTGTAGTATGGCCTGTACTAGACTGTACGGCCTGCTGTACGAACTGTACAGTACGGCCCTGTTCTTGAAAAACGTGCTGCAACTCTGCTACCTCATTTTCTGTGCCTTAGCAAATTGAATCTGATCTCTCCTTCTCTGAAAATGATCTCTCTCTCCCACGTGTGGATGTTCTCTTCTCTCCCACGTGCCCACTGAAATTTCTCTTCCTTGGATGTCTAGATGTCCTTCTCTAGATGTTATTCTCTTTTCCCAAAACTTCATTAAATAAGTGAAAACTCACTTAGAAACCCTAACCCTAACTTACTTTTCAAGGGTCAAGATTAAATTAGATCTAAGGGCCCTCATTAAATGCTCATTAAATGTCCTTTTAATCATTTAATGACATTTATTACATTCACATTAAATAATAAAGTCACTTTCACTTTATAACATAAAGTCACTTTTATTTTATAAAGTGAACTTAGGAAAATAATTACAAAACTGTGTCCTCACCAGACACTACCAAAACGGTGAAGGGTCCCTACTGAGTTACAATAAAACTTAACAATGCCATTTGTCCCATGTTAAACAAAAGCCAAAATTGAAAATATGGGTTAAAAGTAGATATGTTTTTATGTAAGGTGGTTGTAGCCAAGTCCAACGAATGGGCTATTCTAGCTTCATGTCAATCGTGCCATTTATTAAAACGGAGAATGTGACCAATATCGAGCCCAAGGAATATGTAATGGGTCATGTTTGTTTCATGAAGTGTAATGCCAACCAATTGTAAGGCTAGTGGGAGTAACAAAAGGCAAAACCACTTAGCCCATTTTTTATATGGCAAAGAACCACATTTTGGCTTATGCCAACCAATTTGTAACCAAGTCCAAAATTGGGACTCATGGGCTTCATGCTAACAAGGGTGGCTTTTCCTATATTAGCCCAAGCTATTTTCCATCGCAGGGGAACTTGATTATGGAAAGAACTCCATTGGAGAGAGCATTGTTTGAGAGCTTGTGGAGAGCTAGTGTAGAGATGCTTTGAGAGGCTCATGGTGATGCTTCATGCTTGGAGAGAAGATTCCATGCTATGAGTGAGTGTGATCACTCTTTTGCATTAATGTTGGAATATGTAGGCTTTACTCAAGATTGAGAGTATGGATAGCTTGCTTTTGGAGGACCCCACCCTTCTAATGTCTAGAGGAGGTTCGCTGGTGTGGAGTGACTTCTTGAGGAGGAAGCTTCTTTGTTGATATACACACTAACGAGAAGGTCCCGACATTTCATAAGAGAAGGAATAAAGCGATTCACGTTTCGAAGTGAATCCGGAGATGCAGTAAAGGTTGACGAACTCTGTTATCAATTTGGTTTGCATCTTGTCCTGTTTATCTTTTGGTGGTCTCTTGTCTTGCTTCTTTCATACACTTAAGAATTGTTAAATTTATCAAGTCGTGATGATGGGACTAAAAGGATATTAAGAGGATTTTATATTAAAATCAGATTCAAGACCTTTTGTATGCAATTAACGTCAATAAAATGATATATTTTCACTGGTACTTTTGAAGAGTGAACCTTCTTATTCAAGTTGCTTTGAAGGTCACCTAGGATCCAGATCAGGTTGGTATTAGAGCAGGATTGACAGGGATTGCAGTTGTTGAATGCAAGATGGGAAAAGCATTGAAGGATGCATGGCTCAAGGAGCTCGAGGAAATCAACTAGACCATTCAGGCAGAGAATGCTGGGTTGAGAAGACTTTTGGAAGATGCAAAGATGAGAAGCAAGAGCTTTAAGACAGTCTTCAGTAGCTGCAAGAGAAGCTAAAAGTGTTGTAACTTGAGTTGCAAGCCAAGGATGAGGCATTGGCAAAGCTCCAGAACAATGATGAAGCAGAGAGGCATGAAGAGACTACTGCTACTACAGATGCAAAATTCGTCGCTGAGGTAAACAATGCTAGTAGTTCTCCATTTTCTTATTCCTCACATGATGATAATGCTGGATTTGGTGCTTTTGAGAAGCACACTAAGGGGATTGGAATGAAACTGTTGAAGAGAATGGGATATGAAGGTTAAGGCCTTGGAGCCAATGGCCAAGGCATTACGAGTCCCCTCCAAATAGCAAAACCACCTTGATTTGCAGGTTTGGGGTATGAGGTTTGAGGGTGCTCTCAAGCAATTGTCAAGCAGTTGGAGCAAGCGAGGCTTCAACAAAAGAGTCCAAGCCAATTCCAAAAGAAGACACAACCCTTTATGATGATCGAGATAAGCATTGCAAAAGAGGAGCTGAGTCAAGATGTCCACGATTGGCCTACATCCGAGACGACAAGGAACGGTATAATAAGTCTCGTTATTCAAATGTTTATTTTGAATATGAGCCTTCTGGCAAGCAAGGTTTATGGCATAGGAAACGATGCAGATTTTGTGGTAAAGATAACCATGCCATTGCCAAGTGTTGGAAAAGCATGGCTTTGAATAGGCAGAAGCCAAGACCAGAAGACCCTTCTCCACATCAGGAGAATAAGAAGGGCAAGAAGAAATGGGTGAATAAGAGCCACTGGACTCATTGCAAAAAAAGGTGGACACCGGGAATCCACATGCTGGATTCTCCATCCAGAGCTGCGTCCCAAGAAGGACAAGAGCGTCAAGCCAACATCCTTGGAGGAACCGTCCAATGAAGCAGCTCAGAAAGGAGGCCAACCACTAAAGAAGGTCGAGATGGAGGACATGCTTGCCTTGTTAACCAAATTTGGTAAACTTCTTGAGTTGGTTGCAGAAAGTCAATCAATGTAAATCACTTGTTATCTTTTGTTTTTAAGACCCCATCGAAGGGTGCATTTGTAAAAATGGCGAAAGACATGACATCAGTCATTTATGCAACGAAGATATTTTAAGGCTTTGTTATGTTATGGATTCTGATGTAAAGCAACGAAACAATTCCGATCTCTGTATAGACTTTTGGGGACCAAAAGTCCTTTAGTGGGTAGGAATGATCCTGGTGGGTACCAAAGAGCTCGTCGACCCGATTCCAATGGTGTGAACTGCACATCAAATGAAGGTTAGATGCAGAAGTTATGGTTCGTTGAAGTTTTCGTGGAACAACAAAAAGAAGGTTGCAGGTGGGCCCACATGCTGCCACATGGTATCCTAGTCCGTTGGTTGACATGGTAGGTGGGACCCACAATCGCTGACATGGTAGTTCGGATGGCCACAATGTTGTAGGGTCTATCAAAAAGATTTGTAGCCTTTGCTTGAATTGAACTCGTGACCTCCCTTGCACAAGGGAAGCGCTTTACCACTCTGCCTACCTATATTACTTCTTCAAGCTACCACAAAGTTGTTATTTCAGCTTGGTGATTGATTTGTATGGGTGGAAAAAAGGATGGGGCTAAGCCCCAATCCATGGTTTCAACCCGTGTTGAAAACTCTCCGAAAAATTGCCGCCTTTTTAAAAAGTCGCGATTTTTTCCCTAAACAGAAAAATCGGCTAGAAAAAATTGCGACTTTTTCCAAAAAAGTCCCAAAGCCTAAAAATGACAAGTCCCGACTTTTCTTGACTTTTTCCAAAAAATCTCCATTTTTGCTAAAATGGCTAATTTTCCAAAAAATTGTCATTTTAGCCATTTTGTTGTATACTAACACCTTTTATCTACCGTATAAATATTTCAAAACTTTGTTGTATTTGAAGATCAAACCATGCAAGGATAATCTATACAAAATATGTATCCGTTTATCAAAGATCACAATGGTAATTGAATTACTTTTTTCACTGTTAGGGAATTTTTTGAGCAAACATATTTTGAGTGATCATCATAGCACATTGTAGGAAAAAGAGAGCAATTTTTCAAGTGGTAGATGAGTTAGGGCTAAATGTGATGCTCATGTCGAAAATTCAATTTGGGAGGAGTGAAAAATACATCTATGATTTATCACCAATACAAAACAAGAAATACGTTTAATGGCTGACAACCAAATCAATAAAATCTACCTTTCAAAAATTAGGTTTAAGTCATAAGATGGAGGGACAAATAAAAAGCATTTATGAAAACCTTATATAAACCTAATCATTGGACTAGGGAAAAATATGAAGTATGAATGGAAAACTCGGGAAGAGAGCATTGATATTAGATAGCTAGATGCTAGTTTTCCTTGAATACATTTATATATGTGATGTCTTGTTGTATTGGTTATCCACTTTTGAGTCCTTGATTGGACAACTATGATGTTCCATGATACAATATCGACTTCGATGTATCATTTTACATTGGGCATGACTACATGATGATGATATATATCAATGCTTTCTCCATATTTATGTTCCAATGTGTTTATTTGATGTTATTGTTGCTTTAAATGTTTAAAATTTTGAAAAAATGAATGTATTTTGTATTTTTTAATGTTTGTCGACTTTTACCGATTTTTCTTGATTTTTTCGCCGATGTTGCCGAGAAGTTGTATTCGGGACCCTTGCCGACTTTTTGCCGATGCCGACTTTTTCAACATTGGTTTCCTCATGGCAGATAAAGTGGAGGATCTGAGGGCTATGACCTGCCCTCATGGCATTTGTTACAACAACCAACTCTTAATATGGAGCGCACCTAGCAAAATACCCACATGCTCCATAATAAACTTTTGTAAATGGTTTAAAAGTGGGTTTTGAATTATATGCCCAAAAAGTAGGGTGGCTTAACCATATGGTTATTTTTATATAGTTGGCATATGTTTTATTTAAACATGGTTGTAACCATACTTTGATGAATGCCAACGAATATGTATGGTGTGAAAGCCCAAAAATAAACTTGGAATATGCCATTTGTCCCATGTTAAAACAAAAGCCAAAATATGGGTTAAAAGTGGACATGTATTTATGTAAGGTGGCTGTAGCCAAGTCCAACGAATGGACTATTCTAGCTTCATGTCAACCATCCCATTTATTAAAAAGAAGGTTGTGACCAATATGGCTCCCAACGAATATGTAATGGGTCATGTTTGTTTCATGAAATGTAATGCCAACCAATTGTAAGGCTAGTGGGAGTACCAAAAGGTGAAACCACTTAACCCATTTTTAATATGGCAAAGAACTAGATTTTGGCTTATGCCAACCAATTTGTATCCAAGTCCAAAATTGAGACTCATGGGATTCATGCTACCAAGGGTGGCTTTTCCTATATAAGCCCAAGCTATTTTGCGTTGTAGGGGAACTTGATTATCGAAAGAACTCCATTGGAGAGAGCATTGTTTGTGAGCTTGTGGAGAGCTAGTGTAGAGATGCTTTGAGAGTCTAATGGTGAGGCTTCATGCTTGGAGAGTGTTACCAACTAAGTTGCACTAAGTTGGACTTCTAAGTGAGCTGCTAGAGATGAACAATTACTTGTTCAAATTTCAAGTTCAGAAGTCCATGCAGGCCTTCCTAGGCCCTTTTTAAATTTTTTTTAACATGTTCATACCCCATGGGGAATGGTCATAAAATGACTTAGCATGATGACTTTAGTCTTTATGCAAAAGGTTTGGTTTCCTAGGACTTAGTCATCAATACATTATTCTAGGGTGTTTTTCCCTTGTTAATTATCTATCGGTTTTAAACATTATATAATTTTCGAGTTTTTCACTCAAGCCTCCAAAGCTGGAATAATTGTCTTGGTGGTTAGGCCTTGGGAGTTTATTAAAACCTAAGTGTCAATGTATATTACCATGCTAATCATGCTAATCATGCTAATCATTACCTTGCACAAGGGGAACGCTTTACCACTCCACCTACCTTTATTAATTGTTCAAGGTACCACAAAGTTGTTATTTAAGCTTGGTGATTGATTTGTGTGGGCAGAAAAAGGGCTGGGGCTAAGCCTCGACCCATGGTTTCAACATGGTGGATAAAGTGAAGGGTCCGGGGGCTATGACCTGCCCTCATGGCATTTGTTACAACAACCAACACCTAACATGGAGTGCACCTAGCAAAATACCCATGTGACCCATAACAAACTTTTGTAAATGGTTTAAAAGTGGGTTTTGAATTATATGCCCAAAAAGTAGGGTGGCTTAACCATATTGTTATTTTATGTTTTATTTAAAACGTGGTTGTAACCATACTATGGTGGATGCCAACGAATATGTATGGTGGGAAAGTCCAAAAATAAACTTGGAATATGCCATTTGTCCCATGTTAAAACAAATGCCAAAATATGGGTTAAAAGTGGATATGTATTTATGTAAGGTGGTTGTAGCCAAGTCCAACGAATGGACTATTCTAGCTTCATGTCAACCATGCCATTTATTAAAAAGGAGGCCGTGACCAATATGGAGCCCAATGAATATGTAATGGGTCATGTTTGTTTCATGAAATGTAATGCCAACCAATTGTAAGGCTAGTGGGAGTAAAAAAAGGTGAAACCACTTAGCCCATTTTTAATATGGCAAAGAACGACATTTTGGCTTATGCCAACCAATTTGTAACCAAGTCCAAAATTGGGACTCATGGGCTGCATGCTACCAAGGGTGGCTTTTCCTATATAAGCCCAAGCTATTTTGCATTGTAGGGGAGCTTGATTATGGAGAGAAATCAATTGGAGAGAGCATTATTTGAGAGCTTGTGGCAAGCTAGTGTAGAGATGCTTTGAGAGTCTCATGGTGAGGCTTCATGCTTGGAGAGAAGATTCCATGTTATGAGTGTGTGAGATCACTTTTTTTGCATTGATGTTGGAGTTTGTAGGCTTTACTCAAGATTGGGAGTATGGGTAGCTTTCTTTTGGCGGATTCCACCCTTCTAATGTCTGGAGTAGGTTCACTGGTGTGGAGCGACTTCTTGAGGAGGAAGCTACTTTGTTGATGTATACATTGACGAGAAGGTCCCCACATTTCATAAGAGAAGGAATAAAGCGATTCACGTTTCAAAGCGAATCTAGAGACATAATCAAGGTTGACAAACTCTGTTGTCAATCTGGTTTGCATCTTGTCATGTTTATCTTTTGGATGTCTCTTGTCTTGCTTCTTTCATACCACTAAGACTTGTTAAATGTATTAAGTCGTGATGATGGGACTAAAAGCATATTAAGAGGACTTTATGTTAAAATCGGATTCAAGACTTTTTGTATGCAATTAATGTTAATAAAATGATCCTTTTTAACTGGTCCTTTTGTAGAGTGAACTTTCTTATTCAAGTTGCTTTGAAGGTCGCCCCGAATTTAGATCATCAGAGGCGACATTTAGTGGTGTGAAGCCAGAGGTGAGTAATTTCCACATATTTGGTTTGTCTAATTTGTATTTATATATCAATACAGAAGAGGACCAAGTTGGAGCCCCTTAGTAGAAACGGTTTGTTTGTTGGTTATAGTGAGACTTCAAAGGTCTACAAGGTCTTTATTTGAGAGGAGAGAAAGATAGTCGTAAGCAGGGGTGTAAATTTTGTGGAAAACTTTTATCCATGAAGTATAATATTTCTATTCTAGTGACAGAGGAGGAGGAGTTGGAATCTTTGAAGTTTGATCCATGATCATTAGTGACTTCTTGTTCGAGGCAACAACCTTTAGGCACTAAGGAGGAGCCACCAACTCCTATCAGTTTTGATAGGAGACTACGATGGTTTACTTGGACATTTAAAGATGCTTAGGAGCATGTTGAGGCTCCTAGGAGCACATTCAGGGAGCGTAGGCTTTCGAAGTGGTTTCCAAACTACATGGCGTTGATTAACAACATCATAGATTTTGAGCCTTCCAATTTTCAGGAGGCAAATGACTAGCAGGTTTGGAGGGGTGCCATGGTTGAGGAGTACACTTCCTTGATGAAGAATGACGTTTGGGACATTGTGGCTGGACCAAAGGGGAAATCGATAATGACTTCCAGGTTGCTCTACAAGATCAAGCATGCAGTAAATGGCAACATAGAGAAGTAGAAAATGAGGTTTGTGGTGAGTGGGTTGTTTCAAAAAGAGGGAGTGGACTACTAAGACACTTAGAGAAGCTCATTACAAGATACAAGGTAGACATGGTAGCCAAGTTTGAGATGAAGGACATTGCCATGATGCATTACTTCTTTGGGTTGGAGGTTTGGGAGAGACCAGGGGATATTTTCTTTGGGCAGGGTAAGTATGCAGGTGAGATCTAGAAGAGATCTCAAATGGAGGGTTGCAAACCTATTGCCACACTTATGATCACTAATCTGAAGAAGGTAACAACTTTAGATTCAAATACAGTGGATCCCACGTTTTATAGGAAACTGCTTTATTTCTTGATGTATCTGGTCAACACTAGGCCAGATATATGTTTTCTAGTGAATGCCTTGAGCCAGTTCATAGTTAAGCCGAGGTAGGAGCATTGGGTGGAAGCAAAACTGTTGAATTTTTACCAAGGAAGTGTGTGTCCACTCATGCCTTGGGGTGGACAAGGACACTTTAAAATTTGGTCCCTAGCCATATTAAAAAGGTGAGATTGACTTTACAATAAAGTGACATTTTTAATGAATCTTCGAGTTTATATTTTAAAAGCGACTTTATGAGTATTAATGAGGGTCTGCATTAAATTCTCATTTTAATAATTAAAAATGATTTTTAATGAGGAAATGAGATGGGCCCTAGATCTCATTTAGTTGGCTTTTAATCTAAGCCATTGATCTAGATGTGGAAGTTACTCAAACAAAAAGGGCTTGGGAAAGGCAAAGAGAGATTATTGTTCACATTCCAAAGAGATAATTTTTGGAGAGAGGAGCAAGAGAGAAAAGAAGAACCAGAGAGTAAACCCTTACACAAAATTCCAAACCAAGAAGAGAAAAAAGGGCACGAATTTTGAGACACTTGTACCAACAGAATGACACGAATCCCAATGTAGCTGTATAGTAATTAATGCAGGCAGCCCGTGCAGGCAGCCCGTACAACATTTAATGCAGTCCGTACAACAAAAAAATTGAGGTGAGAGAAGGCACAGTTTTCGAGGCAAAAATTAAAATCTGTACAACACAATTTTTGAGGCAGGTACAACATTTATTGCTGTCCATACAGCTGACCGTACACCACAGATTTCGAGGCAGTGTGTGCACAGAGATCAAGGCGTTCATACAGTCACACGTGTGGCAGAAATTGAGGGTTCCATACAACAAGTGTTTAGAGTGTTGTTCTGGCACATTTTTCGAGATGAACAATAGACAAGTACTGTTGTATTTTGTTGGATAAATTTATCTCTGAAGAAACAATAAAATCTCTCTGAAAAACAGGTTTTCCCTTTGGCGTTTTTCGTGGGTCAATTTGACCAAAAATCTGAGTGTTTATTTTTCATGTGTGGGGCTGAGTTTTTAATTTATGAGTAAGAATTTAGGGCTGATATAATTTTCAGAGTTCAAAAAGAAGAAAAAAAATCTCATGTGTTTTATGTTTTCAGTTAAAATTTTTAATTTTTAATGCACATGCAATGATGGGGTTCGGGCATTAAACCATATGCTGAACTGAAACTGAAACCGGGTTGGGGTTCTTGAAAATTTTCAAAAACATGTGCTTATATACTTGAGAGGCACAGTGGAGTATGGTCTAAAGATATCTTAGAAATGGTGAGGTGAAATTGCAGGTGTATATAGACTTAGATTGGGAAGGTAGTGCATCAGATAAGAAGGGCATCTCAGTGTGCTGCTTTAAGTTGGGATCAATGATGATATCCTGTTTCAGTCAAAAGCGGACTTTCGTCGCGGCCATTTCAACATACGTAGAGTATATGGTAGCCAATATTGCTAGTTGCATGGTCCTTTGGCTTTCCAAGTTGCTTGCAAGATTATTTGATTAGGAGTTGGATCCCATGATGATTTACTGTGATGATCAAAGTTGTAACAAACTCTCTGAGAATCAAATTTTTCATGACAAATCCAAGCACATTGAGATCATGTATCACTTTATTCGAATAGGATTCATAATGGAGCAGTAAAGCTCTGGTTTGAACCTACAGATCAACAGGTTGCTGATATTCTAGCCAAGCCCTCAACAAAAGGGAAGTTTGAAGCATCAGAGACAAACTTTGATTGGTGCAAAGTTCTTTCCTAGCTAAGAGGGAGTTTTGAAGAATTTAGCTTGGACAAGAACTTCCGAATTGGTTTTGTGTGAACGCGTCAGAAGTAGTTCAAGTTAATTCTGTTTTGTATCTCACTTTAGTAATAAATTGAAAGTTTTATATCTAGCTGTTGAGTCTAATAAAGTGTTTTTTTAACAATTGTGATTTAGTTTAATCTCAATTGTACATCTTACAGAGAGATTAGGGTTTCAACTCCCATACACTCGAAGACAAGTTTTGTTGGGAGGTGACTTAATTCATTAGGTGAGCAAGTTTATAGCGTCTGAGAGGAGCTGAGGTCGAGAAACAGGGAAAAAGAGCTATACAGATTCAATACAGGTGGTTCATATAGTTGTATGGATTCTGTATAGGCAGGTCCGTGCTATTTTATAAAATAGTCCAAATAGTCGTACAATGGGCAGCTTGCATTTTCCTTGTTTTTCTAACAAGTAGTTTTTTTTCCTCAGTAGATGTGCAGACCCGTTTTTTGGGTGTATCGTACAACTATTAGTTTGACAACTTGTGGATGTTTCCTTGTAAGCTTTTGATTGTTTAATGAAAAGCTAATGTGAAGGAGTGACCACCTATATATTCTGTTTATTGCTTTTGCTATTTAATTTCCAACTATATGTGTGATTTTTTAGTTGAGAACATAAGTGCAACAATCACCTAGGTTTGGAATTTTAGTAGACTTAGCCTCTACAAGGGGTTTATGAGCCTTTTACCATACAAGCTAGCATGTTGAGCTTAAATCCCTAAAATCAATGGTAGCTTATGGACAACTAAGAGAAAGGCCAATGTTACCGCACCTAACCCTCTTTTGTTCTTTATGCTAGCTCTTCTCCTTGAGATAAAGTCACTAGAGTTCAATGATGGAGCACAAGGTGAAATTAAGGAGTAGCTCTAGCAAAACAAAGTGTTTTGGCTTTTGTAAAAGATAAGAGTGATGAAAGGATTGGAGACCAATGTCTTATCCAATGGGAAAATGGTGTCAACTAAGGATCATATGAGGTTTTATTTAGGAAGATTAGAAAGCGCTAGGGTTTTAGTGTACAAACTGTTATCACATATATAGTAGCCGGGCTACCATATTCTATTTTTTAGATTCCAATACACTTTTTCAGCCAGTTCCCTTACATATGAGACGCTGAGATGAGCATCTATGATGGATCACTATTTGATGGTGGACTATAGTACTTTCCCATGCTAGGGCTGAGTCTCAGGACGCTCGGATTTGAGGACTAATGTAGCCATTTAGCCATTTACAAAGCAGTCAATATTGCCCAGAGTTGCAACAACAGTTTCTCAGTGGACAAATGTTGGTTCAGATTGGTTATTTACAAGTATATGACTCGGCAGGTATTATCTTGTGTTATGGTTATTATTGCTTTTATACTCATTCTTGTGAGATGTCTTAGCATTTAGTGTCATGATTTGGCGATCATATAAATATGTGGACCTGGTTGTATTGATATTATGTATGTATGTCCCTACTTAGACCTAGAAGTTCTTGACCCATACTCATTGGTTTTGCCCTCCTTAAGGAAAATAGAGGTGATCATTTCTACCATATTTTGGCTTGCTAGTGTTGGTCTCGTTTTTCACTATTTCCACCCTTCCATTACCTTCCAGTTATGTTTATATCCCTACCTACTACTTGACTTGTGGCATGGAGGACCTTTCCCCACTATAGCCTCTTTGTTGGATAAGCTTCCCTGTTTATTTGTGTCTCGGCTCTGAGTTGCCTAGGTTGTGTTGGCTAAAATCCGAAACAAGTAGTGTTGCCATTAATACAATGTATATGGAAATGAGATGAATATCTTGTGAAAAGCCCATTCATGAAAAGAAGTGTTTCTGAACATACATGAATGCAAGGCAAGCCTAATGAAATTGGCTTTGAAGTGTAAATGTGAAATGTAAAACCCATGTAACGAGTGTTTTTAAACACACATGGAGCATGAAGCCTTAATAAATAAAAATCTGTGTAACAAATGCATGGATCAAGGCTATGGAAACTCGAAGGCCCAAAAAGCAATGGTTCTTAAAAGTTGTATCTAAAGATTGTTGGCCTCATTTGTATTTGATTTGGACTGTGGGCATTTGTCAAGGTGAATAAGCACCTCTGAACGTAACTTACCCATTTGTAAGACACTGCCATCCCTCGTGTTATTGCTTGTCCAGCATATGCTAGAGTGAGTATCTCCTTTCCATATCCAAAGTGT
Organism: Pseudotsuga menziesii; assembly: GCA_001517045.1. Classification (NCBI taxonomy): domain Eukaryota; kingdom Viridiplantae; phylum Streptophyta; class Pinopsida; order Pinales; family Pinaceae; genus Pseudotsuga; species Pseudotsuga menziesii. The sequence goes on along the minus strand of LPNX010647381.1, from coordinate 410,541 downwards.
CACAGTGTCAAGTTGGTAGTCACCCTTTAGCCTAACCTTTTGATTTTTAGCCTTCATCCTTCACTAGCAAATTGATTACAACTATGAAGTGAGTATGGCCTTGAAGGTCTGGTTTGAGTCATAATTAATAATTAACAAACTCTATATATTTGGTTGATAGATCGCGGTGAAATGATTACTACTTGTTATAATTGTTACTTGAATGATTTGTAGAGCATGTCTTAACCTTTAAACACTTGTAGCAGATTGATGTTAGCCCAGGTCATATTATTGATTATTTGTTCAATTACAAATTATTATTATTTTATTTGTCTGGGCATATTAGATATTGTACATGATCATGCAGAGATCTGTAGGGTGTGTGAGTATACACCTTAGATGGATTTGGGCTCCCTGAGTCCAATGAGATCGTTTATTTTCAGTTCCAGGCAGTTACAATGATGATTTGTCTCAGTATACCATTCTGGTGCAGTTTTGCCATGTTAAATGGTCTGTCAGAGCAGAAAGATGATTTGACCAGTTCACCTAGGGCGTTGTATGAGGAGGGGTGGTCCAACCACTTGTTTTTACCATTATACCCCCCTCCCAGAGAACTTGGTGGGCTCATTTGGACAATGCAGGCACCCCAGGTGGCAGTTTGGGCAGGTTCACAGTTCCCAAGGCAGATTAAAAATGATAAAAATGGCTATTGAAGAATTTGATTTGGGCTACTAAGGCAAGGAAATGGCATGGGATAAGTTTGGATGATGAGTGTGATGTCTTCCACCCCTTCTCTAGCAGTTTCAGCATTCAGGAGGACCTACACCCATCTCTCCGGCATGTTCTATGATTTTCTGGAGCTTTTGGAGGTTCACGATTTTTGCAGAAAGGCAGTATTTTGCACTTAGAGTTATATTTTATTTATATTGTGCCATGGGGACACACTAGGGGTGTTAGTCTCTACCCCCTGGACCCACCATGAGCTTTATTCATGTTTATTTTGTCATATTGAGTGGGATCCCCTCTCCTAGGGTGATTTTGTCCATTGATGTGTTATATTATTATATTGATCCATGTACTTTATGTTGAACTCATCTCAACCGTTGTCGAACATTTTGATCTTTTAATCTTAGCCATCCATTTAAAAGGTGGTTAGGATTTTGGTATCTCTCCATCCTATTTAAAGAGGAGATCTTCTCATTGTAAAGGGGTCTTTGGCTCATGGAATATTGATAATAGAAAAACTCTTTTGCGGAAATTCTTGGGTCTCCTTTGCATCTGGTGTTCTTAGACGGTGATTGGAAAGTCTATTGCATCCTACCATTTGAGTATTTGTGATGAGATCTATATTTTCGTGGAAACTTTGTTTTGTCTACAAGAGGGCGATTTCACTTGGGCGTTTTTGCAGGGCTCCCTCAACTCGCTTGTTTGGCATCGCTTGTATCATGGGGTTATCATTAGTATCATTGTGATCTATGGTTTCATCTTGTTGTTTTTCTGTAGCATTTGTCCATTTCTCTTGATGCATTAAATCTGGTATTGTTGACATTTGTTGTGCAGGAGGGAGGGCGCATTGGCTTCCTTGGGCAAACCGATTTGCATAGAGTCTTCATCCAAATCTTCTCAAATTGATCAGGATGACATAGATCATCATCATCAAGGCATCTACAAGGTTATCCAGGTAAGATCCACAGGTTTGTTCTTCTTTTCTTGGTTCCAATCCATTGGCATCTTCATTTTATTGTCAAAACCCTAACTAAAAATAATCGGAAAATTATATGGATCAAACCGCTTGATCAATTGGCAAACCATTTCTGGGTATTGTAGATTGGGTCAAACCCAAAGTGGGTTCTCCTAGGTGTCATGCTTGGGCGACTCCACTGGGCCCAAACTCCAAGGCACTAATACCTCAACCCTAGCGCAACTCTTCACTTGGCTAATTTTTCTTGTGTTTTGATCTTATCTCCGAGGCTTGGGTACTTTGATATTGTCATACCTTTCATCAAATCTATCCATTGGTACTAGATAGCTCCAATCTTGTCCTTAGCCTCCCTGCATTGAACACAGTTCCCAAGGCAGTGGATATTTTCATCATTTGTTGGTACCTTGCTCCTGGATCTAGTAGTAAAACTCATAAGTCACTTGTTTTTCAACACTTCATAAGCTTCTTGATCCAAACCATAACTCATCTTGTGACTTCATCCATAGATCTAGGGTTTACTTCACCTTCCACCTTACGTATTTCATCTTCCATTGATTTGATTTGGTGTCTTGGTTTGATCTCTCCCGTCGAAAGTAGATCTGGGTCTCCCCCATTCTTGTCTTGAGCTAAGACAACATCAAGTGAAGATTGCCTCGATTGGCGTGACAACCATCCATTTGGGAGTTGAGGCTATCTTGGTTCACCATCTTTGGTTGTCCATCCCTCTACCAATCCATCTTGGATCCATCTCATAGGGGCAACTACAAGTTTGGTGATAACACAAAACTAGCTTCTCACTGATGGCTAGGTTGATTTAAGAGATCAAACAAAGGGAAATATCTATAGCAGAAAATTTCAAATGGACTTAAGGAGGAAAGCTATCATGGAAGGCATCATAAAATACATAACTTAGAGCAAAAAATGTGTACCTAAACTACACTTCCAACTGATAACAACCACACAAAAGATAGAGAGCCTATTCCTTTATTACCTCAAAGCCATTGAGAATTTGAAGATCCATCAACCAACCAAGCATGAAGAATATGATAAACCTTCAATGGAGCATTAGCATTAACCATCCATGAGAGCCAAAAGATATTTCATTAAGTCAAATGGGGAATTTCTTGTTGATGTTTCCAACCTATGTCGTAGGAATCGCCAGACTTTAAGGTTAGAATTCAACGAACTCTAAAAAAATATTTGAAATTCGTTTAAATTTGTCAAACTTGATGAATTCTCAAGGCTGCGACGCTGAAGCGAAGGGAGACTTGGTGATTCCATTCCTGTTGAGATGGGCTAGTGGCCACTCCATTCTCGCTGTTGATGGACGCTTCCGGGGCTAGGGCACTCGTTGCGGGAAACACACTTGTTATGATTTGAGAAATTGACAAACAATTCCCTTGATGGATCGATGGCGGTAGGGCAAGGAACCACCACGCATGGGCCACTCCATTCTCGTTCGCTGCGACCTTGATGGGATTTCCTAAAATGGTCAACAAATTCCTGAGGGATCAATGACGTTAGGCATAGGGCCAAAACGACTTGCTACGGGCCACAGTCTGGCGGATATGCTTTTCCCGATACGCCCACTAATATTGCAATGCAAATTATTATTCTATTCTAAAGTATGATTTTAATATTTGATGCCCTACCATTTATATTTATGTTTTATAAACTATATTTTTAATTTTATATTGGGGTTTTAAATATATTTATAAATTAAAAAATTTAATTTATAATATTATATATATATATATAGATAGATAGAGAGAGAGAGAGACGAACTTAATGTTGAACCTCATTAAAAATTTCAAATTTCAACCGAATTTTAAGGTCACCGAACTTGAACTCGAACCCAAACCATGTGACATAGGCTCTCACATCGAACAAACATTCTATAGATCATTCTCCCACAGTGGTCATGTGTATTGACCCATGGTTGGTAGAGAATGGCCTCGTCATAGCCCTTATTAGTCATGTGTATTGACTATGTGTATGTGGCTCGGATACTTAGCCTTTGTCTACTCATGTGGATTTACTATGAGTGAAGGAAGGCTAGTGGTCACATTGCGTACTCATTTGGAGTGAGTTGACTTATCTATTTGATAGGGGATCTCATCCCCTTGTGGAATAGACAAGGTCTAATTTAATGTTGAATATGACATTGGCTCAAAGAAGTGTCCGGGACTTCTTAGAGTGTGGTCAAATCAACATTAGAGTTCTATGTGTGAATTTGATATGGATATGAGGAGATGGACATCAATGAGAAGAACTTTTCTATGATCAAGAAAGAACCAAGAAGTCAAGTCAAACCATTGAAGAAGTCCCTGAAGAAAATGAAGAGAAGAAGACAAGTCGGCTTGAAGATAAATAAAGATGAAGATCTAAACTAGCAGGTTGGCCCCAATGGAAGTGTACAAGTCGACCCCATTGAGGAAGCTTCTAGTGAACACAAGAATATAAATAAAGTGTTGCACGCTTCATTTGTACACACTTATCACATCTTCTTCTTCTTCTCTCCACTTGTGTGCACCTCCTAGGAAGGCCTAGCTAAGGTAAAAAGTATAATTTTGGGGTTCTCTTATTCTCTTGAAAGATTCGCTACCCTTGCTAGGGTTTCTTGTAAAGGAGGGCGAACCTCTCTTATGCTAAGTATCATCATCATGATTGGTATTGTATTTGAATTGGATTGATTTCTTCAGAGAAAAGTTTGCAGGGGTTTTTACCAACTGGGTTTCCTAGGGTAAAGTTCTTTGTGTCTCTTGTGCATGGTTATCTTTTAGTCATCCTTGTTTCTTTTATTTCTGCTGCAAGTGAATGTTGATTATGCAATGAAATTGTGGGACGAAATAAATACTTGAAGAAGCATTGTGATAATAATTGTCAATAATTTGAAAATTGGATTAAAATTCAATATCCCCCCCAAATCCAATCATGATTACAAATGAGGAAGAGACTTTCCTATATAGATGAGCTCTAACTTTCTTTGCAATAAAATAATAATAAATCTACCAAAACCCTAGATATATTTCAGGCAGGAGAGAACAAATAAAAAATAGTCCACTACTACAATAAGCCCTAACAAAATCTTAACTAGATCCATAAAATGAGGTGGTCAAAGCCACAAGTACAATATCAAGAGGCATAAGGTCCAAGAAGGAGGGTGCATCCACCAAATGAGGGATTAGGTAGCAAGCAAGGTCCATGTCTTAGCCTCCAAAGACTCTCGTAGGGTAACGCTCTAGAAGAAAGTGTCCACATGGTAACAACAAACTCTAGATCTAGGGTTTGACCCCCTATACCTAGTCAAAAGTCAAGCAACCTCCACCATAAATGAAATGTAACAACTCCAAAATAGACAATATCATCATAGGTGTAGAATAGGCATCCTCAAGGTAGAGTGCTCCCATAGAGAAAGCATAGATACATGTGCAAAGCAACCTCCTAGTAGAGCGTTACAGTGGGCACTCAAAACAAGGCATGAATATGTGTGGATGCTATCTTCTTTTGTTAGAGGTCAAACCCTTATACAAGTGCAACTAACTCCCTCAACCAAATATTATCTACAAGATAACCTCCAAGAGAGGTCACTCCATTAGATAAAGCCTCCATACAAGTGCTAGCTCTCATGATGAATAGTATATGGATAAATGACCAAGTCCAAACCAACAAATCTTCCTCCAAAGGCATGCCAAACATGGAAGGGTACCTCAACATGTAGAAAGCTCCTTCAAACTTGGCATCCAAGCCTTCTCAAGGTTGCCCAAGCTAGGTGTCCCATTGCTGCTGGTCATTGAATCCTGAAACTACCCATGTGACACAAATCTACGGTGCTGGGCATTTTAGGCAGAGAATACCACTTTCCAGGTCTAGGATATACTCTTCCATTGTTATGACAATGTAGCCAGTATAAGCTGCTGGAAATATCGAATACATAACCAATTCTTCTGTCGATATTAGGCTCATGTGTAAAGCAACCTCCTAGTAGAGCGCTACAGTGGTTGCTCCTCAAAACAAGGCATGAATATGTGGATGCTATCTTCTTTGTTTAGAGGTCAAACCCTAAAATAAGCGCAACTAACTCCCTCAACCAAATATTATCCACAAGATAACCTCCAATAGAGGTCTTTCCATTAGATAAAGCCTCCATACAAGTGCTATCCTTCATGATGAATAGAATATGGATAAATGACCAAGTCCAACAAATCTTCCTCCGAAGGCATGCCAAACATGGAAAGGGTACCTCCACATGTAGAAAGCTCCTTCAAACTTGGCATACAAACCTCCTCATGGGTGCCCAAGCTAGATGTCCTGTTACTGTTGGTCATAAAATCCTGAAACTACCCATGTGAAACAAATCTGGGCATTTTAGGCGGAGAAAACCACCTTCCAGGTCTAGGGTACACTCTTCCACTGCTGTGACTGTTAGAAAGTGACAACAAGGAAGGTCTTCCTGCATGCATGTGTCCTTCCATGTAGAAGACTTAAAACAGGAAGTTAGTTGTATTTAATTTACTTTTCCTAAGTTTGCTTTGGAAAATAAATTAAAGTGATCTAATTATTAATTGACTTTATGAAACACTTTTTATAAGGTGAAAGTGAGAGTAGGGTTTTCGCTTAGCATAGAGTTATAAAAGAAAGGTCAATTGGTGGAGAGGACACATTGGTATTCCAACATAGACAGGATGCAGACAGAGAGAGAAAGTCATACAGAGGGTTTTGCAGAGAAGATGGAGGAGCTAATCGATAGGGTCACTGAGCTTCCAGGCGAGACAAGGGCCATACAGATCGCACAGGGAGCAGCTGCAGAGGAGGCTCTACATATCGTACAAAATTATGTACAACCGCCATACAGACCGTATGGGTTATATACAACAGTCGTACGGATTCATACAACCACGTGTGGGAGGTTGTACTGTTGGTCGAACAATTACACAGAGGGTGTGCTGGGTTTGTTGGGGTTGTCCAGTGATTCTGCTGGGTGCTATTTTCTCAATAATAAAATCCATATTTGACTGCTGCATCGGTTTTCCCATCTTGGTTTTTTCCGGGGTTTCCATACCCAAAATAATAGTGTCTATATTGTGATGTAATGTTGTGAAATATTTCTCAGTACTTTATATTCTGTTGCATACTTGTAAAAGATATTCATGTGTGGTTATTAGTAGAAATTTTGAATATACTGTATAGCCCTAGTTTGAATGTTAAAAGGAAAATTTACATGGTATCAGAGCTTTGGTGAGCTAAAGCTGAGAGATTTACAAGAGCAGTGATAGATCAGGGGCAGATCTATTGAAGACACAAACCTAGATTGCAGTTCTAGGGTTTGACAGGTACACTTCATTATGGTCGTGCAGTTAAGAGTTGAGGATAGACTCCAGGGTGCTCAGAACTTTCCTACATGGAAAGAAAGGATCACAAGGATCCTGGATGTCAGTGATGCAGAGGAGCACATTGGCTCCACAAAGGCTGCACCTTCATTGATGACTATTCCAGGAAAACCTGGATCTATTTCCTGAAGGCCAAGTCAGAGGTCTTTGAGAGGTTTCGAGAGTTCAAGACTCTTGTGGAGAACCAAACAGGGAAGAAGATTCGAGTGTTGAGGACAGACAACCGGGGTGAGTACACCTCTAATGAGTTCCTGGAGTATTGTTCGATAGAGGAGATCAAGAAGGATCACACTGTGCCTCATACCCCACAACAAAATGGAGTGCCAGACCGAAAGAACAGGACTATGGTAGGAGCAACCAAGGCCATGCTACTTGATCAGGGATTACCACTATTCCTTTGCGCCGAGGCATACAAGACTACTGAGTACATTCAGAACAGGTGTCCCCACACAACTTTGGGGAGGAAGACGCCCGAGGAGGTCTTCACAAGAACTAGGCCAGATGTGAGTCACATTCGAATATTTGGTAGTGTTTGCTATTGTCATGTTCATGCTGAAACTAGGAAGAAGTTGGAACCTTCTAGAGAGAGGGGGTTACTTGTTGGTTACAACGAGACTTCGAAGGCATACAAAGTTTACATTCCTGCTTGCAAGAGGATCATTGTGAGCAGGGATGTCTAGTTCGATAAGGACAAGGCCTTGCCGAGATCTATGGACTTACCAGCAGAGCAGCAACCAACACAGGATACAAGGGTCAAGTTGGAGGAACCAGAGGTACAGGTACAGACATAGGGAAGAGGTTCTGGTAGTCAGGTAGACAGGATCGTCCTATCTTTGATGGGGAGGATGAGCAGCAGCAGGAGGGGGACATCCAGCAGCCGCAACAGGCAGACACTAGGCCACAACCTAATTGGCATAGGTCCACTGTTCAGGATTCCATACAGGTGACTCTTCCATAGAGACTTAGTTATATGGCACTAATGATATAGTTGACTCACTTTGAACCTTCCAACTTTGAGGAGGTTGCACAACATGAGGTGTGGCAGGAGGCTATGGTTGAGGAGTATGACTCCATCATGAAAAGCCATGTATGGGAGGTTGTGCCAAGGCCCGAAGGTAAAACGGTGGTGGGATCTAGATGGATCTACCAGGTAAAGCATGCAACAAACGAAAGCATGGAAAAGTATAAGGCATGCTTCGTCGCTAAGGGGTTTTCACAGAAGGAAGGCATTGACAATGAGGAGACCTTCACTCCTATTGCCAGGTATTCTTCCATTCGAACAATTATCTCTTTAGCAGTAGGGATGGGTTGGCGAGTCCATCAGATATACGTCAAGACTGCCTTCCTCAACAGAGTGATAGAAGAAGTGTATATTGAGCAACCAAAGGGGTTTGATGTGAAGAACAGGGAGACACATGTATGCAGGCTGCATAGAGCTCTTTATGAGCTTAAGCAGGCACCTCGAGCATGGTATTCGAGGATAGACAACTATCTATGGGAGATGGGATTTCAGCGGAGTGAGGCTGACCACAAACTATACTTCTTGACAGGTGAGGTGCCTTTCATACTGGTCTTATATGTGGATGATCTCTTTCTTACAGGAGATGAGAGGCTGATTGGCGACTGCAATTCCAACCTTGCAGTTGAGTTTGAGATGAAAGACCTTGGGTTGATGCATTATTTTTTGGTCTTGGAGGTTTGGTAGAGATATGGATGCTTCTTCATTGGACAAGGGAAGTATGCAGTAGAGATTCTAAAGAGATTTAGGATGGAGGACTGCAAGCCTATGGCCATACCTCTAGTTTTCAATCGGAGGAATACTGATGCATTAGGATCAGACGGATTTGATCCTACCTTGTATTGTCAGCTTATCGGATCGCTTATGTATTTGGTCAACACATGACCATACATTAGATTTACAGTCAACTCTTTGAGCTAGTTCTTGGTGGACCCCCGGAGAGTGCATTGGACGGCTGCGAAGCACATACTTCGCTACATTAGAGGTACAATGGAGTATGGATTGGTTTATGAGCGCAGGGGGAGTGTACAGTTAGCAGGCTTCACAGATACTGACTGGGCAGGATGTGTAGAGGACCAGAAGAGTACTTTAGGTTGTTGTTTAAGCATTGGATTAGGGGTTGTTTCTTGGTTCAGCAGGAAGCAGAAGTCAATTGCATTGAGTTCGACAGACGCTGAGTACATGGCAGCTAGCATGGACGCTTGTGAGGGTATGTGGCTGAGGAAGTTACTTTCAGGGTTGTTCGAGTGTGAGCTGGAGGCTACAGTAGTTCACTATGACAATCAGAGTGCCATCAAGATATCTAAAAATCCAGTGTTCCATGATTGGAGCAAACACATAGAGATCGGGTACCACTTCTTAAGAGATTATGTTTAGAGAGGAACCATTCGGTTGAAGTACATACAGATAGATGAGCAGGTGGCAGAGATTTTCACCTAGGCACTTTGGAGACACAGTTTTGTGAAGTTCAGGTATAAGTTGGGGTTGTTACCGAATCCCTTCCTCCTTGAGAGGGAGTGTTAGAAAGTGACAACAAGGAAGGTCTTCTTGCATGCGTGTGTCCTTGCATGTAGAAGACTTAAAACAGGAAGCCAGTTGTATTTAATTTACTTTTCCTACGTTTACTTTGGAAAATAAATTAAAGTGATCTAATTATTAATTGACTTTATGAAACACTTTTTATAAAGTGAAAGTAATATTAGGGTTTTCGCTTAGCATAGAGTTATAAAAGAAAGGTCAATTGGTGGAGAGGAAACATTGGTATTCTGACACAGACAAGATAGAGACAGAGGGAGAAAGTCAGATAGAGGGTTTTGCAGAGAAGACAGAGGAGCTAACCAATAGGGTCATCGAGCTTCCAGGACGAGGGTCGTACAGATCACATAGGGAGCAGCTGTAAAGGAGGCTGTACATAGTGTACGGAATTCCGTACAGCTGCATTCCAGACCGCATGGATTCCGTACAGCAGCAGAACAACCGTATGGATCCGTACAACCATGTGTGGGAGGCTGTACTGCTGGTCGTACAGTCACGCAGAGGGTGTGCTGGGGTTGTCCAGTGATTCTGCTGGGTGCTATTTCGCCAGGTTTGGGTGATTAGCAGTTGATTCTAAAAGTTTCATATTTTCTCAATAATAAAATCCATATCTGACTACTGCACTGATTTTCCCATCTTGGGTTTTTTCGGGGGTTTCCATACCCAAAATAATAGTGTCTATATTGTAATGTGATGTTGTGAAATATTTCTCAGTACTTTATATTCCGCTGCATACTTGTAAAATATATTCATGTGTGGTTATCAGTAGAAATTTTGAATTTATTGTTTAGCTCTAGTTTGAATGTTAAAGGAAAATTTACAGTGACAACATAGTCAGTGCATGCAGTTGGAAATATCAAATACATAACCAATTCTGCTGTTGATATTAGGCTTTTAGGGCAGAAAACTCTTGCTGTTTCGAGCAGCCTGAACACAGTTAGCCTGCTGATTTGGAGGGCGCTGCTTGGGCTGAACACATCACAGATATCAACACCTCTCTTTGCTGCTTGTTAGATGGTAAAAAATTCAGGGAACCTGTCAAACAGATCTCAAAAGTATTCTCAGTGTGTGCCCAAAATACTACTACTTTAGTGCTGCCAATAATGTCATTACTGCTGGCTTCCATTACCATCTTTCAGGCTACTTATACAGGCTGAAAATAAGGCTTAACTGCTGGCTTTGTGGACAGACACGACTGCTGGTTATGCTGTCAGTTTACAGTTCCCAAATCTTCCACGACATGCAATCAAAGGCTAGAAGATAGAATGCTCACCAAGAAATAGGAGAATGCTCCAATATATGCACCATCCAAGTGGAGTGTTTACCTAAAGATGATAGATCACCATACCAAAATGTGAACCAAGAGCTATCATGATGCCATACCAAGCCCAATATGAGAGAGTGCTCCCATGGAGGAGCCTCCAGATACCAACAAACCCTGCAAATGATCCAAGTGCTCCACCAATAAGGACAATCCATGCCATAAATAAGCCAAATACAAACATAAGTGCCAATGCGCTCCTAGGAAATCCCACCCCAAGCCATCCAAATGTGGGAATCATAGCCATATACTAGGAGGCCTCATACATCCATAATCAACAAAGGCAATGTTTCATCTAACACTTCTGACAGCTTTGCAAAACCCTAAGTTGATGGGTTCCCTTTCCATGAATGTACAAATATTAGAGAGACGACGAACAAAAATATTCCAAGCACACCAATATTTAATATGAGGGCACAAAAGTATCCAATCATCATGGAGACAAACTCATGTCATAGCTACTAGCACAACAAGATCCATCAAACAAATCATCTAGGGCTTCATCAGATCACTACTAGGGCATCCAAATTTCCAACAAGATGCAACCTCCAGCTGAAACATGTGACAAAAATCACCAGTAGACACACATGCAAAATGTGGGTTAACAAGGCCCATGAAAATGCCTAGGTCAATCTTTACGACCTATAATAATATAAAATGAAGTTGACTAGGTTGGCTGTCAAAATTTAAAACATAACCAAGTAATACAATAATGAGGGCACTTAACCATAATAGTAGATACCCAAGTGAAGATTATCATCATTGAACACTTTTAAGTGTCTCTTCAATGAATGGCTTGTTGGAACTTGACCCATAGACATTTAAAACAATAAATATTAAAATGTATATCAATTACTTTAAAATTTTAAAGGTAATCCTGATCAGTGGACCAATTCGACCTCTTTTTCCACAACATTGCAGGGTCCACATGGTTAATGAGGCTTCCTCACTGACCTATTAAGTCTATTGCAAACCGATCCTATACTTTTTTTTTTCATGCGAAATACATATCCTGGGGAATCCCTTCGGGCACTTCCCCTGAATTTGAGGATGCTACCGAGAGTAAACCAGATTTTCCCGGGCTCAGGTCGATACAACAATATACTCATTAAGAGCTCAACATGTCACTTGTGGGAATTGATCCTGGGTTGGGAGGGTAATGATCATTCCTCCTAACCACCCAAGCTGGAACCAATTGACTAAACCAATCCTATACTTGCACTACTAATTTACCCAATAGATGCACACTTTCCTAGATCAGAAACAGGTCAGACTTCGTCGCATCAGTTTTCTTTTTTCAGTGTTCCTTTTGTCTAGGGAGAGTCCAAGCACTTCGTATCCCATGAAATGATCTTCATGTTTCAAGATGTCTCACACTATACACATCCAATGTCTATTGTCTTCCTTGACCCTTTCCTAGCTTTGTTTGTTCTTGTAATGCAACTGCATTGTATTTTTTGTACCCCTCTTAACTTGGCTTCCTGTATCTAGCTTAGGTTGGGACAATCTTTTTTTTGAGTACCTTTCTTTCCCAAGGAAAACTTTGCAGGATCTGCCCCACTTCCCTGTAATATCCAGATGGAGGGAAGCTCCACTGCCAGTGACAATAGCAGTTGGTAACCCCAAGCAATTTGACCATATTTGAATCTGTGAAGTAAGGGCTTCCTGTTGGCAACATGCCTTTGGCAGATGGTTCAACTGATTGAGCTAACCCTTGGGGATACCTTTTCTTTGTGTTCTATATTGGAGTCTTAAGTTGATTTTCTCTGCTTCATCTAAAATTAATTTGCCTTGGTCAGTTAGAGCCTTTACAATCGATCACTTCATTTTCCAAGTTTCCAACAAAGATAGAGCCTTTTGCTATTCTTCCTCTTTGACATCTTGAGTGTCTGTAATGTCATGTAGTGAGTAATCATTTTCAGGACTACTTTCAGAGTAATTTCATTTGTTGTACTTAGGGTTTTCTTCCAATTTAGTCTTATTCTCTTATCCAGTCACCTAACTTACGGGTTCAAACATATTTAGATGGGTCCTTTTGATATTTTGATTGAGATTGTTTTTCTTGTTCATGTTTCAAACTTGGCAATGGTTTGCAACATCATATATTCAGTTTAAAACAACGAAACATATAGTCCCACAAAACATGTTTTATTTTGTTATCTAAAATGGAACTTGAGTATTTTGGTCGTACTGTTTTTTGGTTCATGCTTATTATGTCACTCATTATGATGTTTACTTGGGAGCCAATTCTTTGCTTCATTGCTTTGTTGCTGAATATTGTATAGTATTGAAGTTAATAACTTGTGTTGTGTTCAACAGTGCACAGTTCCCTCTCTGGTTTTAGTTGTTGCCCTGCAATACTCTCTAGTGGGTGATATAGTTGAATTTAAGATTGGATGTGATCAACTCTATAAATTCTTTCTTAGATACTACGTCAATAATGGTACTATGTTTCTGTTTACCCTGATATTTCGGACTATTGTAGTCAGTCTATCTTCAGGATACAATCTAATATGTGCTATGTATTAATGAATCACAAGGAAGTCGTTATTACTTGTTACTGATTTTTATTCCAGGACACTGCCTTTAGATTGACTTGAGACTTTACTCTTGTTTATTGAAGATACAGAGAACCTACTAACTTGCTTTGCAGAACTTTCAATCCGCATTCTATTCTTTTTGTCTTTTAAATTATACAAAACGTCTGGAGTGCACTAATGTGATGATTTCACTGTCTGACGACCCTAATTTACTTTGTTGCCATATCTACTGAGCAACTCAACCTGTCCAAATACAAAATTCTCTTTCTAAGGTTCTTATTCTTTTCATGTTCTAGGGAATTAGTGATCCAGTTCAATGCTGATGTTGCTGATGGTATGCCATGGAAGTTCATTCCTTCTCAGAGAGAGGTAACGTCTCTTTTGTTCAAGGACCAATAAAATCTAAGGAAAGAAATCTTGATACACTCTTATTCACAGAGAGCTTAGCATGTTCTGATTATAGAGTTTAAAGCCCGAGGAATTACCCTGTGATGTTTCCATAAATACCTTGCTTTTACAGGTAAGGGTGAAACCTGGAGAGAGTGCTCTTGCATTCTACACTGCAGAGAACTTCAGTGAAAAAGCTATAACTGGAGTTTCTACATACAATGTTACTCCGATGAGGGTAAGATTTTAGAATATTCATTGATCACCTTGTTAATGCTATTAGTTACAAATTTAGCTGTGCAGGACAGTAATTTTAAAGCAAACAATGATATTGCCTTGCCATAGAGGTGTACAAATGTAATTGATCACCTCATTTCTAAATTTCTAATTAAATTAGTTTTGAAAAGGTCTTGTGGAAAATGTTTTGGATAATGCTGTTAAAACTGTTGTTGTTAATAAAATTGAAACTATAGATGGTGAGAAAAATTAGTAAGATAAAAGATGTGAGAAATTATCGAATAAGCTAGATATGAGTAAATATTGAAATTAATTTTCAATTTGGCAAACTGTTAGTTTACTTACAGGCAAGTTAGTTTTAAAATTTATCTTTTCCTTAGGTCCAATAAACAACAAATTGCATCAGAAGAGCTAGAATCTTTTTTCGGTTCAAATTTTTTTTGTTGCCTCCTTTAGCCTATAAATAGGCCAGAATTGATGTATTGTACTATGATTATTTGTAATACAGGAAATATATGTAACTCAATTTATCGAGATTCATGAGACCACTTCGAGTGACTAGTAAATTGACATGAATGAGCTTTTAAGAATAGTTGATTTTTAAAGAAAGGTCATGTCTAAAAGATCAAATAGTATAAATGTTAGACAATATTTGACATTTTGTATAATAACATTGGAGCTCTCTCCTTGAGGCAAGTTGAGTATTTCCTACCTGTTGAGATCATGAGATCATCCATTGCTGTATTATGCCTTTGCTTATATAGTGTAATTATTTTATATATTCTTAGTGTCTCTTTCTCTCCTTTGTTTACATGGACTTGTTAATTGATTATGGAACCTATTAATAAATTCTGATTGGGTATTAGATATTAGGGGTAGAACTCCCTTAGCTCTTTGTCCTCGATGTTGCAAGGCATGGTTGAGTGATAAGATATGATATGGTAATATTATAACGTCCAACAAATGGCCACAAAATTAGGTAAATGGGATTAAAAAAGTACAGACAATATAGGTACAAAGTGGGAGTGCAAAAGCATCTTGTATATCAATACTAAAAGCGGAAAAAAATAAAGAATTGTGTCTAACTAAAAACTAGTTGTCTAAAAAAGAGAAGATATAAAATATGGTGCAAGTGCAAGAAAGTATCAAGAGGACATTTGAGGTTACACCGATATGGAGTATGAAGTATCATGAGTCTTTACCTGTCGCATGTTTCCATGCGTAGAGAAGACAACTAGGAAGTATAAGTGATCCTCTTGATGGTCCTTGTTTAGGACGAGACATGCACGGATTGAGATTTATGTTTGATTACTTCCTTCATGAAGAGAGCAAGGCATTTTTTGTTGGACTAGCCAAAAAAGGAGGAAAAGGAACTTGTTGAATCTCGACATTGGATCTCAGTAGATGGGGCTTAAAAAATCGAGGTGCTCCTTCAACTTTGGCTCATATGTGGCTTAATTGGTAAATCCTGTCTGACTGTGGGATGTGGTGATTTGGATTGGTTTGGATTCCGTGGGAGTCGACCCAAAACCGACCCAAGGGCATGCATCTGATGCTTGTGTGTGTATGGAGGTCAATTGATAAGGGCATCCCTTAGCTTCATAAAGTGCACATAATACAAAGGCTATTGCAACACATGAATATTGGATTTGCTTTTGCGCACTTGGAGGTCCAATTTTTGAAGAGGATTGGCTTTGTTTGTCTTGAAGGCCTGGATCAAGGTGTCATAGAAGGAGAAGGAATTTCTTAGCCTTTGCACATTGTTTAGGTAGATTTGAATCATTGTGATATGGGTTTGAAGCAAGACCTTGTAATGCTAAATGGGCACAACTATAACACGTGGTCTCATGATATGGAGATTAGTTGAGAAGCAAAGGGTTGTGGCAATATATTAAGGGTCCTATACTTTTAAGTTATAACTATACTTATAATTATGGACGAGCAAGTGAAGTTCAAGATTGAGGGTAAGAAAGATGAGGCTATAGGTGTGAACACCTACATCTAAAAGAAGTTTTGTTTTCAAATCATCGGAATAGATTCTCCATATGAAGTATGGTAAACGCTGAAGAATCTATCTGATAAGGCTAATGAGAACCAAATTGTGTTCTTGAGGAAGAACTTATCACTTTTGACCCAATTTCGTTTGACAAGATTGATTATTATTTAGCTTGTTTGAAGGAGAATACACTGTATATCCCTTTCCTCATGATATCTAACATTCTACTCTTGCATTCAAAACAAAAAAGCAATAGGATGAAAGAGTAGGGAATTCAAGAAAATAATGGATGATGAACCCTCACTAACACTGAGCTTGGGAGGTGCTTATGCACAACCTAGCGGCCAACTGATTGGCAAGAAATCAACCATTAACCTGACACAACTATGTAATTACCCCCCAGTGTGTCACCAGAAGAAACTCCTCTTTTAGGTTTCCTAAGCTTACAAATGAGCATATCACACAAAGTGTAGCTACCCACTAAAGGTATCCTATCCGACACTGTAGAAGTGGGGTAGCTAACCGGTGACACCACAAGGGTCTCATCCACTACGGATAAAAGGCAGTTGTCACATCGGACGAGCTCTTGTCACTTTAGATCAATCTAGAGAATGATTAAGGGGGGGACCCTACTAGCCTATGAGGGATAACGCACCTACTCAAGACACTCTAAGGGGATGAGCAAATGAATGCAGGAGGTATAATGAGTAAGTAGGTTTAGATCTACAGAATGAATGTGGTCGGCAAGGTTAGGACAAAGTTGGAGAGGCTTAATGACAAAGAAAATTACCCAACTTGTAGTAGAATATACTACAATGAGTTTAATAATGTAGATCTAGATAGATCTAGTCTAAATAAGGAAAACCCTATTGAGATCCACCTAGGGTTTATGCAATTATGGATGAAGTGGACCCAAAATAGTAGATCGGGACAAGAAATGACTAGATCTGGGGGCTTGAAGGATGGATCTGTTGATTGGGAGTGGGTTCAAGCATACCCAACTAATAGATCTGAATATATGACCAACAACCTAAGGAGGCCACCCCACCTAGAGTAGACTAGTGTTAGAACCCAGGGAAAATGGAGTCGGATTTCAATGAAACTTGATATCTAGGGTGTAATTAATTATCTCTAAGTGGGTTTTGATGGGCATCATCAAATAAGCACTTGATCTATCAGATCTACAAAACTAGGGTTTTAACAATGATGCTTTTAACTTTTAAGTGGCAATTGGGTAAAAATATTGAAAACTATACTAACCTTGTAGATCGTACTTGAAAATACTTGCGGCCGCTTCACTCGTCAATGATCCTTCCACTTAGTTACAATTCCAAGCAATATCTAGTAGCTTGTGGTGTAAAACGTGTTGCTCCAAAGAGGTAAAGCGTCCACTCCACCTGCAAATCCGAACTATCGAAGTGAGATTCGATTCAGAAATAAATAACTATGCATATCATCTAGAAGAGACAAACTCAATGCACAAAAGACAATTGGTCACTCTCTCAAAGGTGAAACGATTTGCCCGAAATATGATGCAAGACATCTTAGCAATCTCTTCCAAACAAGTTGCTACCCTGCAACATATTAGTACGACCTCCACAAAATATATATTGAATGCATAAAAGGTCCACTGGATTGTCTAAACAAAAGGGACAATCACGAGCAAGACCATTCATAAAGCTTCCAAGAGATTCTCCAGAAGTTTTCTTGTATTCAATATTCTTAGAGCCAAAAGTCCCTTTACAATGAGAGCATCTCAATATATAAATCCCTTCAATACACAAAACCTAGATCCAAAAAGATCAAGGGTCAAGTTCAAAAGATACAATCACTCTAATCAACGATTAAGATTAGCCGGATAGCTAATACATAGATCCACTCACAAAATAAGGGGGGCGCACTCACTAAAATTGCCCAAGGATGGGGAGAAAACACTGAGATTTTAACTATAATTGGGACACCATCAGAGATTAAATAAATGGCTGCTACAATGGCTCGAAATATAGAGAAATATCTGCTACAAATAGAGTAGAGATGGCTGCTACAAAACCACAGAGAAAAGATGGAGAGTTAACAGAGAAAAGATGGAGAGTTACTTCTCCAAATGAGTGATTCCCTTTCACTGTTGCGCCCTCCACACACAATATTTCGTCCCCAAGCATCAGATTTGCAACCAAGTGTGTGCCCTCCATGAGATATCAGTGATTCTGGATGACCATAGGTGCGACCTTCTCAAGTAGGAACCAACACAAACACTTTTGTCTTGAAACACCACAAACTTCACACTGCTTCAATTGGAACTCAAACACATTATCAAGAATTTGACCCAACTATTGAACATGAACATAAACATTTGCAATATTCTCTGTAGAGGAATCTGAAGGTGACATCTCCTCCTCTCTACTAGCTAGTGTGGAATATTTCACCATCGAAACTAGTTTACAATTGCAAGGGGCACATCTCCCAAGCTAGCAAGGGCTTCATCTCACAGGCTATGAAAAGCCACAAGAGCCCTCCAATATCACAAAATCAAAATGACCAAAAGCTCCTTCACTTGTGTCTTGACTCTTCACCCTTTTTATAAATCTTCATGGAGCATTTCCCCTTCATTCTAGAATTCTCTTACAAATATTTAATAAAATATTAATAAATGTTATTTTTATGAGAGAATGACACCTTGGGACCCATTTAATTCCTCTCTAATGTTATTTGGCCAAATAATAACTTCATCTAGCTTGCAAATTCGAATTTGAGAGGATTGGATTGATTTTGGGGGAGTTACACTCTAATGTGGGCACACCTTCTCCTCTAGTGCTCTCCTTGGCTAAATTTAGGACCTACAACATGTCATAAGCTGTCATGAGTTGTCATAGGACGTGATTCTTGTTAGTTTTTATAACTCAGTTGGTCCTTCCCCATGATTTTGATGTCACATGAGGGGGACATAAATTGTATTTTTCCTAGGGAACTTTTTAATGGAAAGTGTGTTTTATATTATTAAAGTGACTTTTGTACTTTATAAACTTAAAGTGACTTTCTACATATTTCATTGGACTTTCTAAAGCCCTCGGGAAAAGCTAGGACTTGGCCCTAAATTTCATTGGACTTTCTAGATCCCTCAAATAAATCTAGGGCTTGGCCCTAAATTTCATTGGACTTTCTAGAGCCCTCAGGAAAACCTCACCAGAGGAAAATCCAATGAATGCTACATATTTCTTGGGAATCGTGCCTTCAATTTGTTTGATGATCAGTCTCTCACAAATCAGAAATTTCCTCCAAGAAATTTATTTCTCTCTCTCCCTCTCTTGTCTTCTTCTTCTTCTGATGTCTCTCACTTTTCCCTAGACATTATTTTATACTTTATCTCAGCTAAACTAACCCTAACTAACTCAATCAACTTTAAAGTCCAATAAAATTCTTTCTCTTGGTTTTCCTTTGGTGAGGTTTTTCATTTTGCCCTGGGCTTGGCCCTAAATTCTGTGTTGTCACATTTTTCTTCAGATTAAAGTTGAGTGCATTGATGTTTATACTTAAAACTATCAGATAAATTCATCTTATGAATTTTTAGTTCAAACAAGTTATAAGTCAGATTTGCAGTCAAGTGTTTGATAAAAGTCCTATATAAGGTTTTGTGATTGTTTATCAAATTTCTTCAATTCTTGTCATAGATGTCATAGATTTGCTATTTTTAGCTTGAGGAGTTACAAGCCTTGAGATGCCTTTATGAGAGGATTCCTTCCACCTTGGATGGGAGTTACACCACATGGCTGGACTCATTCCACCACTTAAGCGCCCTCCTTGTCCAAATTCTCTCAAAATAGTAAATACTAATAAAATATATTTTTAGGAGAGAATGATTCCTTGCTCCTGATTTTTTTTTTGGACCTTGGTTTTTCCATAGTGCCTCATGACCTCAATTCACCACTTTACTATTCTTCTTTAATTTTTCCAAGTGACTTTAGACCATTGCCTCCCTAGTCTAATGGAGTGGTCCATAGCAAAATTTTGGGGAAATTACACATTATGAACTTGTCAAGCAATTCTTGGTATAGTTTGTTTGTGAGACAAAAATGCTGTTATCTGTTAGTCGAAATTTTACACCTAGACAATAATGTAGGAGGCCTAGCTTAGTCATGTCCTTGTAATAATGATGCCATCTACATAAATGACCAATAGGATGTTACCATTACCAATGCTTTTGATGTATAGATTGGAATTTGAAGAATGCTACTTGAACCCTTGTTCATACAAGTAACTGCCAATCTTACTGTACAATGCGTTGTGTGCTTGCTTCATGCCATATGGATCCTTTTTCAATTTGCAAACAAGATGCCCTTTCCTTACAAGTAACTGCCAATCTTACTGTATAATGCGTTGTGTGCTTGCTTCACGCCATATGGATCCTTTTTCAATTTGCAAACAAGATGCTCTTTCCTTGAAACTTGAAATCCCTATAGACCTCTTCCTCCAAATCTCTGCTGACAAAGCCACTCTTTACATCCATCTGATGCACCCTCTAGCCAAACTCCTACCATGATCAGGACTAGTCAGATGGTGCTCATCCTTGTCATAGGAGCAAAGGTCTCCTCATAATCAATGCCATTTTGTTGGGAGAACCCATTTGTGACCAATTGTGCGATTAGAGCAAAGTTATTTGTGTTTAGTTTTTGTTTGCTTTTACCTCTCGATGATGTGGTGCGGCTGCCACCACTTGGGTCTCTTCTTGGGAATCTCCACATATAGGTCGGTATTACCACTATAACATGGGCTACTTGTACCTATGTCATTCAAATGCAGATTCCAGCTATCTGCGTTAGAAATTATTGGCTTGGGCATGGGAGACTCCTTGGAATGTTCAGAATCCCCCCTCCCCCTATCAGATGGGGCTACTTGAAACTTAACACTTGCATCTTGAGCCATAATGGGTGGCTTAACGGTAATTTTCAACTCAAAAGAGGCTTGGAAAGGTCCAACTTCCTCATCAACTATGACACCTCTACTAAAGCTCAATTGGTTGTTTCCACATTAATCAACTTGTAAGCTTTATGACTGTTGTTGTAGCTTGTAATCATCATTTTCTTGCTCTTAGGATCTAACTTGGTTCTCTTCTCATTTGGTATCCAGACATAGGTATTGGACCAGAAACCTTATGATGACCTACTTTGGGCTTCATTTTAGGCCATTCTTCTATTGGGGGCTTTTGCTTTTCTATGATTGTTGGAGTTGTAATCAACATATTTATTGATGTGAACGCCGTCTCAGCCTAAAACCTGTTGTGATAGACTTATTCTGCATCATAGATTTGGCCATCTTTGTGATTGTGTGGTTCCGTCTCTCAAGTACTCCATTCTGTTGTGGAGTGTAGGGTGTATTATACTGTCTTTTTATCCCATGTTTAGCACTAAAATTATTAAATGCATTTGAGCAAAATACTCCAGCATTATCAGACCTAAGAGTGGTTATACGACAACCAAAGTCTTTTTCTTCTAATGCTAGAAAATTTTGAAATTTACTAAACACTTCAGATTTTAACTTCAAATCTACACCCACTTCTTTCTAGTATAGTCATCAACAAATAGAAGCAAGTACTTGGCATTCGTCACTGTTGTTGTGCTCATTGGTCCACAAATGTTTGCATGAACTAGCTAAAGGACTTTGTTTGCTCTCCAAGCTTGTCCTTTTTTAAATGGCATTCTATTTTGTTTTCCTGCTTGGCAAGCTTTGCACACACCCTGAATCTTCTGTTGGATCATTGTCAAGAAGTTCAGCTACCAGATTCTCTCAACGCAATTGAGAGAGCTAAATCAAGTTGAGGTGCCTATACTGCCGATGCCAAAGTGTACTGATGTCTGATGCACTCTTTGCTGCGAGTGCATGTTCCTTGACCTATCCAGCATGTTCCTTGACCTATCCAATTTCGATTAATCTGAATAGTCCATGGCCCTCCAATCAAAGAGAAATGGTCTTCTGAGTCTCCTTGTCAATTATGCAGCATTTGTGATCACCAAAGTTGACAGCTAGCCGGGGGCAATGTTTCGTAATCTAACTAGCTGATAGTAGATTAAACTCCATACCTAGCGCTTAGTAGACATTAAGGAAAATCAACATTTTCCCTCCCAAGGAAATATACACATTTCCTTTGCCAACAAGTGTATACTGTTCCCCATCATTGAAGATCGTTGAATCTAGAACTGACAGTGTGCTCCATGAATTAGTCTTGTTTGTTGGTGAAATGGCATGATGCACTTGAGTTGATGTACCAAGCAGATGACCTGTGCTAAATTGTTAGCT
Source organism: Pseudotsuga menziesii (assembly GCA_001517045.1). NCBI lineage: Eukaryota > Viridiplantae > Streptophyta > Pinopsida > Pinales > Pinaceae > Pseudotsuga > Pseudotsuga menziesii. Next base: position 388,144 of record LPNX010647381.1, on the reverse strand, counting down.
GTTTGGCCGTGAATGCATAGAAGGCTGAGTCCTCCTTTATATGTTCTATGACATGAGCCTTTTGCTTAAGCCTTAGGCCCTCCCTGGTTGGTTTTATGTTCAATAGACATTTTTCTGCAAAACATTTACATATGTCCCGCCTTGCTACAGTAGAGACCTCAGACAAGTGATGTTCTTTTGACTCTTGGTGACTTCTTCTTTTCGCATTTGCCTTTACCTTTGAGATTGGTGGCAAAGGCCTGTTTTGAACCCTCTGTCTCATTGTTGCTACCAAAATATTTCTTTCATTTGTCCTATTATAAGAGCTTATTGCATGGCTCATCAAACTTCAGGTCAACACTTCTGTAGGTGATGTCCAGGGTCTCAATAAAGTGCTCATAAGCATGTAGTAAGCTTTTCAACTTGGTTAACACCATGTTCTATTTTTCCATTTTTTGGTCAATGGCTTTTAATTTTTCTTGGTTATCCTCAATCTTGAGTAAGTCTTCCTGTAATGATGTACTCTCATCCATAATGATTGAGAACATCATGTTTTTCAAGAGGAAGGCTCTGCACTTGTCCAAAGTTTCATGCAGATATTTCAAATGTTTCCAAATCCCTGCTGAAGTCTTCCTTGTTTGGACTTCTGGAAGAATTGCATATGTCTTTGACATCTTAAGCAATATTCTGGTTCTGTGTTTCACTCATTATACTTACTCTGATCTCTATTCTCTTCACCTACAATATCATCCAAGCACCTGTACTAAAAATTGGCCAACATATGTTCCTTCCAGATATTGTAGTTATTGTCAAAGAAACTCTGGCTAGCTTCCAACATGATGTTGGTTAAAGAGGCCATAGATATAAGTCACAAATGTAGAAAAAAACATTGAAAGAGAGTAAAATGCTGAACAATACTTGTAAGAGCACTTGGATACTGGCTCTAATTCCTAGTAGCAGCCACATACCGCTGAAAAACATTTAGTTTTTTGATAAATCTGCTTACTAACAGCTCTAAAACATGCAGATTTTGATAAATCTACTCTCAAACAACTGAAAAACACAGATATTGACAGATATGATAAATAAACAGCACTATAACAGTTAATTTGTCCTTGAATTTGTTGAAAAACAATAAATCAGTGTCCAATTCTTCCAATTCTGCAAATCTGGACAACAATTCAAGCAAGAATGGAACCAATCTGCTTTTGTAATAACTGAATTGTAAAACAACCTAAGAAATTATACTGATCTGGCTGTCACACTGGCCGTACAAATCAATTTTCTGCTAATTTTTTTTTGAGTTCTGTCCACACAGTTGTATGACATTGTATGGTTTATGGTTGTTAAATTTCCCAAAGTTGTATGGTCATAATTCCAATTCTGTACAATCCTCTTGTGGTGACGGAACCTATACAGCTAAATTTCATATGCTGGTCTTACGATCTGTTTGGCGGCTGTATGATTACTTTGCTGTGGTTGATGACTGCTGTATGGTTGCCATATGGTGGTTGGCAGCTGTGCTACTAAGTTTAGTCTCATTCTTTGGCATTGGCCAATTGAGAATGGTTTTCCTCTTGTTTCGATAAATCCTATTTGTTCTCTACCAATTATGAATCCTGATTTGCAAAAGTCACACTTCTTCAAATTAGTTTGCCACTTATGCTCTCTTGAATATTTACACAATCCTCGTCAAATGTTGCAAGTGCTCTTCCCCACCGTGTTTATGACCAAAATGTTATCCAAATGAATGATGACAAAATAAATAATTCAAGCATGTCCTCAAAAACTGATTCAGCACACATGAAAGTGTTGTTGGTACATTACATAAGCCAACTTGGTATGTTACAATGTGGTCCAAAATTTGTTGAGAAACCTGTTGTCCCTGGTTGATACAATAGCTCGAAATGCACCCACACATGTAAAGAACAGTCTCACTACATCTTGCCTCATCACTGGAGTTTTGCAAGGAATAGATACAAACTTTGGCTGAATCTTTTGACAATCACATTAATGTTGTTGTGACGTTGCCTTTTCTCTGGAAGCCCTTTGATAAATTTTATTGAGATACTCTCCCAAGTTCTAGAGGGCATTGGATGTAGAGTGTACCATCTCAAAATTCTACTTGCAGGTTCGAAATACTACACAAACGTTTCAACATCTATATGCATATGTTCCCAATAACAATATTGTTGCAAGTTAGCCAAGGTCTTTGCAAGATGGCATCATCATTGTTGCCCATACACAAAGACATTGGCCACACTCACTCATGATCCCTCTTGGTCAGCTCTTGGTGGGCTCTCATAGATCCCGGGTGGACATTGATCACCATATCCCTTAGTGAGAAAAAATCCAATTGTACCAATTATACGTGTCAAAGACAAAGATGCATCTTATTTTTAGGTGCCCCTCTTACTATGAGATTAGAGGATGCTACCACTGCCTCTATAGGGACTTGGGGAGCTCCCTCTCCACTTTCTTATTGTATGGGGATTAAAGTTTCTTAACCCTCTTCAAGAGGGAGATACTTAGCTAAAGATCTCAGTTCTTGCAAGGCTTGCTTCGCTTTGCCATGTGACCACTAGGAGGATCACCTCATACTTTTGGGGCAACAAGTGATCGATATATATATATATAGTGGTGTAGACAAGGTTTTATTAGGAGTTTCTTTTCTTCGACCTTGGATAGTAGGATAGCTAGTCTTCCTTGCTCCTATGCTCCCTCGAGGATCATATAGCCGGATCCCTCTATGCTATACAGTGCCTGACAACTTCGACAATGAGGCAATAGAAACCCCGACCCCCACTTCTTCCCCATCGTTGGCCATTAGAATCAAGGGATCTTGACATCGTCTCCTTCTGTCTGTCTTGCTCGACATCAAGGTGCCTAGATTTCTAGTCTCATACTCTCTCATTTTATAATTGCACTTATGCCATTGTTATATATCTTTTGGTTAGGCCTAGTGATAAACACTTATCTATGCTAGACTTTTTTTGTTTTCTTATCTCTATTTAGCGTCACTTGGGAGTTGCTTTTGCTCCACATTCTTGTCACACTAGATTTATCTTATAGTCCCATTGACCTACTTTTGTGGTCATTTGGAGGGCATTAATAAAATTATGTTCATCTTATCTTATTATGCACATCAAAATGCTTGACAACCCTCAGATCGTGTGCTTCCATCATTAACAATAGTGGTTGCTCCGTCTTTGGTACACATATCTGTGCATAGTGATAAACCACTCTCCACATGGGTTCCTTTTTTGTGGCATAACATATCATTTGCATCAACACCCCTTTTGCTTTTCCATAAATGGATGAAATTTGTGGTTAGTAACATAGCATCTATAAAATCCCAAGTAACAAATATGTCATGGTGCATGAAAATTGGTAGTGATGCCATTGGAAGTCTTGACATAATTTCTGAGATCTTGTTTTGGGCACCCATCTTGTACCAAATAATGAAATTGAATCGATGTAAGTATGGCATCCACATGAAGTGCTGACTTTGCTGCACCCTACATTGAGTTTGCAGAACTTCAATGGTTGATTGTAAAAATGAACAATTGTTTCCTTTTTAGGCAAATAATGCCTTTGATGTTCCACTGCTTGCACTATTGTATACTACTCCTTATCATAAGTTGAGTAGTTAAGAAGTTGTTGTCATAAAGGTTTTCAAGTGATAAGCAATTGACCTACCTTGTTGTGACAACATTGCTCCCTTGGCATAGCCTAAGGTTTAAACATCCATCTCAAAAAGATGTTTTACACCTTCTCCTTCAAAGCTTTAGATTTGTTTACATGATGTTGAGTTCATAGGAAATCCTGTTACTTCTAGTGAACCCATGCAATGTGGTTTCTATCTTAGAAAACCATGCTATAAATTGCATGTGGTGGCTTGCTAAACCCGTAAAACTCCTAAATTTTTTCACATTCTTTGGCGTTGGCCAATTGAGTTCATCTGTTTGGATTATTACAGATTTGTCCACCAATAATAAAACCCATTTTCAAGATTTCTGACTTGCGAAAATCACACTTATTAATTGGTTTGCAACTTATCCTCCCTTGAATACCTAGACGATCCTCATCGAATGTGGCAAGTGCTCTTCCCCATTGTGTTGATGACCGTGTCATCGAAATAAACGATGACACAATAATCCAAGTATGCAAGATTACACGAACTATGGGTGTGATCGGAATCAACACTCATCCCAAAATTAGGAGTCGGTGATTTGGAACCCTAACCTTATTATATATATATTAAAATTATAAATTTATAAAAATTCACAAAATTTAAAATTATTGTGTAATTGTATAATTAGACATTATAGATTCATGAATCATCGATTCATCATCAATGATCAATAATATTGATCATAGATGTAACATTTACATCATGCAGATTGATTTAATATTAACCTCTCTAAAAGAGAGATAAATATTTTATTAATATACATTTTTTCAAATATATATATATATATCTGATAATAAAGTAATGTAATATAACAATCATTATTATAACCAGTGTTCCACGGGGATGCGTCCCACAAGGTCAGGGACGCGTTTCAACGTTTCCTGCGTCTCGGGGACTTGGGGACTTCTGGGCGAAACTTTACCTCCCTAACCATGCGCTTGTGAATTTTTTTTTAATGTTTTCCCATTATTTTCACATTTTACAATTCCTACTTGGTACTACTTAGAAAATAAACTGATATATTTAGTATTTACATTGCACAATCATTAATATACATCAAATGAATTATTATTTTTGATATTTTATTTTATTTTTATAATTTCAGAGACGTCCCCACGTCCCCCCCCTAATATCCCTAAATTTGGGGGTGGTCTCCACGCGTCCCGAATGTGCGTTTCCCCACTCCTGCGTCCCCCTGTCCCGGAAACTTGGGGGAACATTGATTATAACATGTATATTTAATTTATTATATATACACAAAATAACCTATATATTTTTATCACTTATAAGTTATACTTTTACTTATGGCCAAATTTAATCATTAAAATTAAAGAAAATCAAACACATTATAATTGAAGGCTTCAAAACCTATCATTGCTAAAGGTTACAAAATAGGGAAATGCAGCCAAACCTACAGTGGCCGTTGTCATAGTTTGGAGGGAAATGGTCGGTGACGTGGACACGACTAACACCCGTGAACTGTGCTCAAATCCCATACTTTGCGGACTACACTCAAATCCGGACGCGAATGAGATGAAGACTGGACGCGCGAAGAAATTTCGTTATCTATCGTATTCTTTCGGCAAAGAACGACCCTATCTAGTTGCGTTAGTAAATGGAAAGCATACGCAGCGGAAGAGTGGAGGCAAATTTCTTTAGCAAGCTGGAACGCATTTCATTTTTTCGTTCAAATTTAGTGAGTTTTGAACTTGTACGTTGAGATTCAACTGATCTTGTGACTCAGAATTACGAATCTTGAAACAAAAACTGAATCCCTTAACACAGGAAACATATTCTCAACTACGAATCGTATCCCCTAAAAAAATGACTTGAATCTGCTAGAATCCGAATCGATTCCCCGGATCCCCGTTTCCTCTACGATTCGGATACGGTTTCAGACCCTCCTTGGCCGAATTCGGTAGCGTTGCAAGTATGTCCAAAAAAACTGATTCAGCACATACAAGAAAGTGTTGTTGTTATGTTGTATATGCCAAATGCTATAATGGTTAATCATCCAAACATTGTTTGTTTCATCTAAACACAAAAAATGTTTGTTTTATTTAGAATAAATTATTCTCTGTGTCTCTCATATTCTCACTTAACGATTTTTGAAGTTCAGATCTAACTTAGTGAAATAAGATGCTTGTTTTTATTGATCAATCAAATCATCTATCCAAGCTAGAGAATATTAGTTTTTGATGGTAATATTGTTGAAGGCTTTAAAATCCACACACATGCCATGTCGCATCCTTCTTGGGCACCAATACCAATACCATGGTTGTATCGCATGGTGATGTACTTGGTCAAATGGCTTCTTGCTCCAACAAAGGTTCTACCTATTTTTTGATCTCATCCCTCTCTAATAATGAAATTCTATACAACCTAATGTTGAGTAGTGCAACATTAGAGAGCAAGTTCATCTCATGCTGGGTTGTCTTTTTGGGTGGTATTCCTTTGAACTCTTATCATTGATTTGTTAATGGTTAATTTCCTCTCTAGAGGTTAATCAATGTCTTGCATCTTCTTCTTGGTTTTGGTGCCGTTGCTACCTAATCTGTACCTCCAAGTGAGAAAAATCTCAACTCACTGGGCGGGTGCTTGGTGGCAAGCCTTGAGTCAGGTGCACTATCACGACAACATGTGACTTCTTCGTTTAGGCCAACTCCTAAACAAAGCCAAGTGGGGTGGTTCCTGTAAAATAATCTAAGGATAAAATGAAATAACTAGGAGTTAATTTAAATGCAACAAGTACAAAAGATATAGCGATAAATCAAGTACTTGGAAAGTAGATCTAGTCTAGTAGATAATAGATAGATAAGTATCTAGATCTACAATATAAGCAAAATGTAATCTAAGAGATATATTAGTATTCAAATCTACCAAGCATGACATATAGATATAACAAATGAGAACCAATGCCTTTAAGCAGAAAATACTACTAAGATATAATCAGAAAATACTACTAAGATATAATCAAGTTAGATCGTACTTGTAGTGCAGATTATAAAGCAATAGATAATATAAAGGATCAAGATTTGCTTTGATTGTTCCTTAACCAACATAAAAAAGTAAATGTGAGCTAATTACTAAGATGTTAGTGCTCCTTTACCAATTGAAATGAAGTGTGAGCTAATTAGTAAGATTTAAAAACTATACTAGATCTAGATTGGCTAAAGCGGTTAATTTAAGTAAAGCAAAACTATTGTGGCTTATAGGTACTCTTGCCCATTGGGGGCCAGTTTGAGAACTGTTGATGCTTGGGGTAAACCAAGGTTTCAATATACTCAAAATATCTCGGATCTTAAGGTATGGCTCAACCGTTGTGAGGTTGTAGAGCTTAGTCGCACCTTATTAATTTTAGATTAAATAGTAAATTTTTATCTTATTATTGGGTTGTAAGTAAAAAATCCCTAAACTACATTATAGTTAGCGCTTATATAAATTGATGGACAAAATAAAAACAATATTTAATCTAAGTCATTGTCAATATAAATTGATCGACAAAATAAATAAAATCTAAGCTAAATAGACAAAAATAAATTGCAAAAGGGAAACAACTAGCCTAGATGCACAAATTTGACACGAAGCTTGGGGGGATGTGAGGAATGGTGGTTTATGCCACTGATCCCTGGCACTTACAATCAATGGTATTAGAATCGGTCCTGTTTTGGCAAAACAAGGCGGTTCGATTGGTTTAGGCATCTAGCCGGTTCGAACTGCCACCCTGAACTGGAAATGGCTGGTTTCGTACTTAATCGGCTGGTTCCGTACAAGGTTCGGCCAGTGCCGTACGGAACCAACCTTTTTTCACCTGACTAGACCTGATCGACTGATTTCGTACCGAGCCGGCTTGTTTCGTACTACATTGTATAACCATGGCTCTAGGCCCTAAAAATTCAATTAAAAAAACAGAAACAAAAAAAGGGCCTACACTAAAAGAAAAAAAAAACCTAACCTTAGTAATCATCAGTAACATTAAATGGTAATATTAAATTCTTAATAGTCAAAGTGGCATTCTCCTTATCTTTCATTTCTATCCTTAAATTTTTAACATTACCATTAGTTGTTTCAAGATGTTTGAGAGTGGTTCCAACCTCATCAGACTTCATATGCAAAAAATAGAATTTTAGATCCTATTCATAGTTCAACAGACTTAACAGTATTTAGGGTTTTACGATTGCAATGTTTCCACTGGATTCTATCATGTATGAGGGTAGGGGATTGGCATTTAATCAAGCGCATCAACCCCTCTCTGTACCTCGATGTTGGTGGTGTTGATTATTTAACTCCTTTGGCACTTAGTAAAGGTGTACTCTTCACTCAACCAAAATTACTTATTAGGCATGTGAAGTTTTTCCTACCTTTTTTTAATGCTTGGATTGTTGATTTTTCCTAAGCAACATTGAGAGCCATTCTCTTGGAGAGTGGAGACACCTGGTCCATCACCAGGACATGGAACCAGTCCAACACTGGGGGAACTCAGCCTAGAGCAGCGTAGCCATTCTTTGAATGGACACACCTGGTCAGTCACCAAGATGTGGAACCAGACCAACACTAGGGGAACTCAGCCTAGAGCCGAGTAGCCATTCTTTGAATGGAGACATCTAGTTAGTTACCAGGATGTGGAACTAGTCCAACACTGGGGGAATTTAGCCTAGAGTTGAGTGGCCATTCTTTGAATGGAGGCATCTGGTCAGTTACCAAGAAGATGAACCAGTCTAGGACTGGGGGACTCAGCCTAGGGCTGAGGGCCATTCTCCAGGAGAATGGAGGCACTTGGTTAGTTACCAAGTATTTGACATTGAGTCAAATGATGCAGCGTAGGGATGAGGCACCTGGTCAGTTACCGGGACATCACTATAAGTCCTAGACCGGGTCTGGGCATGTGAGGCACTCCTACCCTAGATCTGTGGGCTTTGTGATCTTCTCTAGGGATTAGCTACCCCTAGTTAAAACACCTAGTACTCGATCTTGGTGGCACAAGGAGTTCGAGATAAAAGCATCAGTAGTTCTCTCTATTTATGATGATGTACTTTGAGTGGGCATGAAGGACCTGTTAAAGTTAGTGCAACTGCGAGACCCATTCTCAGAGAATGGTTTCCTAGTCAGTTGACTAGGACAGAGTAAGACCCTAGAAGGTACCCTAGGGCCCCTAGTAGTCTCCTAGGGTTCTTGGTCTAGGACCAAGCAGGTTGATGCCATGGCAAAGCCCCTAGCATGTGGCTAGGGCCCCTATATGCCTCTAGGGTATTTTGGTCTGGGACCAAGGATGTGATGTCCAAGTAGAGCCTGCAGGTAGAGGCAGAGATATATTCTGGTATAGGACCAGGGACACGATGTCCAAGTAGGTACTGCAGGTAGTTGATCAATTTTCAGTGTGAGATTGAAACTCAACTTAGTACTGAGAACCATTTTGCGAGAGAATGGAGGACCCGGTTAGGGTCCAGGGATTGATCAACTTGATTCAGTGTGAAACTGAAACTCAGCCTAAGGCTGAAAGCCATTCATTAAGAATGGAAGATAATGATGTCCCCTCTCCTAATCGGTTATTGCTAGGTTGATTCTCAAGGGACTAGCCACCCCTTGACGATGTCCCTAGTACCTAACCTTTAGGAGCAGTGTCAAGGACAAAAGGATTGTACCATCCGTTTGGATCTTCCCCCTTACACAGTGATGACAAAATATATAAAACTATGTACCTTGAGAGAGAGAAAAGTATTTGGTCTTATTGGTCCTATTTGATTGATTGTCCACCTTTACGGTTCTCCTTGATCTTGTGGTTGTTGACTCTTGGTCCTATTCTAACTTGGTCCTAGCACTCTCACTTGTGTGCACATTTGACTACGATGATTCCTACTTTATGGAGTGTATTTACCTAATGGTTTATTAAAGACTATTAGACCATGTATTGTTATGGTTACCTTATGTGTTGTTAAAGGACCTTTAACCCACTTATAGTTTTGGACTACTTACCTTATGTTGAACCTTTGGACTTCCACTTTATTTTAAATTCGTTAAATAATTATATTATAATCTTATTAATAAAATCTTATGATTTTATTAATAGACTTTTGGACCATTTAGTTTTATGTTTAAAACCTTTTTACATAAAACAAGTTTATGTTACTTTTGGTCCATTTACTTACTTCATGGTTTTATTATATTTGAACTTTTTGTTTATTCACTTTATGGCTTTATTTTTATTTATTTATTTACTGGACCATCTTATTTTTATTTCTTTGGACCACTCTTATTACATTTGCACCTTTGACTTGATTTTAAGATGGGTCACTTCCACCTATTGAAACCTTATAAAAAGGTTATACTAATCCTTATCAAAATAAGACTTATGGATCTACCTTCACGTGTTATTATTTTCTTCCGGCTGCCTGCGATCTGCTGTCTGCGTGATTTATTTGGCTCACGACTTTATCCACGGGCTTGATTTTTGACTGTTGTTTTCCACCACGGCCTGGCTCACGGCTTTATCCATGTGCTTGATTTTTGACTGCTGTGTTCCTTCACGGCCTGGCTCACTGTTTTCTTCACAGGTTTGGATTTTTTATTGTTGTTTTCCTTCACAGCCTGGCTCACGGTTTTCTCCACAGGCTTGGATTTTTTACCGTTGTTTTTCCTTCACGGCCTGGCTCACGGTTTTCTCCACAGGCTTGGATTTTTGATAGCCGTTTTTCCTTCACGGCCTGGCTTATGGCTTACCTTCACGGGCTTGGATTTTGATTGTTGATTTTTTTCTCACGGCTTGTCTTCTCGGGATCACTCTACCTAGTCTTCACCTGGTCTTCACTGATCTGCCTAGATTACTCGGTCTGGGCTGCGGCAGTCTGCAGATTTTACCTCTGTGTTAATTTGCATGGGATTTACTGTGATCTATTCTCTGCACAGGCTGAGTCTTTTTGTTTGATCCACCTTGACTGGTTTCGGGAATTTGTTCACCGTGAATCTGTTGGTAGAGTGCTTGACTGCACTGCTAAATTGATTGAAGAAACTAAGGTTTGTTTACTCCCTCTCTCTCAAGGTACGTATATGGTTCAACTAGTTTGACTTGTCTTTTTAGTGACAAGATCAAACTCAGAACTAACTGAGTATAAGGCGGATCCAACAATGGTTAAGATTCTTTATCTTCTGTAGTTTACTTGAGATTTAGTTTACTGCACATGCTATTTATTATTTTTCTGTACATGACAATTGATGAAACATTTCAATGATCAACTTTAACGCAGTGACCAGTAGAGCGTTAAGTTAACGCAGTGACCGGCAGAGCGTTAAAGTTGAAAGAAATTAAAGTTATGTTGTTACATTTTATTACAGTTTGAATTTTACCTCAGTTCTTTATATGTTCATGTATTGAATTTTATTACTGGTACTAAAACTCATCAAGAAGAACCAACATCTAATGTTGGCAGAATTACTTTCAAGAAGAAGCAAGCAAAGGCTAGAAGGATCATCTAGACTCAGTCAAGGAAACCTTGATGCCAACCATCACACCATTAAGGACCGCCAAAGAATGTTTTGACAACTTGACGAACTTGTATGAGAAGAAGGCACCTAGTCAGAAGAAAGTATTGAAGAAAATGCTTCGTACACTGAAGATGAAGAAGGATGAAGGAGTTGCACCCTTCTTCACAAAGATTGCACATGTAAGAGACCAACTCACTACTATTGGTATCACTGTGGATGATGATGACCTTGTACAAATTGTATTCGATGGTCTCCCAAACTCTTGGGAAACGTTTCTGGAAGCAGTAAGTGGATGTGAAAATCAACCAAATTTTGATAGACTTTGGCATGATTGCTTGGAAGAAGAAGGAAGAGTTCAAAACAAGGCAACTGGCACTAAGGAAGGAAACTTTGCTCTTGCAGCTAAGACAAGGAAGTTCAAGAAGCCCTCCCCTAAGAAAGGGAAGGGGAAGAAACCACAAGGTAAACACATTGATGTTTCAAAATTGGAATGCTATAATTGTCATAAGATTGGGCATTTTGCCAAGGATTGCAGGCAACCCAAGAGGAAGTTCAAAAGGAGATTCCAAGCTTCTGCTGCAGAAGAAGAATACCAAGGCTACTAAAGAAGATGAACCTAGAAGGGAATATTACTTGATCTCTGCTCTTTTTGGATACATCACTAACACTGCTAACTCTTGGTTAGTAGATAGTGGTGCCTCCAGACATATGTCAGGTCATCGTGAATAACTCAACAACTATAAAAGTAAGAAGTTCACTACTCAAGTGGAACTTGGAGATGACTCCACTTACAAGATTGAAGGAGTTGGCTCAACCTCAGTTCAACTTGATTCAGGTACGGTTTTGCATATTGATGATGTTTTATATGTTCATGGTTTGAAGAAAAACCTCCTCTCTGTTGCTAGCTTAGAAGACAAGGGCTACAGAGTCCTCTTCATGGACAAGAAGGTCCTACTATGGGCAAAGAATGAGAAACTAAACAGCTATAGCGATTAGGGTTCAATAGGGAGGTCTTTATAAGGATTTCAGAAATTCCACACAAGCCTTGGTTCACCACACATTTGATCCATGTGAGCTGTGGCATTGGAGGTTTGGACACCTCCACTATACAAAACTCTTCCAAGCCTTCAAAAGGTGGTTACAGGTATGCCAAATATTTCTCCCAAACACGAAGGTATTTGCAAGGATTGTGCTCTAGCTAAGAACACTAAGAAATCCTTCTCCAAAAGAAAGAATAGATCTAAAGGATTATTGGATTTGATTCACTCTGACATTTGTGGCCCTATGTCTTCACCCTCCTTAAGTGGGTGCTTGTACTATGTTTTATTCATAGATGATCATTCTTGGAAGTCCTGGATTTACTTCCTCAAAGTCAAAAATGAAACTTTTGACAAGTTCAAAGAGTTCAAAGCTTTGATTTAAAATTAGACAGGCAGACACATTCGTATCCTAAGGTCAGATAGTGGAGGTGAGTATGAGTCTAATGAGTTTGATGATTTTTGTTGAGAAGCAGGAATCAAAAGAGAGTTGACAGTGCATTACAACCCTCAATAGAATGGGGTTGCAAAAAGGAAGAACAGAACGATCTGTGAAGCTGCTAAAGCCATGCTGTCTGACCTTGATCTTCCTTTATCTTTGTGGGCTGAAGCTGCATGTATTGCTGTGTACATCCAAAACAGAAGCCCTCATGCCATCTTGGGGGAAAAGACTCTAGAAGAAGTCTCACTAGCAAGAAACCTGCAGTCGACCACATTAGGATTTTTGGCACTCCTGTGTATATTCATGTACCAAAAGAAAAGAGGGCTAAGCTAGAGCCTTCCGAAAAGAGAGGTATATTTGTCGGTTACAATGACAACTCGAAAGCTTACCGCATCTATGTCCTTGGACATAGATACATTAAAGTCAGTAGAGATGTAATATTCCATGAGGAAGCTGTGTTTCGTCAAACACAAGAGCCTTCAAAGGAAGATGAAGAACCTCCTTTTGAGATTCCAGATTCAGAAGTTCAAAGGGAGGAAGAAGAATTTGAGACTCAAATTCTAGATGTACTTGAGGAACTTGGAAGTCCACCAGAAGAACTACTTGATCTCCCTCCTTCCAAAAGGAGACATGCCTAGTATTGAGAAACTGTACAAGAAGCCGAGAAGCATAAAGCTCCTCTTGGGACTTATGGGCCAGCTCATCAATGTTGAACCTTCCACATACAAAGAAGCAGCAAGTCAACAGGTATGGATTGATGCTATCATTGAAGAGTATAGTTCAACCATGAAGAATGATGTGTTGGAAGTTGTTCCCATACCGACAGGAAAGTCAGTGGTAACATCAAGATGGCTCTACAAAATCAAGGATGCTGCTGATGGCAGTATTGAAAAGTACAAGGCCAGATTTGTAGCTCGTGGATTTACCCAAAAAGAGGGCATAGACTATGATGATACTTTTGCTCCTGTTGCCAGGTATACTACCATCAGAACCATCATATCTCTTGCTGCAGTGTTCGGATGGAAACTCTATTAGATGGATATAAAGACAACCTTCCTCAATGGAAAGATTGATGAGGAAGTCGACATTGAACAACCTGAAGGATTTGTGACTCATGGGGATAAGTACTAGGTGTGTAAACTGAAGAAATCCTTGTATGGGCATAGACTATGATGAGACTTTTGCTCTTGTTGCCAGGTATACTACCATCAGAACCATCATATCTCTTGTTGCAGTGTTCAGATGGAAACTCCATCAGATGGATGTAAAGACAACCTTCCTCAATGGCAAGATTGATGGGGAAGTCTACATTGAACAACCTGAAGGCTTTGTGATTCATGGGGATATGTCCTAGGTGTGTAAATTGAAGAAAGCCCTTTATGGGCCCAAACAGGCTCCGAGAGTATGGTATGCAAGAATTGATGGGTACCTTCACAGCTTGGGGTTTTCCAAAAGTATCGCTGACTCCAATCTGTACTTTAAAGTTGTTCATAATCATATCTTGATCCTAGCCCTATATATGGATGACTTGTTCCTTACAAGAGAGGAACAACTGATAGGACTTGTTCCTTACAGGAGAGGAACAACTGATAGGACTTGTTCCTTGGTATACTTCCAGCAATGGAGTAATGTTAGCTGCATATGCCGACTCAGATTGGGCTAGTAGTGCAGTAGATCGGAAATGTACTTTAGGTTACTGCTTCAGTATGGGATCCGTAATGATCTCTTGGTCCAGCAGGAAACAGGGTTCCATAGTACAGAGTACAGCTGAAGCCGAGTATATTACTGCAAGTGATGCCTGCAAGGAAGCGGTTTGGCTAAGGAAACTATTATCTGATCTGTTCAGTGAAAAGCTTGACTCAACGATTATTCATTGCGATAATCAGAGTTGCATTAAGCTTTCAAAGAATTCAATGTTACACGATAGATTGAAACACATTGAAATCAAGTATCATTTCATCAGAGACCTAGTACAGAGAGGCACTCTGAAGTTGCAGTACATCCGTACAAATGAACAGATTACAGATATCATGACCAAGCCTTTGGCAACAATGAAATTCGTGTACTTTCGTGAGAAGCTTGGCATTGTAGAGAATACCTCTCTTGTTGAGAGAGAGTGTTGATTTTTCCTAAGCAGCATCGAGAGCCATTCTCTTGGAGAATGGAGACACCTGGTTAGTCACCAAGATGTGGAACCAGTCCGGCATTGGGGGAACTTTTAGAGCTGAGTAGCCATTCTTTGATTGGAGACACCTGGTCAGTCACCAGGATGTGGAACCAGTCTAACACTGGGGGAACTCAGCCTAGATCTAAGTAGCCATTCTTTGAATGGAGGTATTTGGTTAGTTACCAGGATGTGGAACTAGTCCAACACCGGGGGAACTTAGCCTAGAGATGAGTGGCCATTCTTTGAATGGAGGCACCTGATCAGTTACCAAGAAGATGAACCAGTCTAGGATTGGGGGACTCAGCCTAGGGCTGAGGGCCATTTTCCTGGAGAATGGAGGTGCTTGGTTAATTACCAAGTATTTGACATCAAGTTAAATGATGCAGCCTAGGGATGAGGCACCTGGTCAGTTACCGGGACATCACTATAAGTCCTAGACCGGGTCTAGGCATGTGAGGCACTCCTACCCTTGATCTGTGGGCTTTGTGATTTTCTCCAGCGATTAGTTACCCCTGGTTAAAACACCTAGTACCCGATCTTGGTGGCACAAGGAGTTCGAGATAAAAGTATTAGTAATTCTCTCTATTTATGATGATGTACTTTGAGTGGGTATGAAGGACCCTCGTGATCACTTGCATTGACCATAGGGCACCTGAAGAAGACTACAAGGTAAAAGTAAAAAATACTTAAGGACTCTTGGACCACTAAGAAGTCAAACTGAAAATACAAAAAGGTCATTAGTACCTTAAAAGAAAAAGTCAAAAGGGTAAAAGAATAAAACCCTATTATTTTATTCTTATTTGAAAGGTCCACATCCAAGTGATTAAAAGGTTATAGAAGAAAGACTTACAATTCATTTACACACCCTTCATCAACAATACTGATCTGCGCCCTCCTTCGTGACTGCTCCTTGGAAGATTTCGCTAGTTTAGGAAGAGAACACACTTCTGGTTCTTTTGATCTTTTCTCATGCCCTAGTATGGTGGCTTACTAGCTAGGGCATCACCTCTTCAATGCACAGTGAGTAGCAGATACCCTAAACAACTAGGGTATCCCTCCTTCCATTCATGACCAACAATAGCAGAAGAAGGGCAGACCTAGGGCATCACCCTAGGCATCCTCTTACTCACAAACTACTTCACTCTTGACTTCGGGCAACAGAACCAACTCACGGGCAGCCCTAAAACTGTCACTAAAATCTCGGGCAGGCTGTTCCAGGCCTTGGGTAATCACCACAGAACTCCGGGTAGCAGAATGGAACTTTCAGGCAGCGTTTGCAATTCATGGGAAGCCAATTACCTTAGTACGAGTAGTAGCAGTTTAGGCCCAATTTGATTTTGGGCAGCAAAAGAAGATACATGCAACTCTGATCTAACTTCGAGCAACTTCTTTTTGACCTCGGACAGTCTGGGCAGATCTCAGGTAGTCTAGGCAGATCTCTGGCAAGTACAACAGTCTTGAGCAGCAGACTGTCCATCTTGGGCAACAACAGATCACGGGGGCTTCACTTGTTGACCAATATCCTAGCATGTTAGTTCATATTGTGGGTTTTAAAATTATCCAAAATCGAACCAATATATTGCAGGTATTGGGGGGATGAGGGGTTTAAGGTGGGGGGATTAGGGTGGTTTATAAGGATTGGGGTATAAAAAAGGAGCAGGGGAGAGGTTTTAAGTCTTGGGAGGGGGTTTCAACAAAAAGGGTATTGGTCAATATCTATCGAAATTAAGGGTATTCTTTAATATCCCGTGATTGCATGTGCTATTTGAGAGGTTCACTGAGTGAAGACCCCGTGCAACAGATCTACCTTAGGCAACTCAGATTGAGTTCGGGCAGCAGCTGAGGAATTTTGGGCAGCTGGGTAGCTGAAAGAGAATCTGGGTAGAAAGCCCTAATTCTTGTGAAGTTAGTTTTTGCAGCTAGTTTGACAATTTGTTTAGCCTGTTAGGGTTTGACAAATTATTGAAGAACATTCATTTCAGAATTCTGAGATTGCAAACTCAGTCATCTCATTTAGGAGATGAATTACTAATGCTTTTGGGGTTTTTGTCCTTTAAAGGTTTCCTGTGAAAAACATCTTGTGTTCATTGTGTTGATGTTTTGTTTATCTCTGCACTTGTTTTTCGTTATCTACCTTACAGTTTGCAAAATTAAAGAATATATGCAAATGCTAAAATTCAACATGGATTAGGAGGTTTTATCAAAATTGTAGGGTGTCTACAATGCACAATTAGAGTCTAGACTAGTAATACCATATGATCAAATTGTAGACACTAGACAATAGTTATTGATTAGTACTATGCTTACTTTTGGACTCTAGGGGCCATTTAGAACCTCTTTGTTGATGTATTTGGTTAAAAGATGAATTGCACTTTTTGCTATTTTGGCTATAAGCATCCATATTTGATATATACATAAGAAACTTTACATATTCATGTCTAATGGTTTGGATTCATATGGATGTACATGAATATATATGTTTTTTTACAAAATTTGAATATTTTATGTAATTTTTGGTCGACAGGTTTTTTTGTTTCGGTTTTTCCTGGTTTTGGTTCGGTTCAAATTTCTGGGCTCTACCGGTTTGGTCTTGATAACTTTGCTTACAATAGTTTGAAGGACTATGGAGAACACTTGCTGATCCTTTATAAGTTAGGAATCAGTCAAGTTTACAACAATTTCAAAGAGGTCAAATTTGAGAAGGAATGGAGTGGCACAATGGAAGAACATGACTATGGTTGGAGCAGCCAAGGCCATGCTATTTGATCAGGGATTACAACTATTCTTTTCGGCTGAGGCATACAGGACTGCAATATACATTCATAATAGGTGTCTCCACACAACTTTGGGGAGGAAGATGCCTAAGGAGGTCTTCACAGGCACTAAGCCAGATGTGAGTCACATTTGCATATTTGGCAGTCTCTGCTATTGTCATGTTCATGCTGACACTAGGAAGAAGCTGGACCCTTCTGGAGAGGAGTTACTTGTTGGATACAACGAGAATTCGAAGGCATACAGAGTTTACATTCTTGCTCTCGCAAGATGATCATTGTGAGTAGGGATGTCTAGTTCGATGAGGAGAAGGCCGTACAAAGATCTATGGACTTACCAACAGAGTAGCAACCAACACAAGATGCAGGGATCAAGTTGGAGCAACCAGATGTACAGGTACAGGTACAGGTACAGACACAGGGCACAGGTTTTGTTAGTAAGAGGGAGTCAGGTGGACAAGATCCTTCAGTCATTGACTTGGAGGATGAGCTGCAGCAAGAGATAGACATCGAGCAGCTGCAACAGGTAGACACTAGGCCAAGGCCTAAGTGGTTTAGGTCCACAGTTCAAGATTCCAGGTAGGTAGATCCTCCACAGAGCTCCATGAGGCGGAGCAAACCACTACTGAGACTCAGTTATATGGCACTGATGACAAAGTTAATTAACTCTGAACCTTTCGGCTTTGAGAAGGCTGCACAACATGATGTGTGGCAGGAGGCTATGGTTGAGGAATATGACTCCATCATGAAAAACCAGGTATGGGAGGTTGTGTCGAGGCTTGAAGGTAAAAAGGTGGTGGGATCCAAATGGATCTACAAGGTAAAGCATGGAGCAAACGGAAGCGTGGAGAAGTACAAGGCGCGCTTCGTGGCAAAGGGGTTTTCACAGAAGCAAGATATTGACTATGAGGAGACCTTGGCCCCTATTTCTAGGTATTCTTCCATTCGGACCATTATCTCTTTAGCTGCAGAGATGGGTTGGCAATTCCATCAGATGGACGTCAACATTGCCTTCCTCAACGGAGTGATATAGGAGGAGGTATATATTGAGCAGCCAGAGGAGTTTGATGTGGAGAATAGGGATACGCATGTATGCAGACTGCATCGAGCTCTTTATGGGTTCAAGTAGGCACCTCGAGCATGGTACTCGAGGATAGACAACTATCTACGATAGATGGGATTTCAACGGAGTGAGGCTGACCACAACCTGTACTTCTTGATAGGTGAGGTGCCTCTCATACTGGTCTTATATGTAGATGATCTCTTTCTTCCAAGAGATGAGAGACTAATTAGCGACGACAAGTCCAACTTTGCAGTTGAGTTTGAGATGAAAGATGTTGGGTTGATGCTTTACTTTCTAGGCTTGGAGGTTTGGTAGAGAGATGGATGCTTCCTCATTGGACATAGAAGTATGCAGTAGAGATCTTGAAGAGATTCAGGATGGAGGACTGTAAGCCTATGGCCATTCCTCTTGTTTCCAACTAGAAGAAAGATTGATGCATCAGGATCAGATGGATTTGATCCTACCTTGTAGCGTCAATTTATCGGACTGCTTATGTATTTGGTCAACACATGGCTAGACATTAGCTTTGTAGTCAACTACATCGGAGATACAGTGGAGTATGGATTGGTTTATGAGCACAAGGGGAGTGTACAGTTAGTAGGATTCACGGATGCTGACTGGGCAGGATGTTTAGAGGACCGGAAGAGTACTTCAGGTTGTTGTTTCAACATTGGATCAGGGGTTGTGTCTTGGTTCAGCAGGAAGTAGAAGTCAGTTGCATTGAGCTCAGCAGAGGTTGAGTACATGGCTGCTTATGAGGGTGTGTGGCTGAAGAAGTTAGTTTTAGGGTTGTTTGAGTGTGAGCTAGAGGCTACAGTAGTTCATTATGACAATCAGAGTGGCATCAAGCTATCTGACAATCCAGCGTTCCATGACCAGAGCAAACACATAGACATCAGGTACCACTTCTTGAGGGATTGTGTTCAAAGAGGAACCATTCGGTTGGAGTACATACAAACAGATAAGTAGGTGGCGGACATTTTCACCAAGGCGCTTTGCAGGCATAGTTTTGTAAGTTTAGGGATAAATTGGGGTTGTTACCAAATCTCTTCCTCGTTTAGAGAGTGTTAGAAAGTGGCAACAAGGAAGGTCTTTCTTTATGCATGTGTCCTTGCATGCAGAAGACTTAAATTAGGAAGCCAATTGTATTTAATTTACTTTTCCAAAGTTTACTTTTGAAAATAAATTAAAGTGACATAGTTATTAATTGACTTTATGAAACACTTTTTATAAAGTGAAAGTGAGATTAGGGTTTTCGCTTAGCATAGAGTTATAAAAGAAAGGTCAATTGGTGGAGAGAACACACTTCTATTCCGACACAGATAGGATACAGACAGAGGGTTTTGTAGAGGAGACGGAGGAGCTAACTGATAGGGTCACCAAGCTTCCAGGAGGGATGAGGGCCGTACAGATCGCATAGGGAGCAACTGCAGAGGAGGTTGTACATACCGTACGGAATTCTGTACAGCTGCCGTACAGATAGTATGGATTCAGTACATCAGCCGTACAACTGTATGGATCCGTACTACCACGTGTGGGAGGCAATACTCCTGGTCGTACAGTCACGCAGAGGGTGTGCTCGGTGTGTTGGGGTTGTCCAGTGATTCTGCTGGGTGCTATTTCGCCAGGTTTGGGTGATTAGCAGTTGATTATAAAAGTTCCATATTTTTTCAATAATAAAATCCATATTTGACTGTTGCACTTGTTTTCCCATTTTGGGTTTTTCCGGGCGTTTCCATACCCAAAATAATAGTGTCTATATTGTGATGTGATGTTGTGAATATTTCTCAGTACTTTATATTCCGCTGCGTACTTGTAAAAGATATTCATGTTTGGTTATCAGTGGAAATTTTGAATCTACTCTTTAGCCCTAGTTTGAATGTTAAAGGAAAATTTACACAATTGACATGTGCTTTTTGCTTTATCTTCTCTTAATGAGAAACATGAAGATAAGAAAAACCTTTAGGGAGCAAAACAACTTTTAATGGAGCAGGATGGTGATTCTGCAGTGAAGCAAAGAATAATATTAAAAAAAACCTGGGGGGGGAGGATAAAGACAAAACTACTTGTAATGAAGCAGGATCGTGATTCTGCAGTGAAGCAAAAAAAACCCTAGGGGGGAGGGTAAAGGCAAAACTACTTGTAATGAAGGAGGATCGTGATTTTGCAGTGAAGCAAAAAAAACATTTATTTGTTGAGCTAGCAAGGTTTGGAAGAGGTGAGTTTAATGGACAATTAGCCTCTACATCAATGGCAGAGGCGCCCAGTGTTTTAGTCGACATCGACTCTCTTTCGGCTAGTGCGTAAATGGCCAGAGAAATGGTTGGTAACCTCACTTATATTACATCAACAATGCCAGTGAAATGTTATCCAGTTCATTTCCTATCGCTGCATAATGGCACGACTCAGAAATGGGTGTTGGACACCTTGCATGTCCGGATAAATTTTCACTTTA
Organism: Pseudotsuga menziesii; assembly: GCA_001517045.1. Classification (NCBI taxonomy): domain Eukaryota; kingdom Viridiplantae; phylum Streptophyta; class Pinopsida; order Pinales; family Pinaceae; genus Pseudotsuga; species Pseudotsuga menziesii. Next base: position 367,057 of record LPNX010647381.1, on the reverse strand, counting down.
TTGTAAAGTTTAGTTTTAAAACAATTATATTACAAGTTAAGTTAGGCAATATTATCTGTATCTTTAATTAGGTGCTGGGTATTTGGGGAGTTGCATAATTAGTATTATGACATCACACCATAGAGTTTCATCATCCAAGTACATTTTTTATCAATATTAATCTGCTTTGTATTGTCTGCGGGTGTATTTTTGTATCTCTGACACTAGAACCCTGAGGCGATCACGCTATCTCTGTGCCAAAATTATATCTTGGCATATGATCCACTTCAGTCTGACGCTATTCACTCTCTGAATTGTTTTCTTCGCATTATTAATCTCTTATCCCACGTATATATACTTTTGGAAATTTATAAACACTGAACTCTTCTTTCTGGTAAATGAAAATTATCTTTTTGCTGTCCTATTCATACTGTATGTCCACAAGCTGTCCAACGTTGGCGTATCTCTTGAACTTGCTCAGATTTGTATTCTACAGTGCCACAGTGTCTTGGAATCTCATTCGCCGTGCCTCTCGGGATTATTTTTCAGGGAACTCTCAAACCATGTCATATGTCATTGTTTCACACAAATACTATAGAAGATAATACAAAGCAGAAAATAGAGAAACGATAATGCGAAGATATGTAACTAGTGCGCAATTAATAACTTCTTAATTAATGACTAATACATAACTTTACATTATGACCTCATCCTAACTTTATTAATGTTCTATAAAGTGACATTATTAATAAGGATTCTCCTCAAGACATGATCATTATAAACATTTATTCAAACATCCTGATAAACCTTGGGATCTTGAAGTGTGCATGAAGTAGGTGCAAAGCTTCAATTAAGTTCCTGTTATGTTGGGACGCAACTCCTAGTTCTGTAGCTTTTTCATTCAATCTATTCTTGGCATATGAATTATAGATCTAGAAAGGAACTTGATTGGTGTTTAGATGCTAAAATTTAATGTTAGCAGAAAAAAATTGCTGCTTTGTGTAGGCAAATGCTAGTTCCAATAAGCGTGTGCACTGTTTATCTTTTTGAGGGTTGTGTGTCTTTCATTCTTAATACATTGTTTACTTCTTGTAAAATTTTCCATGCTCCATCATTTTTATATCAAGTATATCGCAATATAATAAAGTTCGCCAAGTACCTTTTATAGAGGAATAGTCTTAAAACAAATAGGAAAGAGATTTTGTTGCGGTTTTCTGATTTTCAGCATATTGGTGCTGTATCAGGCTGCAATTTATTTCAATAAAATCCAGTGCTTTTGTTTTGAGGAGCAACGCTTACTTCCTGGCGAGAAGATCGACATGCCTGTAAGTAAACACCATCCTTTGATCTGCATTTTAGTTTTTGAAATACTAAAGCTAATTTCTCTGGGTTTACGTATTTTGCAGGTTTTCTTCTATGTTGATCCCGAGTTTGAAACAGACCCAAAAATGGATGGCATAAATAATATGATTTTATCATATACTTTTTTCAAAGTGGACCAAGAGGAAGCGTAGATTATAATTTTAAAGTATATGGCACGGAATTGATCAATAATAACAGGGAGAACAAATCCTTTTTGCTAGGCGAGGTAGGCCGGCTAGAGAACAATTTGTATTCGTGGGTGGAGGGTAACATTAATTTGTGTTGCTGCGGTTTGCAATTGGATGACTATTAATATTTGCTCATTCCCATAGCATGCTATTTTAGTTTCCCTGCAAGGCCGAATTTTATCAACTAGGTGCCTCCACAGAATATATTGAAGGAATTCTTATGAAGTTCATGTCACTCTTTATTTAATTTGTAAAGTAGGTCATGACAATGAGGAAAATAAATTTAATAGCTTTCTATTCTTCAAGCTTGGTGAGCTGATTTGAGTAGTAAATTTAATACCTTCCTATTCTCTAAGCTTGGTGAGTTAATTTGAGTACTTAAGAGCTGTAACATGAGGGGTTTGTGGTAAATTTCTTGTCTCACTCAGTGTCCTTACTAGATTGGGTGCCAAAACTGCACTAAACCAGTTTACAGGACAATTAAATTTGATTTTTTATTTAAAATTTTAATTAATTTGAAGTGTAAATTCATTTATTGAACTTACATCGTAGCGTAATTTTGAAACATAGACTACACTGACGTCATCGAGTTAATCTGAATGTTTACCTCCGTGATTTGTTAGCTTTTGAATGGGCGAGCACCTGAAAACATAAAGTACATTGACGTTATCTAGTAAATCAAAATGTTTACCTACGTGATTTGTCAACTGTTGAATGAGCAAGCACATATACTTACGGTTTAAACCTAAAGTACTAGATTGCATTGTAGTGCAACAGTAATTGTGTTTAAAAGCGCCTAGTTTTAGTTTTATTTAGACGTAATATATAGTTCTAATGAGTTTGATATTTGTTTTGTTGCCCCTAACCTAGGTTACCCAATGCTTATGAGTGTGGAAACCCAAATTGAGGAATTGTGGTTATAGCAACATACATTTTGGGGAAGATATTTTGATGTATGCTTTGAGAGGTTTTGACATATAACATGGATTTCCTTTAGTGTATATACCAGGTTTGAGCAGTATTTTCTTCATCATAATGATGAACCAAGTCTTCATTAGTGCATATACACACAAAGATGTAATTGTGAATGAAGTCCTTAGTGGTGCACCCACATATACAAAATCATAATTATTTGAATATAAAGATTTACATAGTTAATCGTAATAATAACAAAGATTTTGGATGATGAAATGTGTTATAATTTAGGAACACCGAGTATCGAATAAAGTATATGCTAGAATTGAATCTAGCATAAGCTTGATTTGATCCCATCATCTTGATTCTAGCATAAGCTTTATATGATCCCTAGATGTTGGGTTAATTTTAGCATATGCTTTATTTGATCTCTTGGTGATAGGTGGAGTATTTTAAAAGTTAGAGTAGATAATTGAGCATTTTAAAACTAGCATATGCTTTATTTGATCTCCTGGTGATAGGTGGAGTATTTTAAAAATTAGAGTAGACAATTGAGCATTTAAAAACTAGTGTAGACAAATGTGAAGATTCAATCATGAAGGAAAATGATATATATCCCTTTTAAATGGACAACAAAGGGATCATAAGAATATGAGATATTGTTTTGTATGACTATTTATAATTCTATTAGATAGAATCAGTTTGCTGGGAATGTCATAATAAATTATCATTTTTCATTTCTCTAACCAAATAACATTTTGAAATTATCTCAGAAAAGTGAACATGAGACAAAGGTACCCTGAGAATTGTATCACTTCTCAAAATGCTTCGACATACAATTTCATAGTATAATGTAAAATTCAACCTAAATTTAGATACATTAGCACAATGAAGATTGCTACACCGTTATAAGAATTTGGGACCTCATATATTTTCTTGTTTGGGGCATTTCCAAAGGCATACACAAATAGGTATGTAGGATATTTTAAACTACACACAAGTTACAATTAAGCATGCCCTCCAGGAAATTGTGCCTCAACGGTGGAAGAATCGTCTAGAATAGATTGAGAGGTAAGATCTACACAAGTGTCATCGATCATCCACAACACCTTGGAGGTAGCAAGTTTACAATCAATAAACAAACCTCTTATATCTTATAAATTCAACCCAAGAAAAGAGTACAAATGGGAAAAATATTCTTGTAATCACAAAAAATGATGTGGTTTGTTGATTAAACTCAAACAGAATGCAATAGTTTAATAAAAAATTTCTATAGATTGAGTACCCGATCATTGATTCCCTATTCAAAGACAACTTGGGCATAGCATAAAATAGGATGAAACACAATATCAACATTGTAGTGAAAGGAAATCTAAGGTGGGGGATTGGGTATTTTGAGACGACGACTATACAAATAAATGTCCCTTAAGCAAAAAAGGCAATAAATTGGCACCCAAGTACTATGATCTCTATAAGGTGTTGCAAAGGATTGGAAATATGGATTACAAATTGGAGTTGTCTTCATCTTTACTTGTACATCCAATCTTCCATGTTTCTTGCCTTAAAAAGATAATTGGCGTCACAATCCATTTCAAACTATTTTAACAGAAATTGATGAAGGAGGCAAACTTATGCTAAAACCTGAAATAATCTTTGAGACACAAATTGAGAAACTTTGAAATTGAGCAATTGCTAACTATTTCATCAAGTGGAAGAACCTACCAATAGAAGAGGCGACATGGAAAGATGATTTCTTCAAGCAAGAACATCCATAGTAAATCAAGTGTTGAGGACAACACTTGTTTGAAGGGGAGAGGCTTGTTAAACCCTATATATTGTAGCAACATTTTTATTATTATATTGGTATTTTCTTTATTGGTTTCGTAGTTATGGCAAAAATGAGAGACACGGGTTCTTGCATAAGGGCCAACAAAGTCCCATTGTAGTCTAGAGCATTGGCATTTTCAATCCTCTCCGAAGAGGAGGTCTCACCCGAAGCACAAGTCAAGGCTTGTGTAAAATGAGAGAGTCGGCGAATGATGGTGCTTAGAATACAAGGTGCATTTTACCAAGCCATGAAATTATGCAAAGAACTTGATAGAATTTAACATTGGTTAACATTGCAATTCATATAGATCTATTGTATAACATGACATACTCTATGAAACAGATAAGAAATATTCATACACAATAAAATTTTAGGGGGAACCAAAATGTTTGTTCATCTTTGTAGTTGTTTACAACAACATACATTTTCAAAATGATTTTATAAGTTTCTCCCAAACCTTCTCACTCAGTGTTTTCGACTAACCATCTTTTCATGGTATCTCGTGCTCAAGCGATCCCCTAGCTCTTGCAAAGCTTTTATACATTCCAATGGTCATTTCTAACCTTGTCAATACAATATTTTACTATGCCAAGATGGTTACATTTTGATCCTTTTATGTGGATTACTTGAATCTTACGCTTCTTCTCTAGTTCGTCTTCATCCTTTAACCTTCCAATGTTTAATCGTCCATCTATCTTTCGTGAGTTGGTCTTCAAAAATAAGGCCAACAAACCCCAACCACAATCATTGACTCGCCCTCAAGTCAACCTTGCTACTTTATTGATCCTCCAAACGAAGGGTCCAACTCTAGAACACAATTCTTCAAAACTTTCCACTCGGGTTTTCCACTTCCCTAACAATAAGTTAGCACCAACAATGAATACTTGCACCTACTCACTATCAAGTGTGAATGACTTCTGTTGTTCAATAATATGCCACTCTACATCCGAAAACAAGACCAACTGCTATAGTGCAAGGTATGCAGTTTGAGCTACAAGGTAGAACTCTCTCAATGTCTTCTTGGCAGCTAATGAAGCCTCATGCAAAGCATACATCTTGACATTGACAACTTGTATGACTGCATACTTTTGTTGTTTCTCAAGGGGATTGGTTAAAGTGATCGCTTCTTTGCTCATATGTTGAATCTATTCTTCAATTGGCTTCTACCGATGTGCCAGGAGACCCATCCAATATTGCGCTGTAGAGAATAGGGCCTTACTCACCTCCATATCCTCATGTAGGTGAGTATGGGTTGCTAAGACATCTATACCAATGAGAGACAACCATCCCATAAGCTTTGTTTGTCACTGAGCACCTCGATCTTGTGCAACATCCATTTGTACTTGCAATTCTTGTACTCACTGCTAAAATTGTTGCCATGACAAATACAAGATCACAACACTATCTTGAGGCTTCTCTATTAAAATGATTGAAGGAATGGGTGGATCCTGCCCGTGAAGTTGAGGCCACATGCCATTAATACATTGGCAGTTGTTTTCGATAGTGTGCTTAGCAACGAGTCGGGCTTGATGCTCTATATGTCTTTTGACAATGGCATCAACTAGTTGTCCTTGAATCTCCAAAAGAGCAAGTCGTGTCTCCTCCTCTTGTGCTCCCTTTTGCATGTGTTGTTCAACTTCTGAAGCAAAGTTACGCATTATTGCGAGAAGTTTCACAGTGGACTAATTTTGAAAATCTTCAAGAGGCTTTGAATTGATTGGTTGTCAACTAGCAATTAATAGATCCAACTGGTGTGATGTTTGGATCTCAACCTCTACATGCACAAGGCTTGATTATCCTTGTTGCAAAATCCTCGTTGGTGTCTTTGCTGTAAAATGGGATGATATTTGTACTCACTTGGCAAATGCAAAGCATAGCTTGATAGTGCTTAGATTCTTGCGCAAGCTACTGAAGTTGCGCCATAATAGTAGGACTATCTAATGCATAACAAGAAGGGAGAGCAATAGAGTGTACCTCGGGAATATCATTTCCACCCACATCTTCCATGTGTACTTCAAGCGGAGTACTAGGCATTTCTTCACGTGGAGCTGGAATGTGAGATGGCATTGACAACTCCTCATCCCTTCTCCCTATAGTTGAAATTCCAAGGCCTTTTGTTTGTTGATGTGTTGGTGGAGTCTTGACAATGTCCCGACAAGTTGGCTTAATCTCTATGCATGCAAGTGTTTCGGATGATGGAATAACTTGGGAGGGTTGCTCGCGATGAAGCTTGTGCTGAATTGGAACACCTAGAACATTCTTAATTGAACCCAACTAACTGTCTTCAATATTAATCATAGGAGTTTGAGAAGAAGATTGCTCAAAGTCCTAAAAGGATTGGAGGGTTTTAACAACATAGGCCAACCTATTCTTCACCTAGAAATGCTTAAAATCCTACAAAAAAGGATGTTCCCCATAAATACTCAGAATGCCCTCAACTGAAGTTGTGGTGGAGGATGCAACACTGGAAGGACCACCCACCGTGAGCTTAATGGCTTGTAGGTTGATGGGTTTCACCACACTAGGGCACATGGGAATCAATCCTTGAAGAAAATCAGCTACTGAACCTAAAAGGGATTTAAAATCCCTACCTAAGAGCTAACTGTCAACTGAGATAGTACTCTTCAAGGCTACAGATAAATCTGGAAGAGTAGAATGCATTGTTTACTCTTCATCAAACCCAAACTCTAACACATCCTTCGCAAGGCTAGCCTTTCGTTTGTTCAAAACTTCGGTTGTAAACACTGTGAATGTTTGAGCAAAATCAGAGAAGCATGAACTTCAAAACTTTTATCGATCAATTTCAGCACTAATAAATATCATAAATCACCCACATATGAATCTCATAAATATATCAGTCACGTATGAATGTATCAACCACATATCAATTTCATAAATATATCAGCCACATATAAATATCATAAAAATATCTACCACATAAATCAATCAACCATAAGAGACAATATATACACTGGTAAAACCATCCAAAACCAAAGGATGAAAAGCCCAACAATTCTTTGAGTATTATAGATAGATTTGTAGAGAATCATTTACAACACATAAGCAGATTGCCCGATAATAGATATCACCTTAGCAATAGAGAAGGGATTCACTCATACCATTGTGTCACCCACCTACCAAGTGCTTAGAACTTTAATGACAAGTTAATAAAATTTCCATGTCATGGATACAACACCAATGCACTCTAAACAATTTGAATATGCAAAGTAAAACAATCATTGGAAGCTCCAGATTATGTCCATACATTCAACAGCGCATACACAAGTAGGAGCACTAATTGGAACTCACTGTATGCAATCATTAGCGCCCTTGCTAATATTAGTGCTAAACTAACACCTAAGATTATCCATCATGCACAAGATATGCACCCTCCTTTCCTCAATTAGCTTTAATTGAATGATCATTGATGTGAACTTGCTAAATTGAATGAGAACTGACTGAACTGTTTGTGAACTAACTGAATTGAACTCAATCTTCATTTGAGTGTACTACCATAAAGTTAGGAGGCTACCTGAATGTCTTTGGTGCTTCACAATTAGTGCCATCCATGCCCAACTTCTATTATTAACTTGTGCATGGATCTTTTTAGTTAATTGATGCATGATTATTACAACAGAGGCTTCAAACGTCTTATCAATTTGAGTTCTCTTGGAGGGATACATATGCAATTCAAATTATTTCTCTTTCTATATGTTTAATCTCATTATCATTAATTAATTACTGCATGGTCCATATGTGTATTAATTATTTATCCATCTTATCATATCATACTCAGAAGAATTGTTCCATACTAATAATCATATATATTACCCCGGGTCATATAGTCATATGCTAAAGTAATTCACTCTAGGGGCAGCTAATCCCTAAAGGAGACTTATACCACTCAATGACCATGACTAGCAATATATCACAAAGTATAACCACATGACTTGATACAAAACAAGCCTCTAGTCTTGATACAGCACAAGACTATCTCCACTTAAGGAGATCCATCTCATAGGGTACCATCTATGAGAATCATTGACTTGATACAACACAAGTCCACAATCTTGATACAACACAAGACTATCTCCACTTAAGGAGATCCATCTCATAGAGTACCAACTATGAGAATCATTGACTTGATACAACACAAGTCCACAATCTGTATTTTTCATCATGCATAACATGTGCGGCATGCCTTTCATCTTTGACATTAACTGATGCTTAACTGACTCCAGAGTGAACTTGTCGTCTAACTGAATGCACTACCACTTAGTTAGGATTCTAAATTAAGTTTCATAATGCATTAACTCAAGTGTCGTCATGTAAACACTCTATTAACTAAAGTGACATATTTTGATTAACTTAAGTGACGTCTTTTAGTTTAACTAAAGTATAAGTTAACTAGTCCATCTTTATCAACACTTAGTGGTCATCGTGAGTTCTATAATTATCTGAAGCATACATTGTGTCTTTAACTGGAGCTCACAAATTCAAGTTCACTTAGTCATAACATGGGAAATTCAAATTCTCTTTTTCTCTATGCATTATCTCTTTATCTTTTACCGCATGGTCAATATGTGTTAATTCTAATTATCTATCATATAAGATTATGTTCAAAATATTTATCTGATGTTGTGATCGTATTATATTACTCTGGACCAAATGATCATATGCTAAAGTAATTCACTCTAGAGGTATATCATATCTAAATGAGACTTAATATCAATCATTGACCATGGTTAGCAATACATCATACAACATTGATGCTTCAACATGCAAAGCATCCACCTCTATAACTGGAGGCCCACCCCATGGATACTTATCATAACTAGAGGTCCACATTAGAATCAATTACCTCTATAACTGGAGGTCCATATGAGAATCATGACTTGACTCTTTAAGGTCTGGAGCCTTGTCCAATAAGACTTTACAACATCATCACTTTGACAAAATCAAAGCATTCACCTCAACACATGAGAAATAAATTTACTACTGAAGGCATAGTCATTCTTGAGTCCAACGCAAGAATATACTCCAAGTTACTAAGTCCAACTTGTTAAGTTTTTAATGGTTATATAAGATCTAATAACATTTAGCATTATAACATCATAACCATATGCAAAGGGATCATTGGAAGATAGACAAGTACATCCACAAAAAAGAAGACAAAGATTTATCATGGGAAACCCTCATGGGGAAGAAAACCCAGCAAAACTTCCTCTGTACAAGATGTATCAAAAGTACAAGACAAGACCCCAGATAGGTGCAACTTCCTCTAGCAGATATATCTCTCTCTTTCCTATGCGCTATACACAAGTGAGTGTGTGTTCAAATGAGGAACACAACTCCTCTATTTATACTCTTTTTGTCACTTGAATTTTAACCTAACAAGTTGGCCCCACTTAACTGTCTGGCCGACTTCACTTAGGAAGACTCAATACAATATTATATCACATTCACTGGTGTTGGGTTCACCTGACTTACAATGGAGGATTTATCTCATGACTATGATGACTAATTACAATAGTAACACACCGACGGAGGAATAATAACATCTCCCTTGGGTTACATCAGTAAAATACATTTAGAATATACTTTGAGTTACAATATTCAACACTCCCCCTTAACGAGAAGGTTATTCTACTGACACCACCATCATAATAAATGAGAGAGAGTATCTGCAACATCATCAAGGTGATACATCTATAAGTCATAGGAAGTTTTCACAATCATCAGAACTGGAACAATTACTCTTCAATGTCTTAAGTACTGGAACATCATCTTTTACAACACTAAGTCATTTATCTTTTGCGACTGATCACTTGATCCTTTGCGGTGACACTTCAATCTTCTTGATTCTTTGTAGGAACACTTCGATCTTCTTGATCCTTTGTAGCAACACTTCGATCTTCTTGATCCTTTGTAGCAACACTTCGATCTTCTTGATCCTTTGCAACAACACTTCGATCTTCTCAATCCTTTGCAACAACACTCCGATATTTTTCAATCCTTTACAGCAACACTTCGATCTTCTCGATCCTTTGCATCAATACTTCGATCTTCTCAGTCCTTTGCATCAGCACTTCGATCTTCTCAGTCCTTTGCAGCAAAACTTCGATCTTCTCTATCCTTTGCAGCAACACTTCGATCCTTTCGATCCTTTACAGCATCACTTCGATCCTTTGCAGCATCACTTCCATCCTTTCGATCCTTTGTAGCAACACTTTGATCCTTTCGATCCTTTGCAGCAACACTTTGATCCTTCTTGATCCTTTGCAGTCGCACTTCGATCTACTTCATCCTTTGTCATCGTACTTCGATCTACTTGATCCTTTGTCACCACACTACCTGCATTACACATGATCTCTTTGCGAGATGATCAATCCTTGTCACTTTAGGATATAGGTCCAAGGATGATGCAATCCTCCATCATCCTGGTCCATAGTATCAACTGTTAGAATTCCATATGCTAAGCTAGATTATCAGTATTTAATTTCAATTTCATAACAAAATCATATAGACAGGATCACTGAAATAAATAGTATCACAAGAACAACACAAATTTATCCTCTAAAAACCCTAATGGGAAAAACCCAACAAAAGCTTCCTCAATATAGATGCCCTAAAAAGATAAGAGGTAAAACCCCAAAACCGATCTTCCTTCTCCTTCCAGCTACAGCTCTCTCTCTCTCTCTCTCTCTTATGCGCTACACAAGTGAGTGTGAGTGTGTTCAAATGAGAAGCACCCCACCTCTATTTATATTCTTCCGTTCACTTGACATTTAACCTAGTTATGTAGGCTCAAGTAAACTTAACTTAGTTATGTAGGCTCGAGTAACCACAACTAGACTAAATTAATATAGTAACATATTTTGGAGGGTACTAATGACTCGAATTACAATGGAGGGGACTTCCTCATGACTCTTAGTAATTCTCCCGATAGGAATCATCGAGGTACAAATAAATACACATGATTCCCATGATAGAAACATCGGAGATCAATAAAATATATATAATATTCTTTGAAGTTACAATAATTCAACACTCCCCCTTAACGAGAAGGGTATTCTACAACAAAAACAACAACAGTAGGAGAGAGAGAGGACATCATAAACATCATATGGGTGACACATCTATAGATCATCGGAAGCTTTTTCAACACCTTTGACACATATTCTTCATCTTTAATTTAAGCAGCAGCATCATCGTCAGCATTTTGGTCTTCAACAATATCATCATCAACAGTACTTTCATCATTCGATCAGCAACAACATCATCAGCAACACTTTGAGCAACATCATCATCAGACTCTGATCTTTTGATCAACAACATCATCATCAACAACAATTTGAGCATCATCATCAACACACTCTAATCTTTCGATCAGTAACATCATCATCAGCAACAATCTGAGCAACATCATCATCACACTCTGATCTTTCAATCAGCAACATCATCATCATCATCAATAACCTGCAATCCACAATACGAAGATGAAATTCTTCGGATCACTTTTGGACTTAAGTCCAAGGATGATACAATCCCACCACATTCTCGACAACCGAAGTCATCAAATACAATTACGGGATAATCACTCCCTATCACTTTAGGACTAAGTCCAAGGATGATGCAATCCTACCACGTTCTCGAGTACTGAAGTCACCGGATCCATTCTGAACAAAAGTTCAAGGATGATACAATCCTACCACGTTCTCGAGTACCGAAGTCACCGGATCCATTCTGAACAAAAGTTCAAGGATGAAACAATCCTACCACGTTCTTGAGTACCGAAGTCACCGGATCCATTATGAACAAAAGTTCAAGGATAATACAATCCTACCATGTTCTCAAGTACTGAAGTTACTGGATCGATTATGAACAAAAGTTCAAGGATGATACAATCCTACCACGTTCTTGAGTACCGAAGTCACCGGATCCATTCTGAACAAAAGTTTAAGGATGATACAATCCTACTACATTCTCGAGGACCGAAGTCACCGGATCACTTTAGAACGAATGTTCAGAGATGATACAATCCTTCTTCTTTCTCGGAGACATAAGTCTATGAATAACTTTAGGACAAATGTCCAGGGATGATACACTCCCACTGCAACATCACTACTCCCCCTTTTGAGGAAGGTCTTTCCGAACAACACCAAGCTTATCTCAAAAGTATTCAAACTTTACCTGGGACAGAGGCTTCGTTAACACATCAGCAACTTGTTCATCGGTACTCACATACTGGAGCTTTATGGATCCCTTCTGAATCATATCTCGAAAGTAGAAATACTTGATTTCTATGTGCTTCGACATATCGTTGAACACTAGGTTCTCTATAATATTTATACAACTTTGGTTATCACATAGAATCACAGCAGTATCCAACTCCAGGATGAATAAACCTGACATCAAATTCCAAAGCCATATGGCTTCACAACTAGCAGAGCAAGCTGCTATATATTCTGCTTCAGCCGTGCTAAGAGAAACACTGGACTATTTCCTACTAAACCATGAAATCATAGCAGATCCCAGACTATAACATCCACCTGATGTGCTTTTCCTGTATGATACACTTCCATCCAAACCTGCATCTGTATAGCCATACAATTTGTACTCATGGTTGCCATCATAGTATAAACCAAAGTCTATAGTCCCTTTCAGATATCTCATCGCATGTTTTGCAGCTATCAGGTGAACACGTCTAGGTCGAACTAGATATTGAATCAAGGTGTTCACAGCAAAACAAATGTCTGGTCTAGTATTTGTTAGATACATCAACAACCCAATAATCTATTTGTATTGAGTCACATCCACTACCTCCGACGAGTCATTAGATAACAACTTCAGGTTGGAATCCATGGGTGTGTCCATGGCTTTGCATTCCAACGTATCGAATCTTTTCAATATCTCTACTGCATACTTTCCTGGTTGAGAAAGATTCCTTCTGAAATTTTCCATACTTCCAGACCTAGGAAATAATGCATTAACCCAACGTCTTTCATCTCAAACTCTTAAGCGAGCTTCTTCTTGCTTTCCACAATCTGCTTCTCATTCTTTGTCAGAAATAAATCATCCACATATAGTAATAATATGATAGGTTCATTTTCTATAACCTTGTAGTAAAGGTTAGTAATGTTTTACTCTTGGTAAAGTCCAAGCTCATTGGGAAGCTATCTATCCTTCCATACCAAGCTCTAGGAGCTTGCTTCAAGCCATACAGGGCCTTCTTTAGTTTGCATACGTGAGTCCTTCTGTCTTCAACTTCAAATCCTTGTGGTTATTCTATGTATACTTATTCTTCAATCACACCATTCAGGAAGGTTGTCTTCACATCCATTTGGTGTAAGTCCCACTTCATCATGTATGCAAGTGCCATGATAGCTCTAATCGAAGTATACCGTGCTACTAGTGCAAATGTCTCTTCATAATCAATTACCTCTTTTTGAGAGAAACCTATGGCCACAAATATTGCTTTATACTTCTCGATACTTCCATCAGCTGCATGTTTTATCTTGTAGATCCATTTGGAGGATACTACACTCTTGCCTTCTGGTTTGGGAACTATATCCCACACATCATTCTTCATTATTGACTGGTATTCTTCATCCATTGCTTATACCCATTCTTTCTTATGTACCACTTCTCTGTAGTTTGTAGGTTCTTGATCCACCAGATCACACATCAAAGCCACATAGCTGGAAAATGGCTTAGGATTCTTGCTTATCTTTGTGGGGCCTTCAGGAGCTCCATATCTTTATGCTTCATGTATAATTTCTCTTTCCCAAGCAGGATTTCTCTTTCGTGATATCTCCATCGTGGGAGGTTCTTATGGTTTTGTCATATCATGCTCTTCAGGTACTTCATCTTCAGGGAGGGGTGTAGTCTCTACATTTCTGGGAGGTACATCTTCCTCATACACTTCTTCATGTTGACATTTTCTGGATCTCTTGAGAGCTGCTTCTTCATCGAATGTTACATCTCTATTGATTTCCATGTGATGGAATCCAGGAATGTAAATTCTGAATTCCTTGGACACTTCACAATATCCAAAAAATATTCCCTTCTTTCCGGAAGGGTCCAACTTTGTTCTTTTCTCTTTTGGTATATGAACATATACTAGACAACCAAATATATTGAGGTGACTTACCTCATGCTTCTTTCCTGTGAACATCTCTTTTGGAGTCTTGAATCCAAGAGCATTGGAAGATCTTCATCATATATCATTGTCTTTACTACTTCCATGATGGTTCTGTTCTTTCTTTCCGCAACACCATTTTGTTGAGGATTGTAGGGAGTAGTTAGTTCCCTCTTGATTCCAGCATCTTTACAAAAGGCTTCAAACTCTTTCGAAGTATACTCTCCGCCATTGTCTGATCGAAGCGTCTTTATCTTCTTGTCTGAAAGATTCTCTATCAAGGCTTTGAATTCCTTAAATTTATCAAACACCTCACTCTTTGCTTTCAAGAAGTAGATCCATCTCTTTCTTGAATAGTCATTAATAAAGGTAATATAATATTCAAAACCACTTAAATATGTGGAGGACATTGGACCACACACACCTGAATGAATCAATTCCAACGTACCTTTTGTTTTTGTTTCACTCTTCAGGAATGGATTCTTGGTGTTCTTTCCTTTTGCACATCCTTTGCAAATGCCTTCATGTTTGATCTTCATGTCTGGTAATTCCATCACTACTTTGTTCACATGAGGTAGTGCTTTGTAATTGATGTGAGCAAGCCTTCTATGCCATAGTTCACTAGGATCAGTGGAATCATGAACAAGGGTTGTTTCTGAATGTCCCTCGAGTTTATACAGGCCTCCTTCTTCTTCACTATTGACAACTGCATATTCAATATTCTTTCCTTTGGGCCACATGAGTATTTGGCCATCTGTGAATGCAACTTTGAATCCTTTCTTATCTAAAGCTGAGATAGAAAGTAAATTCTTCTTTAGATCTGGTACATACAGTACTTCTTTCATCTTCATGTGCTTTGAAGCACCACTATCAATAAGCCAAGTATCTTCTCCAGGTGTTATAGATCCGGAGAGTGTAGAGAATAGCACATAATCTTCTGCGTCTTCTTCTCTTGCTTGCTTTCTTGGAGGTCCTTCCTCTTCTTCTTCTTCGTCCTCATCTTCAGCTAGATGAGCATGATGTCTTTTTTTGTTGTTGATCTTCTTATTTTACTCTTGTTTCTTCAAAGGACAAATTCTGGCAATGTGTCCTATCTTATCACAGTGAAAACATTGAAAGTCAGAGTAGTCCTTATTGGGGAGATTTTCTCTTGTCTTCTGGAACTCCCTGGGAGGTTGATACTCCCTCTTGTTTCCCTTCTAGAAGTTGGGTTGACTTCTTCTTCTCTTGGTATGAGTGGCTAGGGATTGATCATCCTCCTTTAGTAGCACTTCTCTATTTGCCACTCTAGTCTCCTCTTGAATACAATCTTCCCATAAAACATCAAACTTCATGCTTTCCTTCATGGAACACATCATCTAGATGAATGACTCCCAGGGTCTAGTGAGACCATTGAGAGCAGTCATAACCATCCCATCTTCATCAAGTTTGTCTCCAATGGCTTCTAGTTGTTCTTTGATCTGAGAGACCCTTGTGAAGTAGTCCTGGATGGATTCTCCATGACTCATCTTGGTGCTCTTTAGTTGAGCTCTTAGATTCATCTTTCTGTTGATGTTTCTACCCTCATACATTCTGGATAGGGCATCATACATTTCTTTAGGAGTATTCTTGGATGACACTTGAGGGATCAAGTGATCTTTGATAGAGCCAGCAATAATCCTTTATTCCCTAATCATATCCTTCTTGTGCTTCTCCTTAGCTTCAGATTCTTCAGGCTTTGCATCTTCCTCTTTGATATACTTATCATGGTCATTCTCTGAGAGAATGAGGCCAATCCTGTATTTCCATGCTCGAAAATTCTCTATGCCTTCCAGTTTTTCCTCAACCTTAGTGCTTGGGGCCATCTTGTTAGAAAGTCACAAAAAATTGAAATTTCGGGGAATGAGAAACTGAACTTACCAGGAGATGTGCTTGACTGAGGCGAGTTGACTAGTGTGCTTGGTTTCTGGAGATCTCAAGTCTTCACCTTTCAAATCTGACTTGTGAGATTCAACACTGCATCTTCCAGCAGCTTTTTGGTGCAATTGTCAAACTAGGGTTTGACTTTCTGGGAGATCTACTCCTCCAAAAACTTCGATCCCTAGCTCAGAAGATGGGCTCTAGGAGGGCGCAACTTTCCATGCAAGCAGTTTTCTAAAACTCCAATTTTTTCTCGAAACCCTAATTTCTTGTCGGGGAGAGAGAGAGGGTTTTTTCTCTTGTTAAAGTTGTCCTATTCAGGTTAGCTCTGATACCATGTTAGAATTCCATATCCTAAGCTAGATTATCACTCTTGTTAAAGTTGTCCTATTCAGGTTAGCTCTGATACCATGTTAGAATTCCATATCCTAAGCTAGATTATCAATATTTAATTTCAGTTTCATAAGAAAAGCATATAGATAGGATCACTGAAAGAAATAGTATCACAAGAACAACACAAATTTATCCTGGGAAAACCCAGCAAAAGTTTCCTCAATATAGATGCCCCAAAAAGATAAGAGGTAAAACCCCAAAACTGATCTTCCTTCTCCTTCTAGCTACATCTCTCTCTCTCTTATGCGCTACACAAGTGAGTGTGAGTGTGTTCAAATGAGAAGCACCTCACCTCTATTTATATTCTTTTGTTCACTTGACATTTAACCTAGTTATGTAGGCTCGAGTAAACTTAACTCAGTTATGTAGGCTCGAGTAACAACAACTAGACTAACTTAATATAGTAACATATTCCGGAGGGGACTTCCTCATGACTCTTAGTAATTCTCTCGATAGGAATCATCGGGGTAAAAAGAAATACAAATTATTCTTCTGATAGAAACATCATGGATCAATAAAATATATATAGAATATTCTTCAAAGTTACAATCATTCAACATAAACCAGTTGAATCGTCTACAAGTAAATGAAGATCTTGACCTCACCTAGATGCAGGCCCTGTCATCCGTAAGGACTCATCGTAGACCATCCTTACTACTGAGTTTAGGACCACTCCTGAGTGAGTGTTATACTATGGTATCTACGAATACGTGTAGGCATACTCTTTCATGCAAGAGTATTGTCTATAGAGCAAATCTCGACCGTATACAAAATGCCGACCCTCATCATAGAACATCCTTACCACTGAGGTTAGGATCACTCCTGAGTTTTATACTACAACGTCCATGAGGACTCATCATAGAGCATCCATGCCACTAAGGTTAGGACACTCCCAAGTGAGTGTTATTCTATGGCATCTACATATAAATGCAAGTATGCTCTCCATGCAAGAGTAATGTTTGCAGACCAGATCTCGACTGCATGTAAATGTCGGCCCTGTTGGTCATGAGGACTCATCGTAGAGCATCCTTACTACTTATTTTAGGGACCACTCCTAAGCGAGTGTTATTCTATGGTATCCATAAAATGAATGTGGGTACTCTCCATGCGAGAGTAATGTTTGCAGAGCAGATCTTGACCGCAAATAAATGTTGGTGCTGTTGTCTGTGAGGACTCATGTTAGAGAATCCTTACCATTGATATTAGGACTACTCCTGAGCGAGTGTTATTCTACGGTATCCATAAATGAATGTGGGTACTCTCCATGTGAGAGTAACATCTACATGGCCATCCTTAGCCAGTAAGGACCACTCTTATGCACAGAGTGTTATACCTGCCATCCTCAAGAAAGGATACTATCATCCATAAGTGAATGTTGGACCTTGTCAGCATCTTCAAGTGCACCTGGCCTCTTCAATGATGGAGCATCATTGTCATCGTATCATCGATGTCAGTATCATCATCACTCCCCCGTTCGTGGGAGGATCCATATTATCAGCCTACTCCCCCTTTGTCTGAGGAGGGTTCATGTCTTCAACATGTTCTTCCTTTTTTAGAGGAGAGTCCATATGTTCAACTTGTTCCTCCTTTTCGAAGAAGGTCCATATCTTCATCATTTATAGTACCATCATTGTTCCTCCTTGCGAAGAAAATATTTATCATCATCACTGTTCCTCCATGTGAGGAAAGTATTTTTGAACTACACCAAGCTTGTTACGAAAGCTTGGTCAACACATCAACAACTTTCTCACTGTACTCACATACTAGATTTTTCTATCTCCCTTAAGTACCATATCCCTTATGAAAAATATCGAATTTCTATGTGCTTCGATTTATCATGGAACATCGGATTTTTTGTCATCTTTATACAACTCTGGTTGTCACAAAGAATCGATGTGGTGTCCAAATCCATGTCAAATAGTCCTGACATAAGTTTCTAAATCCATATTGCTTCACAACTAGCAAATCAAGTAGCTATGTACTCTGCTTTAGCCATGCAAAGAGCATCACTGAACTGTTTTTATTCATCCATGAGATCATGGAATATCCCAGACAGTATCATCCCCCTGAGGTGCCCTTTCTGTCTACGCCACTTCCTACCCAATATGAATCCGTATATCCATACAATCTACATTCATGCTCTCTATCATAGTATAGTCCAAATTCTATCGTACCTTTCAGGTACCTCATCACATGCATTGCAGCTATCTAGTGAACTCGTCTAGGTTTAACTAGATATTGTCTTAAGGTGTTCACAACAAAGCATATATCTAGCCTTGTATTCGTCAGATACATTAATGACCCAATAATATGTTTGTTATTGAATCATATCCACTAACTCTGATGATTCATTAGATAACAACTTCAGGTTGGTGTCCATGGGTGTGGCCATGTCCAACATATCAAATATTTTCAATATTTACTGCATACTTTCCCTAGTTTAGAAATATTCCTTTTGGGCTCTGCCACACTTCTAGCCCTAGGAAATAATGCATCAATCCAAGATTTTTCATCTTGAATTCTCTATCTTGCTTCTTCTTGCTTTTTATTATCTATTTCTCATTTCCTGTCAGAAATAGATCATCCACATACAACAATAGTATGAAAGGTCAATCATCCATAACCTTGAGGTAAATGTTAGGATCAACTTTACTTTTGGTAAATCCCAAGCTTGTCAAGAAGCTATATATTCTAACATACCAAGATCTAGGAGCTTTCTTCAGTCCGTACAGAGCCTTTTTCAACTTACATACATGAGTTACTCTATCTTCAACTTCAAATCCTTGTGGTTGTTCGATGTAAACCTCTTCCTCAATCACACCATTAAGGAAGGATATCTTTACATCCATATGGTGTAGATCCCACTTCATCATGGAAGCAAGTGCCATGATGGTTCTGATGGAAGTGTACCTTGCTACTGGAACAAATGTCTCTTCATAATCATTTCCCTCTCTCAGAGAGAATCCTTTAGCCACAAATCTTTCCTTGTATTTTTCAATAATTCCATCAGCAACATGTTTTATCTTGTAGATCCACTTGGAAGATACCACACTCTTGGTTTCTAGTTTGGGTACTATATCCCAAACATCATTCTTCATTAATGACTGGTATTCTTCCATCATTTCTTCTACCATGATTTCATCGACATATCCTAGTCTTATGCATTCAACCTTGAAGGTTGGAACCCACTTTGCTCTTGGTAAATCCTTAGTCCATCAGGGAGTTGTCCATCCTGTTGTACTATGTCGAACTCAGAGATATTCTATAGTCACTCCCCCTAAAGCAGAGCATCATCCTCCCTCTGCATTATGTACTGGAGTGACAGGTAGCATCCTCTACTACTGATCTTCTATGTATCCATCTTAGGTTACTAGATACCAAGATCCCTTTATGTTGAACTTTGTTGAAAACTTCCTCTTGCACCCCTGTTTGATCTTGTTATCTTCTATAAGTCTCCATCTTCAACCTTGTAGCAAAGGTTAAGATATTCATCACTCTAGGTGATCTTCAAGCTCCTTGTGTAACTGGATGTGCTTATCTTTGGGTGCCTTCTGAGCTCGTATAAAGCCTTATCTGCACAGGTGGTTCTTTGCTCGATATATACTTCTGCTTTATTGGAGAAGTGTGTCTGTTCATTAGAGTATGTCATGCCATAGTATATTCTTTCTGAGACAAACCACGAACCTTTCTTTGTATACTTGTTCTTGCAGATCCATATGGAAGACACTACGGAATTCCATTCAGGTCTCGGAACCATATCCTAGACAAAATTCCCCATGATCAATTGTTCCTCTTTGATCATAGCTTCTTCCATAGCTGGAATTTTTTGCATCAATGATGTCACTCAATTGTGCCACATAACTAGAGTGTATCTGAGGCCTCTTAATTTAGTTTGGAATTCCTGCCATACTTATATTGAATTATCTCTCGTGCCCAAAATGGTCTTCCTCTCTCGACGTGGATCTACCGCTCTCTAATATTCTTCTAAAGCTATTTCTTCCGTCATGGTATCTCTAACCCTGGGAGCTTCAGGTTCATCTTCATGTATATTTATTGGAGTGAATCTTGAATTGTCATCACTTTTTCTTTGGAACAATTCTCATCCTTTTCTTGTAGGATATTGTATGTGATCTTTCCTACAATTCAAATGCACCAATTTCATGGTTAGAAACTTTTAATATGCTTAATGATACAATCATGAACCTATTTTATCAAATACAACATTCATCCATATCTCACAGAAACTTTCCAGATTCCATCCATCACTACCATAACATCATTGAGATTGTGCATTAATCCAATATGTTGGGAAATAGGTTTCATTCTAGATAAGTAGCAATGGAGAGTTGTATAGCACCATGGGCTACTTACCCATAACATGCATATTAGTAGTATACTATCATTAATGCAAACATTCTATCATGAATATATAGGAAAGACAATTCAAATACTTATCTTTGTTTGTTTGGTAGATTATTTCTTGTGCTTTGTATTCATCTCCTTCTGGATCTGCATCTTCTCCTTTGACCAATGAGATTGCTTCAATCTGATGCTTGCTTGAAAGCTTTTACGGAATGTTGCTTTTGGTGGACCTAGGGTTTGACAGAGAAACCCTAATTTTTCAACTTAGGTATATTTCAGATCTGATTGGATAGAAAGATGCGCCTCCTCAAGGAGAGTTGAGCAGTATACTCATTTTCCCAAAACTGTGATCAGAACTGCAAAATGTTTGATGCCCTGGTTTTCTTCAATTTCTTCTACATAATTGCCTGATCTTGTTTCTATTGTATCTACCAAAATTACTACTCCTTTGTGTCAGAAAATTTGCACTGAGGTATCCTGGTCTGTCTTATTTCTAACCCCACAGGTTAGAGCGGAATTGGTTTCCCAATTGGGACTTAGGCGAATTTTCCCAAGGTGACTTATTTTGAGGATTGTTCAGCATAGTGAACTTGTACGGACTTCCACGTGTCACTATTTCACCTTCGGTGTCTGAAACTTTTACCACATAAACTACATTCTATTCCCTATCTGTAGCATCTTTAGAAATTTCGTTTGCACCTTCCTAGCCCGAGATATAAATATTCTCCCTAGGTCACCTTTTTAACCCTGAATCCTAAGAGAGGTTAGAACCCTGAGTTGGAGGAATCATATATCCTATATTATAGAGAATCTGAGGATAAAACTTTTACACATGGTACATTAGGTCTTCATCTTTGTCCTGTAATTTTTTTTTCTCCTGGTCCTTCTACAATCTCAACATATAACGAAAGTACCAACATGACTAGTTTTAGCCTTCTATGGTTTTCAAGCATGAAACTCTAATCTTCAATAGTTGTAGTTGTAGCAGTGTTTCGGCTGCACAAAGACTTCTTTCAAGGTATCCTTGATACCATGTTAAGTTTTTAATGGTTATACCATATCTAATAACATTTAGAATTATAACATCATAACCATATGCAAAAGGATCACTGAAAGATATACAAGTACAGCCGCACAAAAAAAGACAAAGATTTATCCTAGGAAACCCTCATGGGGAAGAAAACCCAACAAAAATTCCTCTGTATAAGATGTATCAAAAGTACAAAGCATGACCCCAGACAAGTGCATCTTCTTCTAGCAGATATATATATATCTCTCTCTCCTATGCGCTATACACAAGTGAGTGTGTGTTCAAATGAGGAACACAACTCCTCTATTTATACTCTTTTTGTCACTTAACTTTTAACCTAATAAGTTGGCCCCACTTAACTCAGTCAACCGACTTTACTTAGGAAGACTCAATGCATTATTATATTATATTCATTGGGGTACTATTGACCCAACTTACAACGGGGGCTTTACCGCATGTCTCTAAGATGACCAATTACAATAGTAACACCCTGACAGAGGAATAATAACATCTCCCTTGAATTACATCAGTAAAATGCATTTAGAATATCCTTTGAATTTACAATATTCAACACAACTCAACCTCTTTACCTCAACAAATGAGGCCCAATCCTAGTCGCAGAAGATTGGCTTGGAGAATGACTCATGAAGTTGTACATTTAACACACCCTCTCAGCGAGGGAGGCATTCTCTGCCATACCAAGCTTGTCTTGGAAGTATTTAAAATCAATCATTGACAGAGGCTTTGTTAACATATCTACAATCTTCTCATTAGTAGCAATGTACTGAAGTTTCACAGTACCTTTCTCGACCATGTCTTGGATGAAGTGATACTTCATTTCAATGTGCTTCGACTTATCATGAAACATAGGGTTTTTGGAAAGCTTGATGCAACTTTGATTGTCACATGTAATAACTATAGGCTGAAGCTTCTCATTGAACCTCCCAACAAGTATCTTTCTAATCCACGCTGCTTCTCTACATGTAGTACTAATTGCAATGTACTATGCTTCTAAAGTACTCAGGGAAATAGAGCCATGCTTCTCGTTGGTCCAAGAGATCATAGTAGAACCCAAGCTATAACCGTATCTGGATGTACTCTTGCGGTCCACAATGCTACCATCCCAAAAGGAGTCAGTATAACCAAGTAATAACACTAGTCCACTGGAAGCATACCCGATTGCATAAGTAATCATACCTTTAAGGTATCTAAGCACATGCTTTGCAGCAAGTGTATGTGTCTTGAATCAGGCATAAACTGACTCAAAATACTCACAGCATAACAAATATCGAAACTCGAGTGTATCAAGTACATCAACAAGCCAATAAGTTGTCTATACAAAGTGGGGTCCACCAGATCCAATCCAGTATCGGACTAATGAAGTTTCCTCAAATTGGAAACCATGAGAGTACTCATGGATTTGCAATCCACCATGCCAAACCTGCGCAATATGTCAACAATGTACTTATCTTGAGATGGAAATATCTCATCTTTTCTCTACCAAATATAAAGGCCTATAAAGTAGTGCATAAGTCCTAAGTCTTTCATATCGAACTCAAAAGTGAGCTCCCTCTTACACCAAACAATCAATTTTTCCTCTCCAGTGAGGAACAAACAATCAACATATAGAACCAATATCAATGGTTGGCTCTTCACTACTTTGAAGTAAAAATTTGGATAAGCTTCACTATTA
Source organism: Pseudotsuga menziesii (assembly GCA_001517045.1). Lineage (NCBI taxonomy): Eukaryota > Viridiplantae > Streptophyta > Pinopsida > Pinales > Pinaceae > Pseudotsuga > Pseudotsuga menziesii. The sequence continues at coordinate 343,267 of LPNX010647381.1, read as the reverse complement.
TAGAATCCTAGTCTCTAAAGATAGTTGCCAATTCTTGCATACCAAGCTTGAGGAGCTTGATTAAGCCCATACAAGACTTTATTCAACTTGCACACATAGGATCCCTTCCTATGAATCATAAATCCCTCGGGATGCTCGGCATAAACCTCTTCCTCAACCTCACCATTGAGGAAGGTTGTCTTCACATCCATTTAGTAAAGCCTCCATCCTAGAATATATGCAAGTGAGATCATAGCTCGAATAATGGTATACCTTGCCACACGAGTGAATGTCTCCTCGTAGTGTATGCCCTCCTTCTAAGAGAATCCTCCAGCAACAAATTTGGATTGATACTTATCAACACCACCATTTTCAACATGCTTGATCTTGTAAATCCATCTGGAAGTAACTATGGAATTCCCTTCAGGTTTGGGAACAACCTCCCAAACATCATTCTTCAATATAGATTGGTATTCCTCCACCATTGCATATTTCCAAACTTGTTGCTTTGCATATTCTTCACAGGAGGAAGGCTCTGTGACACTCATGTGACTCATCTATGCAACATACCTGAATATTTGTAAGGTTGCTTTCGCTCTCTGGAATATCCCACTGGTGCTCCATGCTTGTCTGCATCTCGTAGTATATCTTGGCACCATGCAGACCTCCTCTTGGAAGGAGGTTCATCAATCAGTTCTATTGGTTCATCAAGGACTAATGAATCTGAGAACTCTGTTGGATTCTCCCTCTGAACATTTGAATGGGGATAATCAGTATATGGGTTCTCTGTCATAGAAGTCTCATGCTCCTCTGTGTGTATATCATAATGAATCTCTTTCGATCGCTTGAATGCAACCACTTCATGGAAGGTCACATCTCGACTGACCTCAATGTATCTCTCACTAGACACATAAATTATGTAGGCTTTGGATGATTCACTATAACCCTTCTTTTTTGAAGGCTCAATCTTACTCCTTTTTTCTTCTTGTACATGAATGTATATGGGACCCCCAAATATCCTCATGTGTGAAATGTTTGGTTTTTCACCAATGAACACCTCTCCAGGTATCTTCTCATCTAGAATGGCATGTTGACTTTTATTTTGGATATACACTGTTGTACTGGTGGCTTCTGCCCATAATGAGGTATACAAATCTTGATCATGTAACATGGATTTTGTAGCCTCACATACAGTTCTATTCTTTCTCTTGGTAACCCCATTTTGCTATGGCTTGGGTTGTATGGAACTGTCAACTGTCTGTAAATTCCTGCATCACTACATAACTCATTAAAAGCATGGCAATCAAATTCACCTCCATTGTCAGGCCTCAAAGCATGGATGTGCTTCCTTGTATGATTCTCTATTAAGGCTTTAAATTCCTGAAACTTGGTAAAGGTTTCGCTCTTGTCCTTTAGGAAGCAAATCCATGACTTTCTAGAGAAGTCATCAATAAACAATGCATAATATAATAATCCACTCAAGGAAGGGGATGACATGGGACCACATACATCATAATGTATTAAATCTAAAATCCTTTTAGATCTGATAGTATTGCTGAGAAACTCTTTTTAACATTCTTCCCAAGTGCACAACCCCTACATACATTATCATTCTCAAAATCAAATATGGGAATACCTTTCACCATTTGCTATAATCATGGTAGTGCTTTGTAATGGAGGTGGCCAAGCCTCCTATTCCATAGCTCGCTTTACTGATAGTGTGGTGAAACTTAGTTTGAATGTACTTCTTGGGTACCTTATAGAGTCCTCCCTCTCGAACTCCAATAACAGCTGCAGAGTTTAAATATTTGTTCTTCGGCCACAATAGTGCTCGATTATCCATGAAGTTTACTCAGAATCCCTTATCTTCAAGAACCGAAATTGATAAAAGGTTCTTCTTCAATCCTGGGACATAAAGAATTTCCTTCACATGTAAAACATCTTTTGAACTCAAATGGAAGGAGGTGGATCCAACTGCTTGGATCGAATAGGTTGAGTTGTCCCCCAACTCTACCATGCATGTAAAATTTTTCTCCTTTAGGTCAGAGATGCCAGTCCTATATCCATACATGTGCTTGGATGCACCACTGTCAATCAACCATGTGCCTTCACTTATGATGATACATTCAGAAAGTGTCAAGACAAGGTAATACTCCCTCCTTGTCTCCTTTTCTTTAGGTGTATTCTTTTGAGGAGTTTATGATCTTCTATTGTTGTAGAAGCATGAAACCTTCCTTTTCCATTTTTCTTTGCTCTGCGCTCCCTTGCATAATGACCCTTATTGTCATAGTTGTATCATTTAACCTTTGAATTATCAAATTCCTTGTTGTACACCTTCTTTTTGAATGGGAAAACTTCTTTTGAGAGAAGTTCTTCTTGACTTTTCTCATCCTTGTTGTGAGGGAAATGTTTTCTTCTTTTGACATGTGTTGGATTCACTCCTCCTCTTGGATGTAGTCATGCCACAACCTTTCGAAGTTAGTTTGTACCTCTTGGTCATTTACCGCAACCAAGAATGTCTCCCATGAGGATAGATCAACTGTATCAACTTGCCATGTGCCCAACAAATTAATAACAAGGTAAAATCACTACCATGCAAACTATAGAAAATGGTTGCATGACAACAGTGCACCACATACATCAAAACTGTGAATTTCCTTCATAGATAATAATCTTTTACATTGGATTCTTCATCATGCATAACATATGCACCATGCCTTTCATCTTTGACATTAGTTGATGCTTAACTGACTCGAGAGTGAACTATCCATCTAACCGAATGCATGACAACTTAGTTAGGATGCTAACTTAAGTTTCGTGATGCATTAACTCAAGTGTTGTAATGCAAACACTTTATTAACTGAAGTGTCGTCTTTTGATTAACTTAAGTGTCATATTTTAGTTTAATTAAAGTATAAACACTTTATTTAACTAGTCCATCTTTATTAACACTTAGTTAACTATTATTAACTGAATTATGTTGATTGATTTACTTTGTAGTGATCACTGTGAGTTCTTTAATTAACTGAAGCATACATTGTGTCTTTAATTGAAGCTCACAAATTTGAGTTCACTTAGTCATAACATGGGCAATTTGAGTTCTCTTTTTCTCTATGCATTATCTATTTATCTTTTACTGCATGGTCAATATGTGTTAACTTTAATTATCTATCATATCAAATTATACTCAGACGATTTGTCTAATGTTGTGATCATATTATATTACTCTGGACCAAATGATCATATGCTAAAGTAATTCACTCTAGAGGTAGCTAATCTCTAAAGGAGACTTAATAAAAATTGGTGACCATAGTTAGCAGTACATCATATAACATTGATGCTTCAACATGCAAAGAATCCACCTCTATAATTGGAGGGCCACCCAATGGGTACCTATTATAACTAGAGGTCCACATGAGAATCAATTAAATCTATAATCGAAGGTCCACCTCATAGGTACCTACTATAACTGGAGGTCCATATGAGAATCATGACTTGACACATACAAGTCCAACGCCTTTTCCAACAAGACTTTACAACATCATCACTTTCATAAATCAAAGCATTCACCTCAACACATGAGGAATAACCTTTACAACTGAAGGCTTAGTCATCCTTGAGTCCAACTCAAGATTCTACTCCATGTTACTCAGTCCTACTCAACCTCTCTACCTCAACACATGATGCATAATCTTGTCTGTGCAAGATTGGATTGGGGAATGAATCGTGATGCTATACATTTAACACTTATACCATCACCAAGGAAGTGGGTGACAATGCTTTTGAATTAAGTATTCCCCCTTCCTTGGATTGCACCTAATATTTAATGTTGACCTCCTTTGGCCATATTTTCCACCATTATCGGACACATCAGTAATGGAAAAGTAACTGAAAACTACAGACCTTAACCCTGACTACATGGAACAATTTTCCATTGATCGAATCATGTACACATTGGTTAAGGGAACTCATGAACAAAAGCTCCAATTCTACTTGGTTGTCAACGTAGGGAAACTCTTGCACCAAGGAAAGAGGCTCACAAAACGTAAAGTTCAATAAGAGTTTCATCATTTGATGAGGGAAATCAATGCAATTGAGACCATTTATTCCTAGGGGGGAGGACTGATCTAGGTGGACATTGGTAACTACCCACCTAGTCCATTGGTTCAAAACAAAGTTTTCCATCTTGGCAGTTTTTTCAGGTCTTGAACTTCTAGGGCTATTTTGAGGCCCTAAGCGATGTTTTTTTGGAATGACATCACCCAATAGTTATGTTTTGGGTGATGTCATTATTTTATTGAATGCATTCTTCTCTACATCAGTCCACTTGAATTGTACACTTTGTTTCACCATTTTCTGCAAAGGTTTAACAATTTGAGCTAAATCCAGCACAAACCTTCACACGAAATTTATTGTCCCCATAAATGATTGCATGCATTTTTTATTATGGGGTAAGGGGATATATTCGATAGCTTTGATTCTCTCTGGGTCTATGGAGATCCCCTTCTTAGAAACCACGTGACCCAGTAGCTTTCCTTCTGTAACATCAAATACACACTTTTTGGGGTTCAACGAGATACCATATTTTTCGGCAACGCTCGAAAATCTGTTTTAGATGAAATGCATGTTCTTCTCTCTTCTTTGAAAAGATTGTGATGTCATCGAGGTATACTACAACACTGCGACCAATCAGACCACGGAAAGCTATATACATAGCCCTATGGAAAGTAGCTCCAGCGTTTATGAGTCCAAAGGGCATCCTTCTGTAAGCAAAAGTCCCCCATCTTGTTTTGGATGTATTTTTAAGTTTGTCTTCTTCAGCTACTAACACTTGATTGTAGCCAGAGAATCCTTTTAATAAAGAAAATAACTCAGAACCCGAAACCATTTGCAATATCTGTTCCATGGGTGGGACTGGATAATTGTCTTTATCCGAAGCGTGATTTAAGTTTCTGAAATCCACACATAGTCTAATTTCTCTAGATTTCTTCCTTACTGGTACCATATTTGAAACCCATTCTGAGTGTCTAACTTTGAAGATAATTTTAGCATCCAACAATTTCTTTACTTCATTCTGAATTAGAGGCTCCAATTTTGGATGCATTTTCCTCAAAGGCTGCTGATAAGGCTTGACTCCAGATTTGATAGGGATAACATGCTGAATAATATTGGTGTCATATGTCTTTAGATCTTCATATGTCCAAGCAAAAAAATATTTGTATTGTTTGAACAGGCTGATGAACTTATTTCTTTCACCTGGAGAGCAACACTTTCCTAAATTCACATATTTAGGCTTAACTTGAGTTCCTAAATTTATCAGCTTGAATTGTAAAGATGAGCTATGAGTCTTGACATTTGTTGGTCTTCTGAATTTATTGTTTAGACCAAACATTCGCTCTAAATTCCTGACTCCTTTAGGGATAGAATTGTCGAATTTTAGCTCAGCTTGATATTCTTCATCATCGATGATTGCCCCTTTAAAAGTCTCATCATTTGTTAAACATTCTAGAATCTATTGATCATCATCAAAAACTCGTAAATTGGTAATCATGTCCGTAACCGAAGGCCTGAAAAGTAATTCAATAGAACACCTGATATTAGAGGGTACAAGCCTTGCAGTCGAGGTAGCTAACAAATCAGCTGCTGCATTTTTTAGTATAGGAATCGATACAATATTAAATGCATAGAAATTTTTAAGCAAATCCCACACTTCATTCTGGTAAGCTTTTAAATGAGGTGAAATGCAATGTATCTGATTTCGAATCTGTTTTACAATTATTTCAGAATCCCCATACACTTTCAGATTTTCTACTTTTAATTCAATTGCTTTTCTTAGTCCCTGAACTAATGCTTCGTATTCATCCGTGTTATTGGTACATTCAAATTCTAATCTACATGAAAGAAAATGTTTATTTTTCTTTGGATCAATCAATACACAGCCTGCTCTTGATGCCTCCAAAGTCTTAGATCCATAAAAAAAAAGTGTCCAAAAATTATCTACTACTATTGTACATGAATCAACATCTTCATCTAAAGCTAAGTCTACTATTTTACAATCAATTTCATCAGCCTGTGAAAACCGAAGGAGATCAGGCTGAGTATCTGATGTACCACTGGCCTCTTCCGCTTGGTAGTTTCCTGGTTCTAGCTCAATGAAGTAATTCCCCAAAATAGAATTCACTGGTTCATTCTTACCTTCTAACTGAGTGACATTGTGTTTCATGTGGGGCTCTCTTAAAACTTTAATTTGATTTCGAATTCCTTTATAAGGTAACCACAGATGTGACCAGTCTGATGCAAAATATCCATTCAGCTTTCCTGACCAATCCCTACTCAAAACAAGTCCATAAGCCTCAGGTATGTCTGTGACTACAATATCAATGAATTGACATACCTTTTCATTTGAAGACAACCGAATCAAAACGTCCTCCAATTCCCCAATTACCTTCACATTTGTTCTGTCTAATTGAATAACCTACCAGGTAGATGGTTTAGGCTGTACATTTATCTTCTTGCAAACGGAAAGTGGCATAACATTTACTGATGCCCCTTAGTATACTAGACAATTGTGCACGTTGTGGTTGAAAATTTCGAAAGTAAGGAGAAAAGGTGGAGTCTTGCATTTAGGCTTACCTCCCACACTTGCTTCACCAATTTCTTCTTCTTGGGGATGATTGTCGGTGGGAAGCTTCTCCTCTGGCATTTCAAGTGCTTTCAATAAATTTTCTTTCTGTTGCCGCACATTACACATCTTAAATAGCGAAATATTTTCCTTTACCTTTCTGATATCCTCCAAGATGTCATAATCCATCTTATGTTCTATGAGATTCGTTTTTTCATTATTGATCTTCTCTTAAATGGGCTTATTATGCATGTTAACCTGCTTTGGATTTTGACTGGTAATGGTAAACTCAGGAATTTTATTAGCTGTATTGCTTTTCTGAAATTTCTTTACATTCTTCTAGAGTCTCTTAATTTTCGGGATTATTAACCTGTGTTCTTTTATCAGCCCTTGGCTTCTCGTTGTCACATTTGCTTCTGATATGTCCTCATGTCTCAAATCACTTTCCTTTTCAGTATCAAACATTGAGACACAGTCCCATAAAACCATGTCATCATCCTCTTGCTTTTCTGTTGATATGTTATCATTTTCTTCCTCATCATTTGCCTCTCTTAGTTTTGGGTCCAGCAGCTAATTCATCATTAGTGTCATTGAATTTATCCATTGGGGACAATTTTTTTCAGAATGGGGCTGCTGGTGAAAACTGCAAAAATTATCCATACCTACTTCCGTTAAGTTCATTGATGCAGGACTGTGTGGAGGAGGTTTGGATTGATTGTTATCCTATCTTTTCTTGTAGTAAGGTTTATAAGACTTCGGAGCCGCCTTCTCCTTTTCCAAATCTATTATTCTGTTGGAAAGATTCTACATCATCTTCAGTATTCCTTCGAAGTCATGTGATTGTTCTTCTTTAGGCTTAGTAAACGAAAAATATTTCTTCCCAAAAGTTTTCTCACCTAACTGCTCCGGATAATCTTCTATGCTTTCCTTTTCAGCTTATACTCTCTCCGCTTCTTCATAAGTCTCCGCTAGTGTAAGTTTGGCTTTCATCTTGGCAAACATGGCCAAATCAAGTCCTAGAGCTGAAGTATAATATTCAATCATAACTTTATCCAAGGGCTTATCAGTTTCAGAATTTTTTTTAAGATAGGCTGCAAACCTTTGAGTAAAACTATGCACCTTCTCTTTTCTTTATTTCTTTAAAGCACACAGTCCTTTCATGAGAGCTGCATGAGTTTTCTGGGCTGCATATTTTCTTTTGAATATCCTTTCAAAAGTATCCTAGTCTGGGATTGAATTTGCAGGCAGACCAAAATACCATGAGGTTGCTGCTCCTTTAAGGGTGCGCGAAAAAAGTCTGCAAACTACATCTTCGTGTTCTCCAGCCTTTAGCCCTTCTATGGCCAAGTAAAAACTTTGCAAGTGATCATCTACTAATATCTTCTCATTTGGGTCAAACTTGGATAGCATCTTCTTGAAAGCCTGAGGTAAGTCATGCAAAGGAGGTGTTAGGTTTAGAGGTGATCTGGCTTTCCAAGCGGGTGGTGGATTTAGTGGGTTAGGTGGCTGATTTGCATTTACGCCCGCCATGAGTCTGGGTGGAGAGTGAGGCGGTGAATGAACAAGAGCATTAACAGGTGAACCGTAAGGTGTATTTGGGCCCACTTGATTCAAAGGTTGAACCACTTCCTGCAATGTTGTTTCTACCAATTCTTCCAAATCCCCAATCAACACTGAGTCTTCCAATATAGGATGGTTTTTTTTCTTATACTCTCTCCTGGGTAAATCAAGGATAGTAGGTAATCCTCCAATACTCTTCAGATATGCTCTGGTATGTCTTCTCAGATCATTAACAACTTCGTTATCAATAGAATACCAATTTTCTTTCCACTTCTCTTCAGGATACAGATTGGGAAATGAACTGCTTTCAAAACTATCACTGGTGGAGTAATTTCGAGGAAATGGGTTTCCTCGGCCAACCATGCACTGGTGGCCCTCCTTCTAGTGCCAAAAACTGTTGAGGCCTAGAAAATCACAGGTGACGACAACAAGGGATTCTCCCCAGTCAACGTTCCCAACTAGCCCGTGACTGTTTGGTATGGGGAATCCGTTTGGTTTACGATCCGGCTACCATAGGTCAAGTAACAAAAATAAAAGGCTTTACTGGTTGCGGCCCGGTCCACCGTGTATATTTTTGTGTTTTTTTAGTTTTGAGTATGAAATGCAAATGCCTATCTAAAATGCAGATTGATCAAGAGTACGAGGAGCGGTCACAATGTGATGCGCAGGTTCTTACCTCTCGTCTTAAACTCTCTCGCATCTAAATCACACACAACAAGAAATACAACTATCTAACTAAGTTGTCACAGGTAGTTGTTCTTTAATTTGAAACACATAAACATGAATAGATAGATGAACAACAAGATAGCTCATTGTTTATGAAAGCATTCATTACTCATAGTGGAAATTATCATAAAATAAACCAGAGAACATTCATACAAGAACATAGGTTCAACAAGTTAGAATGATCTCATAGTTAATGAATAAAAGATGAAAACGAAATAGTTCCCCTTCAACAACATCCATTGCACAACATTTGAACATTCCACCAAAGCTTTCTCCAATAGGCAAAATTGTAATTGTCTATTGCAAAACGAAATAGTTCCTCTTACAACATGTTCGCACAAGTCTAACTAGGAAAAATTCCCTCTTTCCTCTAACTTTTCTATATTTATAAAAAGACCGCAAAACCTTTGGGTTCCCCCCCCCTTAACCTTTGGGCTCCCCCAACCACTTTAATCTCATCGTTTTGTCATTTTGTGAGTGCTTATGATTCATACGAACGTTACATTTCAGATTTAAGCACTTTTATGAAAAGGGACCAGCTGGGTAATTGACGAACTTCCCAAAATTGGGCCTCTGCTCTCAATGATTACGCTCTATAATCCATTGGTCCTTTGAGATCTTGTTTAGTTCAGCCTTTCGCTCCCTTCCTTTCCTTGAGCAACATCTCTACTTCTTTATGCTTTAGCTTCTTCTTTCATGACTACCTCTCTTCTTCTTTTCCTTTTAGGCGTATACTCTTTGCAGCAGTCTTCCTATCCTGAAGATATTAGATCATTAGTGTCTAACAAGGTAACACAAACTATATCAATACATGTATTATGTAATATGAACTATAAACAGTATTAATGCATGAAAATAACGAAAGGTCATGACAAAAGAAATCCTGCAAGTTTTTGCTTAAACCCCTATTCAAACTTAAACATATGCCCGATAGAACAGATGTTTCCTCCCAATCCAGGCCACGTCTAATGAAAGCATGAGCCAGGACAAAGTAACGACCATTCTTCAAAGCATCGAACCCCCAAACCACGTTCTTCAACTCAAATAACTTTAGCATCGACCGACGCCCATGGGAAAATCTCCGCCAATCTACAGAACAATGTAAAAACACTAGGAAAGCGGGGAAAAACCCCACCGACAGTACTAAGCATTAGGCAGATAACCAACTTCGGTAGGTGATCAGACGACAGTATAGGGCTAAAAGTTCATTAAGCCACCGCAACGGGGAAAACTATACAAACAACGGTTTCCCCGACCCACTTAAAAAACATCGATGAGTGGAAAAACTAAGGACTCTGGAAGCATAGTCCTATTCAAAGCCACAATGGCAGGAGATGGACAGACAAAGGGCTCCACGAAAACCGAGAACATCGGCGAAATAAACACTAATTGCAGCCTCGGACCTTGGAAACACTATGGTATCATATGACTGGCTCAAAAAGGAGCTGTAACGGCGAAATTCACACGGACTAAGGGTTTTGCAAAAATATAAAACAACCACGAAAATCAAACTATTAGCAAAAAATATAACAAACAAAATCGGATGGTTAGTCCGCTCAGGAGCCGTAATGGCGGAAAGAAATCAGACTACCGCTTTCGATCAGAGCTATAAAAAATTTTGATAGCGAAAAGGCAAACAATAAACCCGACATCGACGAGGATAAGCCCTAATCCATCGAAACGTTTAATACTAAGCTTCCGCAACGGCGGCTGTATAGGGAAATATGGCTGCGATTCACAATTCAACAACTTCCGACATCGAAAAAAAAAAAAAAAAAACATCCGTAAGTCAAAACTTAAGTTCAAATCAGTAGCATTAGCAGACAAAGATAATCATTCAACAATCAACCTCAAAAGATCAAATTCGCAGTAGATTCAAGCAATTTCAATAAATCTAAGCAAGACAAAAATTAAAAGGAGGGTCCCAAATTGCTAGAAATTTGGGAAAATGTTGTAGCTGCAACAGGGTGACACATCTATAGATCATCAGAAGCTTTTTCAACATCTTTGACACATATTCTTCATCTTTAATTTCAGCAGCAGCATCATCGTCAGCATTTTGGTCTTCATCAACATCATCATCAATAGTACTTTGACCTTTCGATCAGTAACACTTTGAGCAACATCATCATCAGACTCTGATCTTCTAATCAACAACAATCTGAGCATCATCATCAACACACTCTAATATTTCAATCAATAACATCATCATCAGCAACAATCTGAGCAACATCATCATCACACTCTAATATTTCGATTAGCAACATCATCATCATCATCAATAACCTGCAATCCACAATATGAAGACGAAAGTCTTTGGATCACTTTTGGACTTAAGTCTAGGGATGATACAATCCCACCACATTCTCGACAACCGAATTCATCGGATACAATTATGGGATAATCACTCCTTATCAAATTAGGACTAAGTCCAAGGATGATGCAATCCTACCACGTTCTCGAGTACCGAAGTCGCCGGATCCATTTTGAACAAAAGTTCAAGGATGATACAATCCTACCACGTTCTCGAGTACCAAAGTCACTGGATCCATTATTAACAAAAGTTCAAGGATGATACAATCCTACCACATTCTCGAGTACCGAAGTCACTGGATCCATTTTGAACAAAAGTTTAAGGATGATACAATCCTACCACATTCTCAAGTACCGAAGTCATTGGATCACTTTAGAACAAATGTTCAAGGATGATACAATCCTACCACCTTCTCGAGTACCGAAGTCACCGGATCCATTATGAACAAAAGTTCAAGGATGATACAATCCTACCAGGTTCTCGAGTACCGAAGTCACTGGATCCATTCTAAACAAAAGCTCAAGGATAATACAATCCTACCACGTTCTCGAGTACCAAAGTCACTGGATCCATTATTAACAAAAGTTCAAGGATGATACAATCCTACCACATTCTCGAGTACCGAAGTCACTGGATCCATTTTGAACAAAAGTTTAAGGATGATACAATCCTACTACATTCTCGAGGACCGAAGTCATCGGATCACTTTAGAACAAATGTTCAGGGATGATACAATCCTTCTTCTTTCTCAGAGACATAAGTCTATGGATCACTTTAGGATAGATGTCTAGGCATGATACACTCCCACTGCAACATCACTGCTCCCCCTTTCGAGGAAGGTCTTTCCGAACAACACCAAGTTTATCTCGAAAGTATTCAAACTTTACCTAGGACAGAGGCTTCATCAACACATCAACAACTTGTTCATCAGTACTCACGTAATGGAGCTTTATGGCTCCCTTCTGCATCATATCTCAAATGTAGAAATACTGGATTTCTATGTGCTTCGACCTATCATGGAACACTGGGTCCTCTATCATCTTTATTCAACTTTGGTTATCACATAGAATCATGACATTATCCAACTCCAGGATGAATAAACCTGACATCAACTTTTGAAGCCATATGGCTTCACAACTAGCAAAGCAAGCTGCTATATATTCTGCTTCAGCCGTGCTAAGAGCAACACTGGACTATTTCCTACTAAACCATGAAATCATAGCAGATCCCAGACTATAACATCCACCTGATGTGCTTTTCCTGTCTGATACACTTCCAGCCAAACCTGCATCTGTATAGCCATACAATTTGTACTCATGGTTGCCATCATAGTATAGACCAAAGTCTATAGTCCCTTTCAGATATCTCATCACATGTTTTACAGCTATCAGGTGAACACGTCTAGGTCGAACTAGATATTGAATCAAGGTGTTCAAAGCAAAACAAATGTCTGGTTTGGTATTTTTTAGATACATCAACGACCCAATAATTTGTCTGTATTGAGTCACATCCACTACCTATGACGAGTCATCAGCTAACAACTTCAGGTTGGAATCCATGGGTGTGGCCATGGCTTTGCATTCCAACATATCGAATCTTTTCAATATCTCTATTGCATACTTTCCTGGTTGAGAAAGATTCCTTCTGAACTTTGCCATACTTCTAGACCTAGGAAATAATGCATTAAGCCAAGGTATTTCATCTCAAACTCTTCAGCGAGCTTCTTCTTGCTTTCCATGATCTGTTTCTCATTCTTTGTCAGAAATAAATCATCCACATATAGTAATAGTATGACAGGTTCATCTTCTATAACCTTGTAGTAAAGGTTAGGATCGACTTTACTCTTGGTAAAGTCCAAGCTCGTTAGGAAGCTATCTATCCTTCCATACCAAGCTCTAGGAGCTTGCTTCAAGCCATACAAGGCCTTCTTTAGTTTGCATACGTGATTCCTTTTGTCTTCAACTTCAAATCCTTGTGGTTGTTCTATGTATACTTCTTCTACAAACACACCATTTAGGAAGGCTGTCTTCACATCCATATGGTGTAAGTCCCACTTCATCATGTATGCAAGTGCCATGATATCTCTAATCAAAGTATACCATGCTACTAGAGCAAATGTCTTTTCATAATCAATTCCCTCTTTCAGAGAGAAACCTATGGCCACAAATCTTGCTTTATACTTCTCGATACTTTCGTCAGCTGCATGTTTTATCATTGTAGATCCATTTGGAGGATACTACACTCTTGCCTTCTGTTTTGGGAACTATATCCCACACATCATTATTCATTATTGACTGGTATTCTTCAGCCATTGCTTCTACCCATTCTTTCTTATGTACCGCTTCTTTGTAGTTTGTAGGTTCTTGATCCACCAGATCACACATCAAAGCCACATAGCTGGAAAATGGCTTGGGATTCTTGCTTATCCTTGTGGGGCCTTCAAGAGCTCCATATCTTTCTGCTTCATGTATAATTCTCTTTCCCAAGCAGGCTTTCTCTTTCGTGATATCTCCATCGTAGGAGGTTCTTATGGTTTTGTCATATCATGCTCTTCAGGGAGGGGTGTAGTCTCTGCATTTCTGGGAGGTACATCTTCCTCATACACTTCTTCATGTTGACATTTTCTAGATCTCTTGAGAGTTGCTTCTTCATCGAATGTTACATATCTACTGATTTCCATGTGATGGAATCGAGGAATGTAAATTCTGAATGCCTTGGACACTTCACAGTATCCAACAAATATTCTGTTCCTTCCGGAAGGGTCCAACTTGGTTCTTTTCTCTTTTGGTATATGAACATATACTAGACAACCAAATATATTGAGGTGACTTACCTCATGCTTCTTTCCTGTGAACATCTCTTTTGGAGTCTTGAATCCAAGAGCATTGGAATATCTTGATCATATATCATTGTCTTTACTATTTCCATGGTGGTTCTGTTCTTTCTTTCCGCAACACCATTTTGTTGAGGATTGTAGGGAGTAGTTAGTTCCCTCTTGATTCCAACATCTTTACAAAAGGATTCAATCTCTTTTGAAGTATACTCTCCATCATTGTCTGATCGTAGTGTCTTTATATTCTTGTCTGAAAGATTCTCTATTAAGGCTTTGAATTCCTTGAATTTCTCAAACACCTCACTCTTTGCTTTCAAGAAGTAGATGCATGTCTTTCTTGAATAGTCATCAATAAAGGTAATATAATATTCAAAACCACTTAAATATGTGGAGGACATTGGACCACACACATCGGAATGAATCAATTCCAACGTACCTTTTGTTTTTGTTTCACCCTTCGAGAATGGAGTCTTGATGTTCTTTCCTTTTGCACATCCTTTGCAAATGCCTTCATGTTTGATCTTCATGTCTGGTAATGCCGTCACTACATTGTTCACATGAGGTAGTTCTTTGTAATTGATGTGAGCAAGACTTCTATGCCATATTTCACTAGGATCAGTGGACTCATGAACAAGGGTTGTTTCTAAATGTCCCTTGAGTTTATACAGGCCTCCTTCTTCTTCACCAATGACAACTGCATCTTCAATATTCTCTCCTTTGGGCCACATGAGTACTTGGACATCTATGAATTCAACTCTGAATCCTTTCTTATATGAAGTTGAGATAGAAAGTAAATTCTTCTTTAGATCTGGTACATATAGTACTTCTTTCATGTTCAGGGGATTTCCTGAATCAAGCTTGTAGCTTGCTTCCCCAATTCCTTTGATCGGATATTGATAGTCATCTCCTAGAGATACTTTCTGAGGAGAGTTATTTTCTTCAAGTCTTGATAGAGATTTCTTTTGTCCCGTCATGTGCTTTGAAGCACCACTATCAATAAGCCAAGTATCTTCTCCAGGTGTTATAGATCCAGAGAGTGTAGAGAATAGCACATACTCTTCTGCATCTTCTTCTCTTGCTTGCTTTCTTGGAGGTCCTTCATCTTCTTCTTCTTCGTCCTCATCTTCAGCTATATGATCATGATGTCTTTTTTTGTTTTTGATCTTCTTATTTTACTCTTGTTTCTTCAAAGGACAATTTCTGGCAATGTGTCCTATCTTATCACAATGAAAACATTGAAAGCCGAAGTAGTCCTTATCGGGGAGATTTTATCTTGTCTTCTGGAACTTTGTGGGAGGTTGATACTCCCTCTTGTTTCCCTTCTTGAAGTTGGGTTGACTTCTTCTTCTCTTGGTATGAGTGGCTAGGGATTGATCATCCTCCTTTAGTAGGGCTTCTCTATTTGCCACTCTAGTCTCCTCTTGAATACAATCTTCCCATAAAATATCAAACTTCATGCTTTCCTTCCTGGCACACATCATCTGGATGAATGACTCCCAGGGTCTAGTGAGACCATTGAGAGCAGTCACAACCATCTCATCTTCATCAATTTTTTCTCCAATGGCTTCTAGTTGTTCTTTGATCTGAGAGACCCTTATGAAGTAGTCCTGGATGGATTCTCCATGACTCATCTTGGTGCTCTTCAGTTGAGCTCTTAGATTCATCTTTCTGTTGATGTTTCTACCCTCATACATTTTGGATAGGGAATCATACATTTATTTAAGATTATTCTTGGATGACACTTGAGGGATCAAGTGATCCTTGATAGAGTCAGCAATAATCCTTTATGCCCTAATCATATCCTTCTTGTGCTTCTCCTTAGCTTTAGCTTCTTCAGGTTCTACAACTTCCTCTTTGATATACTTATCAATATCATTCTCTTAGCGAATGAGGCTAATCCTATATTTCCATGCTCGAAAATTCTCTATGTCTTCCAGTTTGTCCTTAAGCTTAGTGCTTGGGGACATCTTGTCAGAAAGTCGCCAAAAATTGAAATTCCACGGAATGAGAAACTGAACTTACTAGGATATGCGCTTGACTAAGGAAAGTTGACTAGTGTGCTTGGTTTCTGGAGATCTCAAGTCTTCACCTTTCAAATCTGACTTGTGAGATTCAACACTGCAGCTTCCAGCAGTTTTATGGTTCTGCAGTTTTCTGGTGCAACTGTCAAACTAGGGTTTGAATTTCCCGGAGATCTACTCCTCCAAAAAATTTGATCCCTGGCTCAGAACACGGGCTCTGGGAGGGCACAACTTTCCATGCAAGCAATTTTCCAAAACTCCAATTTTTTCCCAAAACCCTAATTTCTTGTCGGGGAGAGAGATAGGGATTTTTCTCTTGTTAAAGCTGTCCTATTCAGGTTAGCTCTGATACCATGTTAGAATTCCATATGCTAAGCTAGATTATCAATATTTAATTTCAATTTCATAACAAAAGCATACAAACACGATCACTGAAAGAAACAGTATCATAAGAACACCACAAATTTATCCTAGAAAAACCCTAATGGGAAAACCTAGCAAAAGCTTCTTCAATATAGATGCCCCAAAAAGATAAGAGGTAAAACCCCAAAAGTGATCTTCCTTCTCCTTCCAGCTACATCTCTCTCTCTCTTATGTGGTACACAAGTGAGTGTGAGTGTGTTCAAATGAGAAGCACCTCACCTCTATTTATATTGTTTCGTTCACTTGACATTTAACCTAGTTATGTAGGCTCTAGTAACAACAACTAGACTAACTTAATATAGTAACATATTCCAGAGGGTACTAATGACCCGAATTACAATAGAGGGGACTTCCTCATGACTCTTAGTAATTCTCCCGATAGGAATCATCGGGGTACAAAGATATACAAATGATTCTCCTGATAGAAACATTAGGGATCAATCAAATATATATAGAATATTCTTCGAAGTTACAATAATTCAACATCAACCAGCTGAATAGTCTACAACTGAATGTAGATCTTGACCGCACCTAGATGTAGTCCCTGTCATCCGTAAGGACTCATCATAGACCATCCTTACCACTGAGTTTAGGACCACTCCTACGTGAGTTTTATATTATGGTATCTACACATACGTGTAGGCATACTCTTCCATGCAAGAGTATTGTCTGTAGAGCAGATCTTGACCGTATACAAAATGTTGACCCTCATCGTAGAATATCCTTACCACTGAGGTTAGGATCACTCCTGAGTGTTATACTACGACGTCCGTGAGGACTCATCATAGAGCATCCATACCACTAAGGTTAGGACACTCCCAAGTGAGTGTTATTCTATGGCATCTACATATAAATGCAAGTATACTCTCCATGCAAGAGTAATGTCTGCAGACCAGATCTCGACCGTATTTAAATGTCGGCCCTGTCGGCCATGAGGACTCATCGTAGAGCATCCTTACCACTAATTTTAGGGACCACTCCTGAGCTAGTGTTATTCTATGGTATCCATAAATGAATGTGAGTACTCTCCATGCGAGAGTAACATTTGCAGAGAAGATCTTGATCACATGTAAATGTTGGCCCTGTCGTCTGTGAGGACTCATGTTAGAGCATCCTTGCCATTGATATTAGGACCACTCCTGAGCAAGTGTTATTCTACGCTATCCACAAATGAATGTGGGTACTCTCCATGCGAGAGTAACATCTGCAGGGCCATCCTTAGCTAGTGAGGACCACTCTCATTCATAGAGTGTTATACCTTCCATCCTCAAGAGAGGATACTATCATCCATAAGTGAATTTTGGACCTTGTCAGCATCTTCAGGTGCACCTGGCCTCTTTCATGATGGAGCATCATTGTCATCCTATCATCAATGTCAGTATCATCATCGCTCCCCCTTTCGTGGGAGGATACATATTATCAGCTTGCTCCCCCTTTGTCTGAGGAGGGTTCATGTCTTCGACCTTTTCTTCCTTTTTTCGAGGAGAGTCCTTATCTTCAACTTCTTCCTCCTTTTCGAAGAAGGTCCATATCTTCATTATTTATAGTACCATCACTGTTCCTCCTTGCGAGGAAAGTCTTTATTATCATCATTATTCCTCCTTGCGAGGAAAGTATTTTTGAACTACACCAAGCTTATTACAAAAGCTTGGTCAACACATCAACAACTTTCTCATCGATACTCACATACTAGAGTTTTCTATCTCCCTTAAGTACCATATCCCTTATGAAAAATATCGAATTTCTATGTGCTTCGATTTATCATGGAACATTGGATTCTTTGTCATATTTATACAACTCTGGTTGTCACAAAGTGTTAGAATATAATCCGTTAGGGATTATAATATTGTAAATAAATAAATAGGAATAGTTGGAAGCCGAAAAGGCTGGACGGAAGGTGAAATAAACCGTCACATGAATGTATAAATGAATGCTTAGCCATGAATAGATTAACGAATTGGGAGTTATTACCAACACAAAGAATCACTGTGGCGTCCAAATCCATGTCAAATAGTCCTGACATCAGTTTCTGAATCCATATTGCTTCACAACTAGCAGAGCAAGAAGCTATGTACTCTGCTTCAGCCGTGCTGAGAACATCACTGAACTGTTTTTATTCATCCATGAGATCATGGCGGATCCTAGACGGTATCATCCACTTGAGGTGCCCTTTCTATCTGTG
The DNA here is from genome assembly GCA_001517045.1 of Pseudotsuga menziesii. Taxonomy (NCBI): domain Eukaryota; kingdom Viridiplantae; phylum Streptophyta; class Pinopsida; order Pinales; family Pinaceae; genus Pseudotsuga; species Pseudotsuga menziesii. The sequence continues at coordinate 324,607 of LPNX010647381.1, read as the reverse complement.
GCACTTCCTTCCCAATATGAATCTGTATATCCATGCAATATGTAGTCATGATCTCTATCATAGTATAGTCCTAATTCTATCGTACCATTCAGGTACCTCATCACATTCTTTGCAACTATGAAGTGAACCCGTCTAGGTTTAACTAGATATTGTCTTAAGGTGTTCACAACAAAGCATATATCTAGCCTTGTATTTGTCAGATACATCAATGACCCAATAATATGTCTGTATTGAATCATATCCACTAACTTTGATGATTCATCAGATAACAACTTCAGGTTGGTGTCCATCGCTGTGGCCATGTCCAACATATCAAATATTTTCAATATTTACTGCATACTTTCCCTGGTTCAAAAATATTCCTTTTGGTCTTTGCCACACTTCCAGCCCTATGAAATAATGCATCAATCCAATATTTTTCATCTTGAATTCTCTATCTTGCTTCTTCTTGCTTTCTATTATCTATTTCTCATTTCCTATCAGAAATAGATCATCCACACACAATAATAGTATGAAAGGTTAATCATCCATAACCTTGAGGTAAAGGTTAGGATCAACTTTACTTTTGGTAAATCCCAAGCTTGTCAAGAATCTATATATTCTAACATACTAAGCTCTAGGAGCTTGCTTCAGTGCATACCGATCCTTTTTCAACTTACATACATGAGTTACTCTATCTTCGACTTCAAATCCTTGTGGTTGTTTGATGTAAACATCTTCCTCAATCACACCATTAAGGAAGGATGTCTTTACATCCATTTGGTGTAGATCCCACTTCATCATGGAAGCAAGTGCCATGATGGTTCTGATGGAAGTGTACCTTGCTATTGGAACAAATGTCTCCTCATAATTATTTCCCTCTCTTAGAGAGAATCCTTTAGCCACAAATATTTTCTTGTCTTTTTCAATAATTCCATCAGCAGCATGTTTTATCTTGTAGATCCACTTGGAAGATACCACACTCTTGGTTTCTAGTTTGGGTACTATATCCCAAACATCATTCTTCATTAATGACTGGTATTCTTCCATCATTGCTTCTACCATGATTTCATCGACATATCCTAGTCTTATGCATTCAACCTTGAAGGTTGGAACCCACTTTACTCTTGGTAAATTCTTAGTCCATCAGGGAGTTTTCCATCCTGTCGTATTATGTCGAACTCAAATATATTCTGCAGTCACTCCGCTTGAAGCGGAGCATCATCCTCCCTCTGCATTATGTACTAGAGTGACAGGTAGCATCCTCTACTACTGATTTTCTATGTATCCATCTTAGGTTACTAGATACCAAGATCCCTTTATGTTGAACTTTGTTGAAAACTTCCTCTTGCACCCATCTGTGAGCTTGTTATATTCTATGTGTCTCCATCTACAACTTTGTAGAAAAGGTTAAGATATTCATCACTCTAGGTGATCTTCAAGCTCCTTGTGTAACTGGATATGCTTATATTTGGGTGCCTTCTGAGCTCGTACAAAGCATTATCTGCACAGGTGGTTCTTTGCTCGATATATACTTCTGCTTTATTGGAGAAGTGTGTCTGGTCATTAGAGTATGTCATGTCATAGTATATTCTTTCTGAGACAATCCACGAAACTTTCTTTGTATAATTGTTCTTGTAGATCCATATGGAAGACACTATGGAATTCCATTTGGGTCTCGGAACCATATCCTAGACATAATTCCCCATGATCAATTGTTCAACTTTGATCATAGCTTCTTCCATAGCTAGAAGTTTTTGCATCAATGATGTCACTCAATTGTGCCACATAACTAGAGTGTATCTGAGGCCTCTTCCTTTAGTTTGGAATTCTCGCCATACTTATCTTGTATTATCTCTCGTGCCCAAAATGGTCTTCCTCTCTCGACGTGGATCTACCGCTCTCTAATATTCTTCTGAAGCTATTTCTTCTGTCACGGTGTCTCTGACCCTGGGAGCTTCATGTTCATCTTCATGTATATTTATTGGAGTGAATCTTGAATTGTCATCACTTGTTCTTTGGAATAATTCTCATCCTTTTCTTGTAGGATATTGTATGTGATCTTTCCTACAATTCAAATCCACCAATTGCATGGTTAGAAACATTTAATATGCATAATGACAAATTCTTATGCATAATGATACAATCATGAACCTATTTTATCAAATACAACATTCATCCATATCTCACAAAAACTTTCCAGATTCCATCCATCTCTACCCTAACATCGTTGAGATTGTGCATTAATCCAATATGTTGGAAAATAGGTTTCATTCTAGATAAGTAGCAATGGAGAGTTGTATAGCACCATGGGCTACTTACCCATAACATGCATATTAGTAGTATACTATCATTAATGCAAACATTATATCATTCATAATACACAGCATATATAGGAAAGACAATTCAAATACTTATCCTTGTTTGTTTGGTAGATTCTTTCTTGTGCTTTGTCTTCATATCCTTCTGGATCTGCATCTTCTCCTTTGACCAATGACATTGCTTCAATCCGATGTTTGCTCGAAAGCTTTTATGGAATGCTCCTTTTGGTGGACCTAGGGTTTGACAGAGAAACCCTAATTTTTCAACTTGGGTATATCTTAGATCTGATTGGATAGAAAGATGTGCCTCCTCAAGGAGAGTTGAGCAGTATACTCATTTTCCCAAAACTGTGATCAGAACTGAAAAATGTCTGATGCCCTGGTCTTCTTCAATTTCTTCTACATAATTGCATGATCTTGTTTTTGTTGTATCTATGAAATTACTACTCCTTTGTGTATGCAAATTTGCACTGAGGTATCCTGGTCTGTCTTATTTCTAACCCCATAGGATAGAGTAGAATTGGTTTCCCAATTGGGATTTATGTGATTTTTCCCAAGGTGACTTATTTTGAGGATTGTTCCGCATAGTGAACTTGTACGGACTTCCACGTGTCACTGTTTCACCTCGGTGTCTAAAAATTTTACCATAGAAACTACATTATGTGCCCTATCTGTAACATCTTGAGAAATTTCGTTTGCACCTTCCTATCCCGAGATATAGCAATTCTCCCTAGGTCATATGTTTAAGGCTGAATCCTGGGAGAGGCTGGAACCTTGAGTTGGAGGAATCATATATCCTATATTATAGAGAATCTGAGGATAAAAATTTTACACATGGTACATTAGGACTTCATATTCGGCCTGTAAATTTTTTGGCTCCTGATCCTTCTACAATCTCAACATATAGCAAAAGTACCAACATGACTAGTTTTAGTCTTCTATGGTTTTCAAGCATGAAACTCTAATATTCAATAGTTGTAGTTGTAGTAGTGTTTCGGTTACACAAAGACTTCTTTCAAGGTATCCTTGATACCATGTTAAGTTTTTAATGGTTATACCATATCTAATAACATTTAGAATTATAACATCATAACCATATGCAAAAGGATCACTGAAAGATAGACAAGTACAGTCGCACAAAATAAGACAAAGATTTATCCTGGGAAACCCTAATGGGGAAGAAAACCCAACAAAAATTCTGTTGTATAAGATGTATCAAAAGTACAAGACATGACCCCAGACAGGCGCTCCTTCTTCCAGCAAATATATATATCTATCTCTCCTATGCGCTATACACAAGTGAGTGTGTGTTAAAATGAGGAACACAACTCCTCTATTTATACTCTTTTTGCCACTTGACTTTTAACCTAACAAGTCAGCCCCACTTAACTGAATCAACCGAGTTTACTTAGGAAGACTCAATACAATATTATATTATATTCATTGGGGTACTATTGACCCAACTTACAATGGAGGCTTTACCTCATGACTCTATGATGACCAATTACAATAGTAATACCCCAACAGAGGAATAATAACATCTCCCTTGAGTTATATCAGTAAAATACATTTAGAATATCCTTTGAAGTTACAATATTCAACACAACTTAACCTATTTACCTCAACAAATGAGGCCCAATCCTAGCCACAAAAGATTGGCTTGGATAATGACTCATGATGTTGTACATTTAACACTCCCTCTCAACAAGGGAGGCATTCTCTGCCATATTAAGCTTGTCTTGGAAGTATTTGAAATCCATCATTGACAGAGGCTTTGTTAACATATCTGCAATCTTCTCATCAGTAGAAACGTCCTGAAGTTTCACAGTACCTTTCTGGACCATATCTCGGATGAAGTGATACTTCATTTCAATGTGCTTTGACTTATCATGAAACACAAAGTTTTTGGAAAGCTTGATGCAACTTTGATTGTCACATGTAATAACTATAGGCTGAAGCTTCTCGCTGAACCACCCAACAAGTAGCTTTCTAATCCACATCGCTTCTCTACATGTAGTACTAATTGCAATGTAATCTGCTTCTATAGTACTCAGGGATATAAAGCCATGCTTCTTGTTGGACCAAGAGATCATAGTAGAACCCAAGCTTTAACCGTAGCTGGATGTACTCTTGCGGTCCAGAATGCTACCATCCCAAAAGGAGTCTATATAACCAAGTAATAACACTAGTCCACTGGAAGAATACCCGATTCCATAAGTAATCATACCTTGAAGGTATCTAAGCACATGATTTGCAGCAATCCAGTGTATGTGTCTCGAATCAGGCATAAATTAACTCAAAATAATTAGAGCATAACAAATATCGAAACTCAAGTGTATCAAGTACATCAACAAGCCAATAAGTTGTCTATACAAAGTGAGGTCCACCGGATCCAATCCAGTATCGGACTCATGAAGTTTCCTAAAATTGGAAACCATCAGAGTACTCATGGATCTGCAATCCACCATGCCAAACCTGCGCAATATGTCAACAATGTACTTATATTGAGATATAATATCTCATCTTTTCTCTACCAAATATCAAGGCCTAGAAAGTAGTGCATAAGTCCTAAGTCTTTCATCTTGAACTCAAAAGTGAGCTCCCTCTTACACCAAACAATCAATTTTTCCTCTCCAGTGAGGAACAAACAATCAACATATATTACCAATATCAATGGTTGGTTCTTCACTACTTTGAAGTAAAAATTTGGATAAGCTTCAGTATTAGAGAATCCCAGTCTCTGAAGATAGTTGTCAATTCTTGCATACCAAGCTTCAGGATCTCGATTAAGCCCGTACAAGACTTTATTCAACTTGCACACATAGGATCTCTTCCTATGATTCACAAATCCCTTGGGATGCTTAGCATAAACCTCTTCCTCAACCTTGCCATTGAGCCTTCACATCCATCTAGTGAAGCCTCCATCCTAGTATATATGCAAGTGAGATCATAGCTCAAATAATGGTATACGTGGCCACACAAGTGAATGTCTCCTCGTAGTCTATGCCCTCCTTCTAATAGAAGCCTCGAGCAACAAATTTGGATTGATAGTTATCAACACCACCATTTGCAACATGCTTGATCTTGTAAATCCATCTGGAAGTAACTAGTGAATTCCCTTCAGGTTTGGGAACAACCTCCCAAACATCATTCTTCAATATAGATTGGTATTCCACTACCATTACATCTTTCCAAACTTGTTGCTTTGCATCTTCTTCACATGAGGAAGGCTCTGAGTCACTGATGTGACTCATCTATGCAACATACCTGAATATTTGTTAAGTTGATTTCGGTCTCTGGAAGATCCCATTGGTGCTCCATGCCTCTCTGCATCTCATTGTATATCTTGGCACCATGTAGACCTCTTCTTGGAAGGAGTTTCATCAATCAATTCTATTGGTTCATCAAGGACTAACGAATCTGAGAACTCTGTTGGATTCTCCCTCTGAACATCTGAAAGGGGATAATCAGTATCTAGGTTCTCTGTCATAGGAGTCTCATGCTCCTCTGTGTCTATATCATATTGAATCTCTTTCGATCACTTGAATGCAACCACTTCATGGAAGGTCACATCTCGACTGACCTTACTGTATCTCTCACCAGACACATAAATTATGTAGGCTTTGGATGATTTACTATAACCCTTCTTTCCCGAAGGCTCGATCTTAGTCCTCTTTTCTTTTGGTACATGAATGTATATGGGACTCCCAAATATCCTCATGTGTGAAATGTCTATTTTTTCACCAGTGAACACCTCTCTAGGTATCTTCTCATCTAGAATGGCATGTTGACTTTTATTTTGGATATACACTGTTGTACTAGTGGCTTCTGCCCATAATGAGATAGTCAAATCTTGATCATGCAACATGGATTTTGTAGCCTCACATACAGTTCTATTCTTTCTCTTGGTAACCCCATTTTGCTATGGCTTGGGTTGTATGGAACTGTCAACTGTCTGTAAATTCTTGCATCACTAGATAACTCATTAAAAGCATGGCAATCAAATTCACCTCCATTGTCAGGCCTCAAAGCATTGATGTGCTTCCTTATATGATTCTCTATTAAGGCTTTAAATTATTGAAACTTGCTAAAGGTTTTGCTCTTATCCTTTAGGAAGTAAATCCATGACTTTCTAGAGAAGTCATCAATAAACAATGCATAATATAAATATCCACTCAGGGAAGGGGATGACATGGGACCACATACATCATAATGTATTAAATCTAAAATCCTTTTAGATCAAATAGTATTGCTGAGAAACTCTTTTTAACATTCTTCCCAAGTGCACAACCCCTACATACATTATCATGCTCACAATCAAATATGGCATACCTTTCACCATTTGCTATAATCCTTGTAGTGCTTTGTAATGGAGGTGGCCCAGCCTCCTATTCCATAGCTCGCTTGACTGATAGTGTGGTGAAACATAGTTTGAATGTGCTTCTCGAGTACCTTATAGAGGCCTCCCTCTCGAACTCCAATAACAGCTGTAGGGTTCAAATCTTTGTTCTTCAGCCACAATAGTGCTCGATTATCCATGAAGTTTACTCAGAATCCATTATCTTCAAGAACCGAAATTGATAAAACATCTCTTGAACCCAGATGGAAGGAGGTGGATCCAACTCCTTGGATCGAATAGGTTGAATTGTCCCCCAACTCTACCATGCATGTGAACTTTTTCTCCTTTAGGTTAGAGATAGTGCTCCTATATCCATACATGTGCTTGGATGCACCATTGTCAATCAACCATGTGCCTTCACTTATGATGATAGATTCAGAAAGTTTCGAGACAAGGTAATACTCCCTCCTTATCTCCTTTTCTTTAGGTGTATTCTTTTGAGGAGTTTATGATCTTCTATTGTGGTAGAAGCATGAAACCTTCCTTTTCCATTTTTCTTTTCGCTGCACTCCCTTGGATAATGAGCCTTATTGTCATAGTTGTAACATCTAACCTTTGAATTATCAAATTCCTTGTTGTGCACCTTCTTTTTGAATGGGAAAACTTGTTTTGAGAGAAGTTATTCTTGACTTTCTTCATCCTTGTCGTGAGGGAAATATTTTCTTCTTTTGACTTGTGTTGGATTCACCCCTCCTCTTGGAGGTAGTCATGCCACAACCTTTCGAAGTTATTTTGTACCTCTCGGTCATTTACCGCAACCAATAATGTCTCCCATGAGGATGGGAGACCGTCAATGGGAGTTTGAAGAAGATAATGTTTATCCACCACAACTCCAATATCGGCAAGTTGATCTCTTACCTAAGAGATCTTGGTGAAGAATGATGCCGCAGTCTCCTCCTTTTCCATATTTAGGTTCCAAAGCTTATTCTTCAATTCCCTCTTTTGACTCGGATATTTCTTCTCATATAGGTTCGTTAGTGTATCAAAACATTCCTTGGAGGTCTTTAATAGAGTGATCATGGACATCAAATTGTACTTAAATGAATCATAAATGATCTATTTGGATTTAGATTGGTTCTTCTTGAAGTTGATGCACCCTTCATTGGATGTAGGCTCCTCCACCACTATGGATACGTAGCCATCCAAGCGATGTTCCTCCAAGATGTTCAACACCTTGGCCTTCCATGTGTTAAAATTAGAAGTAGAAGTACCCTCAAGTTGATCTTCCAATTAAATAGAGATCGATGTCGTGGCTCTTTAAAAAAATTTCTCAACTCCTTAGGATCTCCGTAGGCTTCTAGTTTTCTTGCAAAACTCAGCTCCTTCACGCATTGAGCTTTCATACCATGTTAATGCTTGAGAAAATATGATGATCTTTGAACTTTAAAATTTTAATTGCAGAAGTATTGAATATACTTGAGTCAATGAACCATTCAATCACATGAAACATTCAACCACAAAACAAGAGGTACCCTAGGGAGAACCCTCAAAACAATGAGGATGAAAAATCCCAACAAATCTTCACAGTATAACTATGATAGATTGTAGAGAATGTCTTTTACATAATAACATATTTCTTTCGACACCCAAGGTGTTAGATAATAAAGAATACTAAGGAATAAAGAATATAGATCAACTGTATCAACTTGCCATGTGCCCAACAAATTAATAACAAGGTAAAATCACTACCATGCAAACTACAGAAAATGGTTGCATGTCAATAGTGCACCACATACATCAAAACTGTGAATTTCCTTCATAGATAATAATCTTGTACATTAGATTCTTCATCATGCATAACATATGCACCATGCCTTTCATATTTGACATTAATTGATGCTTAATTGACTCCAGAGTGAACTATCCATGTAACTGAATGCATGACCACTTAGTTAGGATACTAACTTAAGTGTCGTAGTGCATTAACTCAAGTGTCGTAATGCAAACACTTTATTAACTGAAGTGTTGTCTTTTGATTAACTTAAGTGCCATCTTTTAGTTTAATTAAAGTATAAACACTTTAATTTAACTAGTCCATCTTTATTAGCACTTAGTTAACTATTATTAACTGAATTATGTTGATTGATTTACTTTGTAGTGATGACTGTGAGTTCTTTAATTAACTGAAGCATACAATGTGTCTTTAACTGAAGCTCACAAATTTGAGCTCACTTAGTCATAACATGGGCAATTTGAATTCTCTTTTTATCTATGCATTATCTATTTATCTTTTATTGCATGGTCAATATGTGTTAACTTTAATTATCTATCATATCAAATTATACTCAGACGATTTGTCTAATGTTGTGATCATATATATTACTCTGGACCAAATGATCATATGCTAAAGTAATTCACTCTAGAGGTAGCTAATCTATAACGGAGACTTAATAAAAATCGGTGACCATGGTTAGCAATACATAATATAACATTGATACTTCAACATGCAAAGAATCCACCTCTATAATTGGAGGCCCACCCCATGGGTACCTACTATAACTAGAGGTCCACATGAGAATCAATTACCTCTATAATCGGAGGTCCACCTCATAGGTACCTACTATAACTGGGGGTCCATATGAGAATCATGACTTGACACATACAAGTCTGAAGCCTTTTCCAACAAGACTTTACAACATCATCACTTTCATAAATCAAAGCATTCACCTCAACACACGAGGAATAACCTTTACAGCTGAAGGCTTAGTCATCCTTGAGTCCAACTCAAGATTCTACTCCATGTTACTCAGTCCTACTCAACCTCTCTACCTCAACACATGAGGCCTAATATTGTCTACGCAAGATTGGCTTGGGGAATGACTCGTGATGCTATACATTTAACACTTATACCATCACCAAGGAAGTGGGTGACAATGCTTTTGAATTAAGTATTCCCCCTTCCTTGGATTGCACCTAATATTTAATGTGGACCTCCTTTGGCCATATTTTCCACCATTATTGGACACATTAGAAATGGAAAAGTAACTGAAAGCTACAGAGCTCAACCCTAACTACATGGAACAATTTTCCATTGATCGAATCATGTACACACTGGTTAAGGGAACTCACCAACAAAAACTCCAACTCTGCCAGGTTGTCAAAGTAGGGAAACTCTTGCACCAAGGAAAGAGGCTCACAAAGCATAAAGTTCAATAAGAGTTTCATCATTTGATGGGGGAAATTAATGAAATTGAGACCATTTATTCCTAAGGGGGGAGGACTGATCTAGGTGGACATTGGTAGCTACCCACCTAGTCCACTAGTTCAAAACACAGTTTTCCATCTTGAGAGTTTTTTCAGGTTTTGAACTTCTAGGGCTATTTTGAGGCCCTAAACGATGTTTTTTTGGAATGACATCACCCAATAGTTAGGTTTTGGGTTTGAATTGATTCAATTAATAGGTGCACTCCTCATCTAGACCTTTCCAACGAGCTACCAAGTGCCCCAAACAGAGATTGTATGAAAAATTTACGTCCCCAGGAAGTTGATGTATCAACTAACCACAACGAGGCCCACAAATGTTTTGGTGTTTCATCTTTTGGGATTAGGGTTTTTTTATGTTTAAGTTTTTTGCATTGTCATTGAATGTTAAAAGGGTTGTTGGCCTCATTGTAATTCAACTTCTTATGGATGGGAATAGCCGCTACATCTCTTCTCAAAGATCAACTACCACCATTCTAGTTATTTTGTATCCGACACTTTTTAGTCTATTCTATTTCATTAAGTTATAGAGTTGGAATTTACTACATCGTTGTGTTCTTTGCAATATATATTTGTGTACTATCTTCTATATGCATTCTTTCATTTTGTTCTCACACAAATCCAGATCAGTCCAAATCTTGTAAACTTATTTGGATTATTTGGAGAACAAAATGAAGGTAGTGATATAAAACAGAAATACACACAAATATTTTGTAGAAAACTCATTAGTAAAGTAAAATCCAAATTCTATTAATGAATGGACTAGAAAAACATTGTAAATTGTAAAGCAATACAAACTAGCTCTAGATGGTGGTAGCTTATCTTTGAAAAGAGATGTGTCGGCTATGCTCATCCACAAGAAATGAGTTCTAATGTAGCCAGAAAGGCCTTTTTAACATAAAGCATAAATGAGAAAACCCTAAAAATCAAAACCCCTCACCCGGGGAGATGAAACACCAAAAGGTTTGTGGGCCTCGATGTGTTCAATGGATACGTCAACTTCTGGGGGGCACACTTGTTGCATACAATCTTCATTTGGGTCGCTCGGTATCCTGTCAGAAAGGTCTGGCTGAGAAGGAATCCATGTTGTCTCCCTAGATGATGCCTCCAGACGATGCCTTCGGTGGTCATTTGGCTATTTCCGTGGAAAAAAACATCGTTCAAGGCCTCAAAATGGCCCCTAAAGATCAAGACTTGAAAAAACATAAAAAAATATTACCAAGTTGGAAAACTGTGTCTTTGAGCCTTTCTGGAATATTATAAACCCACTCACAACTTAGGATAAAATATTTAACCAATATTGATTAATTTCCTTCCCACTAGCCTAGATAGTTGGCATCCACTTGCACTACAAAGTTAGCACTTGCCATCTATACCCCAAGAATGCTTTAATTTTGATTTCGGGTTGATGTTGACCACTTTATTGACTACCAAGATTAGTAACTGTGCTTTCTTGCATATTCTTCGTTATTATGCTTTTATCCATCTTTTCTATGGATAAGGTAAAGCTAGTTAACTAGGAAACTGGTATATTTTGTTTCCAACCCATCCTCCATGATTTTCTCTCAATTTCTAGGATTAGCATGTTTTTTCATCACTCTTGACAACTTGCTCATGCTTTTTTTAATTCGTGAGGTCCTTGACTAATTTGGGAAGTGCTTTAGCCACCTATGGGGGTTTATCATATTTAGTAAGTCTATCTTTTTGAGCTTGATTAGTTGTCTCCAATACAACTCGATTTTTCCTATGAGGGATGTAATATTTATGAACACTATTATTCATGATTATTCAATGGAAAGATACACTCCAATATTCATCTCTTCATTCATGTGATTCAGTCTCTTTTCTTCTCTCTATTTTCCCTGTGTATGCTTGTGAGAATTATCTTAGTAGCAAGATCTATTTATTATGCTTATTCTTGGCATATTTTCTCATAGCATTGGAGCTATTATTTCTACATGGTATATGAGTGCAAGGTTTCTCAATTTCTACAGAGTTGAGGAGCGCATCTAGTCTCCTATCCCTCTCTGAAGAAGAGCTTGATCTAAGCTTACAAGATTTTCTCATAGTTTTATTTTTGTAGGTTGCAGAGAGTTTCTTCTTGAGCGCATCAACTCAACAATATTGATTCTTCCTGAGCTATAATTCTTAATCCCTTCAACTATCACGAATGAAATCCAAAATTGACATTATATTAGTCAGTACGGGACTATATAGAGTTACTCTAGCTTTGGGAAATGAGCCCAATGTTGTGATTGAGAAAGCTAAGTGGCATAATAGGTTGGAAGAAGCCTATGGATTGCCTTTCCTCTTTATTTCTCCTGATATACTCTTTCATCTAGATGGTTTGACCACTCCAAACCAAATATGGACCAAACTTGAGTCTCTCTTTGGAGTTCAAGATGAGTTAAGAGCGCATCAACTGGAGATTGAGTTATTCTCAGTGAGTCCAAGCAGTTTTGATTCTATTGAGGGAGCCTTCACCAAATTCAAGTCACTTGTTATAATGCTCAAACATTGTGGGATTGAGAATAAATATGATCAATTAATCCTTTCCATTCTATCTAAATTGGGTCCCGAATACTCAATTTTTATGTCTACTTTTCATGCTACTAGGCTTGTTGTTTCTAATTGGAAAATGCCTTCTTTGTGTACTTTCTTTGATTCACTAACAAAGGAGAAAAATAAATTGATCCAGATGGGTGCTCTTTAATCTTCCAAGGGCACGGATCATGCTCTCATAGTTAAAGGAAGCAAGAATACCAAATCCAAAGAAAAACAAATTGTGAAAGAGAAGAAGCCAAAGTCGGAAATTGAAGATGAAAGTTTGAAGCCTACTAATGAAGATTTAGTGAAGAAGGTTAAGAAGAAATGGAGCACATCCAAGTGTTCTTATTGCATCAAGGGATTTCATCTAGAGAAGAAATGTTTCAAAAAGAAGATGGACATCATGTCTCAGCTTCTTGAGAAGCACAACATCGAAGCTCCATATGAGCTAGAGAATCCTGTTGATTCCTCGGAACACTGTCATAGTGCGTAGTAGCAAGTTAATATCACCTATGCCTTGAGTGCTAGAGTAAAATACCTTCCTCATGTATTTGATACAGGTTCATTTTGTTATATATTAGAATTAGAAACATCAAATCCTTTCTTTGATAATCCACCTGTTGAGGCCTGGAAATTCGCAGGCGGCAACAGTAAGGGATTCTCCCCAATCAACGTTCCCAACTAGCCCGTTGATCGTTTGGTATAGGGAATCCGTCTGGTTTTGCGGTCCGGCTACCGTAGGTCAAACACAAACAAAGGCTTTACCGGTTGCGGCCCGGTCCACCAAAATTTGTATTTTTAAACTTAAGAATGATATGCAAGAATCTAACTAACATGCAGGGTGGTGAAGGATGCGGGGAGCGGTCACAATGTGATGCGCAGGTTCTTACCTATCGTCTTAGGCTCACCAACACCAGAATCACACATGCACCTATGCAATGACCTAGCTATCTATCTATCCCTATCTACCTATCCCCGGGGAGCCAAGTTATATTTAATAAATATGAGTAATGCGAATGTGCACACATGATAAAAGCAATTACAGATAGCTGACATTTACTTTTACAGGCATGAACAATGAAAGATATTTCCACAACCAGATAACCAATTGTTTCATGAGAAGCATGCATTACTCATGGTGGTTATTTCATAAAAATAAATCAGACATCATTTAAACAAGACATAGGTCATGAGTTAGAACGATCTCACAATTCATGGACAAAATGCTGAAAAACAAAGTAGTTCATCTTTCAACTATCCATGGCAACACATTTGAAATCCCACAGATCTTCTTTCAACAGGCAAACTGTAATTTCTATTGCAAAATGAAGTAGTTCTTCTTACAATATGGCATCATCAGTCTTACTGGGGAAAAAAGCCCCTTTCTTCCTTCTATGCTTCCTACTTTTATACAAAAGCCAAAAATTTGTTGGGCTGCCCAAAGTGACTTTTGGGCTTCCCAACCTTTAGTTTACCCAACGCTTCATTTTTTACACAAACTTTTACAAATTATTAAAATAATACAAAGCTGAATGGTCCTTTGTGAGGAGGGTCCCGCCTGACTTTCTAGGAACTTCTTCCACACTGCTGCCTCAGCAGCCAGGCCTTCAAAAGCGCATGGCTCCAGGAACTGAATGTTTATGTCAAATTTATTGACTTGGTTCATGATGGCCTCTATTCTTGCTGGGCTCAACCGTAGCTGATCTTCTAAAAACTGCATGCTAACAGCTGCATGGCTCACTTCATCTTTCAGCACTTGGCCATTAATGGCTTTCACCTGCTGCGTTCTGGTCTCCGCATCTTGATATCTTTTCTGCAATATTTCCAGAAAAGCTTCATGATCTGGGAATTCCTCAAGCCTATGCTCCACCTCTGTTTGACATCGGTTGTATGTATTCAGAAGCCTTCTGAAATACTCTGAGCATGCTCCCTGTGTCTTTTTTACAGCCTTCTTGAAGTCTTCTGCAGTACTGATGGCGAACTCTACCAGGTTGTGATCTTTCCTGAGGGCTTGATGGTCTTTTGCTGGTAGCTCTCCTGGAACCTCGGCATCATCTTCTGGTCTTGCCATTCTGGCATTCAAGACCTCAAGAACATCTTGGGACCTGTCTACAAAATAGGAGGAAGTTTCTATGATCTCCTCTAACCTGCTGTCCATCTGAAGAACTTTGCATCTTTCTTCTTCCAGAGTAGTTTGCAGCTGCAGCATTTTAGCCTTTTGCGCGAAGATATATTCTTTAAATGGCTGCAGATCGACTTGCTGCTCCTTTGCTATCTTTAGTTCAGCAGTCAGAGAAGCCAGCTGCTCTTTCAACTCTTTGATGTATTCATTATTGGACTCATAGATGATATTCTGCTGCGCTTCTAGGTCTTCTACCTTGGCCAGTAACTGTTCCTTATCCCTCTTTATATCTTGGGCTTCCTGTTGTACGCTTTTAGGGATTCCTGTGTTGTTCCCTTGGCTTGCATCTCCACTTGAAGGGCATGGATTTCACCCTTTGTGGATTCCATCTCCCTTAGCGTGTGTTCATACTTCCTCTTGAGTCTATTTCCCTCGTCTCTTTCTTGCCTCAGTGTGTCTTTTAGCTGAGCATAGGTCTTCTTAGCTGACTCTAGTTCAATCATCACCTTGTTAATGTTATCAGTGGAGGCATCGATTAGTGCAGCCTCGGCTCTTATCGTGAGCATAGGATCTTTGTCGGTCCCTAGCATGACTGTTGTATCTGTGACCATCTTCCCTGATAGATATTTCGCCTCCACCTTATTTTCCGTCCTCCTCATTATTCTTTTGGTGGTCCTGTCATAATATACAGTACTGAAGTCAGGGACTTCTTCCCCCTTCTTCTGGACGAAAGACACTAGCTGGAGCATAGGGGTTACAGGAGTGCTAGTAGTAGATACTTGAAGGATTTGCACCTCCGGGTTTGCCTCCTCCTGGGTCTGTCCCATTGACGTTTCAACAATTGATTGTTGTGGCATCTCTGTTTTTTCAGCCTCCTGCTTTTGAAGCTCTTCATCCAGCTTTCTCTGTGCTTCTTCGGCTGCTTGCCTAGCTGCCTCTTCTGTTTCTATGGCTGCTTCTTTTGCTAGTTCAGCTGCTTCTTGGGCAGCTTTCCTTTTCTCTTCTTCTCCCTTCTGCCGCCACTCTGCAGCCTCATTTTCCAGCCTTTGAGCTTCCTCCCTTATCCTTTTGGCTCTTTCTTCAGCTCTGGCTTGTTCAGCTTTGGCTTGCTCTGCCCCTTTTCCACCTTTGGTGGGGTTCTTTGGTTTGAATCTTCTGCTAAGTGCCGTCATGTTTGGGGCATTCCTGAAGACGGATTCTTCACTATCGAAATGATGGGTGTACTCGAAAAACACCTTGTGCTTCTTGCAGTGCTCAGCTACTTTACCAAGAGTGTCGTTTCTCCGGAAAGGCATTTCCCCAAAATGGAACTTCCCTAGTTCCTCTATGAATTCGGCAGCTTATTTCACATTGGTGAATTTACAGCTACCTAGCTTGAATGGTAGAGGGGGATATGCAGTCTTCTTGTGCTGGAACAAGAAATTACCAATCCCGTCAATGAACACCTGCCTGACCGCCTCTTTATGGATTATATAATCTGTTGCATACTTTGGCAGCAGATAAGGTGTCTTCGACCCTCCATACATTCTCAGATACATACCATTGTCTGTCAAGAAGTAATCTCCATGTTCCTCTATCACCTGCATAGCATCTTCCGACATGCAAGTACATTCCTTCCGGAAGATAAGTGTGTATAGTAGCATAATGAAATGCTCACAGACCTCTTTGTAGTGACTGTGGTATTGATGAGCCCACAATGGTCTGTAAGCTGCATATGCAGGCATTCTCTCCCTGTCCCAGGCACACTTGAGGCCGGGGAAAGGCTGGTTACATAGTATGCAGTCTATCAAAATTGAACTCATATAGAATTCATATTTTTTATGGGCTTCTCCTCCTCCCAAGGCTGCAGCTACGCAAGAAGAGAGACTACTTGATACTAGGCTGGCCCTGTTGAAGACTGTTCCTTCTGTCGCCACATGGAATATAAGGGGTATCCACTCAAATTTGAAAATTCTGCCATTGGCTCTACCAAAGACCCTATTTAGCATCAGGGCTATAAATCTGTAAGGAACTCTTAAATTCGTTGTATCATAATCCTCGGTTGTTCTGTGTCGATAGAGATTTCCCAGCAAGAGCATTCTCTTCAGGGTTTCCACCAAATCCATCCTGAGGTTATCCAGCCAATCATTGGATAGAAAGACTTGAGGTTCTAGCAGGTGGTAAGCCAATGCCACATATCCAAGGCTAAATGCAGCATAGCCCTGGCCTTCGACATTTCCTATAAGCATTGTGTTGTTGTTTGTATTGGGGAGAATCCATTTCATTATATCAGAGCATGGGAACAGCTCTGGTCTGGTAGCCACCTTCATGATGGTGTATTTTTCTATGTTGGCAAAAATGGGTTCTTCTTCGAGACCCATGTCTAGGACTTCCCTGCGGGAAATCAGTCTGTATATCTCACCCCATTTATACTCAGGCTCAACACCAGAGACACATTGGGTGTCCTCATATATATATTCTGTCTGCGTGACGACCTCTATTGCTGATTGTTCTTTGACCATAGGGGCCTTCTTTTTCTGCCTTTTGGACATTGTAAGTTCGGCTTCTTCCTGCCATATATAACATTTTAGTATTAAGGCATTTAAGTGCATACATTTACCTGACAAGGTGCAACACTTTGTTCTATCTATGTGTATCATGGCAGCAACTGAATGATGAAACTATAACATAAGTTTGCATATTTGACTAATGAATCGCACACTACTTCGTGCTTCTGTCTATATGGTGCAAAGCATTTTGTATGATATCCACAACAATCGCATAATAAAATTATATTTGTATACAAAGTGCCATTTCATGTACTTAATGTGAAAGCAGGCAGAGAAACCAATGCATGTATGCACAACCCAACAATGTCTTGATTATCAGAGCTACTAGCATGAACAGACTCAGTCCTGTGCAATATAATGAACAATGTCCTTCTGCTGTATGATACTAAAACTTAATCAATCATAATTTGGCTGGCATTAAATCTACACTATTTCACAGTACACCATTTTTTTTCTTCATGATAACGACTCATAAAGCACAAGTATGAATCTTAAACGCAAGGTGCAAATGTATCTTTCCAAATTCAAGCATTTTGACGACATGGCTTTAGCAAGGACAAATAAAAAAAAACGGCAATGGCTTATGCTGCTCGCGGAGAAGTAATTACATCGGCGCGGCTAAATACTGCGGGCATCAACATTATTTCTTGGTATACAACGCTCTCATCCAACCCAGCTATCTTCAAAACGTAGCACTATAGCAGCACAGCCCTCAAACCGCCTAAGGTTTCAGAGAAACAAGACCGACGGACAGCGCGGGCGAGAAATTTAAGGTTCGACAACCAGGTAAACGGAAAAAAACACCAACGGAGGAAAACTCGACTGCAAAATTCTTTGGGCCTCATTTTCGTAAGGGAAAACCAGGTGCAGGCAGCACGACGGCCGCCTGCACCGCGCCTTCATTCATTGCGCGTGAGGCAAAACAAAACGGCCGAGGTCAAAAGATAATACGCGGGTTTTTAAAAAGAAAACGCTCCTCCCTCCTAACCGCTATCATTTACCCTAATCGACAAAACTCAACATACGGGTGAAAACGTCGGGCGGGCAAGGAACACGACTACGGCAAACCAAAACAGCGGTGGACCCTTGTTCGTATGTAAAACGGGGCTTTCCTAAAACATCTAACCGCAGCATACGAATCTCGAAAGGAACAAAGCATGGCAAGAATGGCCTACCTGGTAGCGACGTGAAGCTGACGGGCGAGGACGGTTGAGCTTCCAATTGACACCTAGACGCAAGCACCGGCACGATAGTCCACGAGGGCAGATGAATCGACAGCGCAGAGAGGAAAACGACAGCTCGGGCCCAAACAACAATAGAAAAATCCAAATCCCGTCCCCGCATATATATAAAAAATCGCACGTGTGATACGACATATCGGGCGGGAAACGGATCTGATTCGGGCAGCGAGAATCCCAGACCTTCCGCAACGGCGGATAGTTACCATCCTCAACTCATCCGCAGCGGTGAATAAACGTGTGAAAAATAACGATGATCGGGCATCGGCGGGGACTGAGATCGGAGGCCAGTAACTCGGACTCCTCTGCAACGGCGGGCGATGCATAACAAAACAACGTTCGTAACTCACATTGGCCACCCAAAGACTCTATATCGGAAAACCAAAACTCGGACACGCCCGCAACGGCGGAGGGAACAGAAGTTAACGAGCTCCGATACACACGGATCGGAGAGAAAATGAAACCTCAAAACCCCGCATGGTCCGCAATGTCGGAGACCAAGCCATAA
This sequence comes from Pseudotsuga menziesii, assembly GCA_001517045.1. Classification (NCBI taxonomy): domain Eukaryota; kingdom Viridiplantae; phylum Streptophyta; class Pinopsida; order Pinales; family Pinaceae; genus Pseudotsuga; species Pseudotsuga menziesii. Next base: position 305,743 of record LPNX010647381.1, on the reverse strand, counting down.
CCCGTCCGCAAAGTCGGCCAAGGGGATATTCATCCCCTTCCGACGCAGAACAGATGTCCACCCGCAACGGTGAAGAATCGAAAACCACCTGCAACGGTGAAATACAAAGCAACAAACCTCCGCAACGGCGAACAAAACCAATGACTTAACTCCCGATTCAGAAAGATTTCGAAGGGTATGCAAAAAACAACGATGAGCTTAATTATAGATGGGATCATTCTAAGCATTAAAGGAGAAAACAGATCGATTGATAGCAATTCAAAGTGCTGTAAAACATTCCAAAAATCCATAGACCAAAACCGAGAAGAAAAACCAACTAAATCAAAGTAGAGGAGGGTCCTAAATTTTTTTAGAATTTTGGGAAAATGTTGCAGGTGCAACACCACCTATAGGTCTCCCAATTTCATCTCTCAATAATTGTGATTTTCCACTAGATCATGACTTGTCTATAAGTAGATCTTCCTCACTCCAGAAGTCTGATTTAGAATCATGTTTGTAGGCTGATATACATGTCATTACATCATTCATACCACTATCCATACCATCTACCATACCTCTAAATAATCCTAAGACTATACAAATCCCAAGTTCACTAGTTGATTCCTCATTGGCCTCTTATGTGGTGTTACTTATATTGCATGGTTTGAAGTATTGCTTATCTTTCACTAGTTGGTTATCCATGACCTTAGTCATCTTTGGGTTTATATTACACATGTTTGGATCTGTTCTAAACACTTATGGTTCATATCTCAAGTCCATTCATCATTCATATTTTTACACTCCTCGGTTTTCCCCAGTTGCTCATAGTTTTCCTAGTGTAGCCCTAAATTCTCATGGAGTCATGGAAGCCTTTGTATTTTTTGTTCCATATGCTAATTTTTCTGATCTATCAGAGTTTTATCAGCCTCATATCAGATCTAGGAAGGTGCTACATCAGATTGGAATACTGACATGTGATTCACATCACAATTTTGCAGTTATTTAGGGAATTGAGTGTGTAACAAATTGTCTTAATTTTTGTATTCTTTGGGAAGGAGTATGCACATATATCTTTTCCATTTCAGATTTTATTTGCATACCATAGTTTGTTAGTAGCAAGAAGCATTCATATAATGCTCTTACTTCATCAATTGATGAGATACAATGAGTCTCTCCTCTTCTTTCTTGCAGATTCTACACTGTAGTGCATGATCATGGAGTTCATGATTTATTCATCTCGTCTTTCACCAAGAAGTAGTTCATTCAACTCATTCAAGTGAAGATAAAGGGAGGATTTTCCCCATGTGGTTTTGCCTCTTTCCTCACTTTTTAAAACATAATATTTGTTAAAGGGTGACCATAGCCTTGTTGTTGGATCCTATTGCATCCATATGCATCTACATATAATCATAAAATATGACTTGAAGGGGGGTGTTGAAATATTATAAACCCATTCACAACTTAGGATAAAATATTTAATCAATTTTGATTAATTTCCTACCCACTAGCCTAGATAGTTGGCATCCACTTGCACTACAAAGTCAACACTTTCCATCTATACCCCAGGAATACATTAATTCTGATTCTGGGTTGATCTTGACCACTTTATTGACTCCCAGAATTAGTAACTGCGCTTTCCTGCAGATTCTACCTTATTTTGTTTTATCCAACTTTTCTGTGGATAAGGTAAAGCTAGTTAACTAGGAAATTGGCATTTTTTTTTGCCAACCCATCCTCCATGTCTCTCCATTTTCTAGGATTAGCATGTTTTTCCATCACTCTTGACAACTCACTCATGCTTTTTTCTAATGCGTGAGGTCCATTACTGATTTCAGAAGTGCTTTAGCCACCTATGGGGGCTTATCATACTTAGTAATTCTACCTTTCTAAGCTTGATGATTTGTATCCAATACAACTTGATTTTTCTTATGAGGGATGTACTTTTTATGTACACTATTATTCATCATTATTCAATGGAAGGATACACTCCAATATCCATCTCTTCATTCATGTGATTTAGTCTCTTTTCTTCTCTCTATTTTTCTTGTGTATGCTTGTGAGAATTATCTCAGTAGCAAGCTCTATTTCCTGTGCTTCTTCTTAGCATCTTTGTTCATAGCATTGGAGCTATTATTTCTATGTAAGCATGTGGACTATGTGGGTGGCCACCAATGTCCTTTTGGATCACAAACCTAGGAAGGAATTTTGCTTTCCTAATTTAAGCATTCATGTGGCATTCTTCACCTTCTTCACCATTTTAATATGGCACATTGTAAACCAAGCCCATCTCCCTTCTAGTCTGCATTCAAACTTGATACCATTTGAACTACACCTGAAACATATTCCACTTTGCATTGTTGATTAGTTGGCAACCTTTTGTATTTGATTCGTACCTATCTTAATATTTCCTTTGCTGTTGGTCTTGTTGCCTGGTAAATGAAAACACCCCATGAGATCCATTGGAAAGCAGCAAAGATGATATTTTGGTATATATAGGGTACAATTCAATTTGAAATCTACTATAGGTTACATTTTCAATCTTGATTTTGAACTTGTCACTTGGGGTTGTAAGAAGTAATATGCCCTTACTCTTCGTTTAACAAAAGCAAAGCATTAAGTAACAATTAGTGCAAGTCAATAAGCCTTGTGGCTTTGACACGTCCTTTCAGAGTTTGGGTTATATAGAAACATTCGACTACACTCTAGTGTGATAATTAGAGTGCCATTCAACTCAACAAATATCTAGTTCAACATCAACACAACAAACACATTGGGCTACACATGCACTTCATCATACAAATTCTTCAAAATTGCATTCTTGAAATGCTCTATTGCCATATACATGATCAAGTTGTTGACATTTTCATAACTTCTCGTATAGAATAGAAGTTTTTAAAGCTTCGATCTATGTTAGGAGTTAAGGAAGTGTCATTAAGGGGGGGTAGGCTCTAATGCTGCATTCCTTCTATTATTGCGTCACCTTTGTAAATCCTTCAATCATACCCCAAGTAGTTCTTAAGGGTAGATGTTAGGATATATGTTCACATAGGAGTTAGTTAAGTTTAACTTGGTTGGAGGTGTCTTTAGGTAAATTGTGTTTCTTTAGTGTGCTTTTGTAATTATGTAATCTAATGGTTTTGGACATAAAGCAATATAATAGTTAATCTTATTCTCAATACTAGTGACACTTTTTTGTGGTTTAAAATTCGATTGGTCCATGATCTCTATTTAAAGTACAAGGAGGGTCATTTTGGGATGATTGGTTGTGATAGATTCTTATGTAAACTATATTCCCTTTTGCATTAATATCTTTCCTCAAGTGGTTACATTGGTTTAGGTCATCGATTATTTCGCCCTTTGAAGCTTTTAACCACGTAATACATTGGTGTGTATTGATCTTTGATATGTTTATGTGATTAGTTTCCCTAAGGTGCCCAACTTATGTGGATATAACTTCTTTATCAAACAACCTTGATTCAAGTCTTAGCTAGGCATTGGGGCTTGGCTTATGATTTGTGAACCAGAGAATGCACTCAGGCCTTGGGCATATGATGCAAGTAGATGTGGTAGAAGGATTAAAAATTTTTTTTTGAATCCCCAAAAGGTTTTTCCAGTAACATTAGGTGCCAAAGGGATATATATAGTAAAAGCACAAGGAATTTACAAGAGGTTTAAAGAATTTTACAAAAATGACCTGGGACCAAAATGGAAACAATGTAATGATGAGCATTATGTCCATAAAAAGTGAGCCCAAGGCAGCTTTAGTGCCACCCAACATAGGACTCAAGTATCAAATGTAGAGCATTGAAAAGTGCTTTGGAACAAGGATCACAAACTGAAATATGGTGAGATGGGCAAGGAATTGGCCATATGTTGTTTAGGAGGTATAATACGAGCCATGACACCACAATTGTTGTTTAGGAGGTATAATACGAGCCATGACATCAAAACTTTAAGGAAGAGAATGATGTAAGAGGGGAAGCAGAAACCTACACCACTTTTTATGCATGGGTGCTATTTTAGGCTTTGTCAATGTTCAATTCATTTTGATTGCATCATGTCACCAACTTGTATATTTGCACCGTTGTGTACCAAAAACATATACTACCATCAATTGGTCATTAGAAAAGCATTGCAAGCCACACTTTATTTCATAAGAAGCAAAGATGTTCGTAAATGGTGGGACTTAGGACAACCTTAAGCCAATGAAGAGGGGTAAAGGAAAAAGATATTGGAGTGATAATTTGGTTAGAGCACATAATCCTTAGGAAAAACAAGTTTAAAATGTACAACATGATAAGGATTTATTGGCTTTTTTTGTTTAATAAAATGGTGGTCAACGAGGCTGTCCATTAATTGCTGAGCAACTGTGTAGGTGGAAAGTAATGTTAGTCCATATATGAACATGATGTTAGGTTCACTAGATTGCGAATCACTGAATGCATTTTCCAAGATCAATTTTTTATAAAGATGATGCAAATATAGATTAATTATACATGGAGAGATGTAGATTAGTTTGAGATGTTTAAAGATTTGCATAATCTTTATGCCAAAGCATTTGAACCTCTGTAATAGGCATAAATTCTTTTTAAAAATTGGTGAGAGCAATCAACTTATTGATTTATTTTGAAAAAACATTTTATTTATTTATTTAAATAATCATTTTATTATGAAATTATATATATAAATGTCAACATTATACAAGCTTATTGTAATAAAAATATTGAAAAATATTTAATGTAATTTTTATTAAAAATAACAATTTTATCAAATCCAGCACTATCGCGTAGTAGACCTTGGCGAACGTCCCTTGGCCCAATAGGTGCCCTAATTCGTACCTCCCCATCAGAATAATGGATTTCGTTTCCATCTATGCGAAGATGCAAGAAAAAACCACAAATTCGTGTGGGTCAAAGCTGCTATTTAACAGCTTCCTGTCCGATTTCTAATCCGAGACCTTGTTCCACAATATGCGCTTCATTCCAAGACCACTGAGTGTTTCTGCTGATCTTATGCCTCTGCACTTTGCGCACGAGCTGTTCTAGAGCTCGACCACTCATGGCATAGACATTCTGCAAGCGCATCTTAGACAGTGTAGTATAACTCAGACAGCCAGAAGATTTCTTTGTAAATGGCTGATAATGAATACTTTTCATAATGCAACATTAATTGTGAACACTGGACAGTGAATACTTTTTGCAATGGACATCAGTTGTAAGCACTTCATATAAAAGCATGGATATTTATTATTAGATCTGAAGCATCCAATATTATATATAACACGACATTAATTGTTTAATTGTTTAGCTCATAGATAATTCCATGCTACAAAATGCATTAATTGTTTTGCCGATGGATAATTTCATGCTACACAATGCTTGATTTCTTTCCAATGGTAATGAGTACTCTTTGTAAATTGCTTTGCTCTCAACAGAGATGGCCAGCGTTACTATTCTTATTTGTATTCGTACTCAATGTCAATACTGAACAACTTTTTTTTCTAGTGTCTTAATCTTTTTTTTTCTTTAAAGAAAAGATAATATACATATAGAAATTTAACCATGCATATACTACTCAGAATCTCAGTAGCTGAGAGATCTAAGTGAGCACTGCAGTATTCTTATTAGCTTATGAGTTTTGTTCAGTGGTAACGAATACCCTTCTTAATAACAACATTAATTGTGAACATCATTGCAATGCAGTATCATTTATGGTGGCCAAATTGCTTTGCTGTCAAAATTGATTGGTAGCATTGCTATTCATATTCGTACTCATATAATGATCAACTTAAGTAACAACGTTTTTTTTCTTAATATCGTAATTACTAAGTAAGTTAAGAGTTAATATTGTAATTACTAAGTTAATTAAGTTAGTAAGATAAAAGTTGTAAGTTAAGTTTAGGTAAAGCAAACCTTTAAAACATGTTAGTTATGTAAAACAGCTTGAGATCAAAACTCTCTACTATACTGTCTAACAAGTCAGAAAAGCATTACAACAAACAAAAACAAAAAAATTAAAAATTGTAAAGCATTTAGTATATTTTAAAGATAACTTGCACATAGAAATTTAACCATACATATATTGCTCAGAATACAAAAATTGTAAAGCATTTACTATATTTTAAAGATAACTTGCACGTAGAAATTTAACCATACCTATACGGCTCAGAGAATTGCAGGAGTTGAGAGATCCAAGTGCTAATGCTATCAACATTGATTGATTGTAAGTAGCATTGCTCTGTGGAAACATTGTTACCGCGTCTCATTTTGATTGCCCAACCAATGTTTACCACGTATTTTGGAGAAGTTTCATTTGTTGTGGTTGCGTGTTTGTTGTCTCTGTGTTCATTCCCTGTACCTCCACTGCAACATATAATTTTTGAACATACCATGCAAACGTCTAACACATTTATTGACTATGTTGACATACTACTGGTCGATTGAGAATGCCAGAAACGGCTCACTACACGACGCTCTTAGATAGAAATGTAAAACAAGTTGCCTCTGCGTTCATTCCCTGTACCTCCACTGCAACATATAATTTTTGAACATACCATGCAAACGTCTAACACATTTATCGACTATGTTGACATACTACTGGCGATTGAGAATGCCAGAAACGACAAACTACACGACGCTCTTAGATATAAATGTAAAACAAGTTGCCTTTGCATTCATTTCCTTAACATACCATGCAAACGTCTAACACATTTATCAACTATGTTGACATACTACTAGCGATTGAGAATGCCAAAAATGACTCACTACACAACGCTCTTAGATAGAAATGTAAAACAAATTGCCTCTACGTTCATTCTCTGTACCTCCACTGCAACATATAACTTTTGAACGTACCGTGAAAACGTCTAACACATTTATCGACTATGTTGACATACTACTGGCGATTGAGAATGCCAGAAACGACTCACTACATGACGCTCTTAGATAGAAATGTAAAACAAGTTGCCTTTGCGTTCATTCCCTATACCTCCACTGCAACATATAATTTTTGAACATACCATGCAAACGTCTAACACATTTATCGACTATGTTAACATACTATTGGCGATTGAGAATGCCAGAAATGTTAGCCAAAACCAAGCCGACTAAACTTGAGTTTAGAGCTCAGTCGATATTAAATTTTAATTTTCACTTTTCACGTCGACCACTTTTTTCTTTTTGTACTTGTCGGTGAAACTCGTCTATCTCCCGACTAGACAAGTTTATAAATTTTAGTCGATCTTACTACTCGACTAAATTTACTTCGACTTACTTGTCGGTTCTACCGACTGATTTTACCTCGACCACTTGTCACATCGACCAAGTCGGCTGACTTCTTCTCTTCGACCAAGTCGGTTGCTTCGACCAAGTCAGCTACTTCAACCAAGTCGGTTCACCTCAGTCAACTGACTCAACCGACCACTCAAGTCGGTTCACTTTGGTCGAAATCTACAGAGTAAGTTTCTTAGTCTAAAAACTTAAGAAATTACAAATGCTTTTCACCTGTGAGTAAGATGAAGTAAAATAGACACATTAAAAAATCCAAATAACTTATAAAAACATATGCCCAAGTATGTAAGAAGACTTGAGTCGACCAATGTGCCGTAAAACCTGGAACTTTCACGCGGTGAGATTTTTATGGGTTCTTTGATCTTTCACTTAACAGTAATTGTAAAAGACATTTACAGAAGTAAATTTGAAAGTATGTGGGGCCAAATAATCATGCATTCAACCATAAACTATTTCATATATTTAACTATGCGGAAATAACAAAGTATGACAAACTTGTCGGTTACAAATTGGTCGGTCTAGACTTGTCGGTCTACAGAGCTTCAGCTCTTCGACTAAATCACATACATAGAAGCTTGAGCTTCGAATTCTCTTTTCTCACCCAGAGTTCTCTCTACTGTCTAATGTCTGTAATCTGATTTACAATTTGCTTCTTCTATTTATAGCCAACCTGAAGATTGCTTCTACATTGGCCGATTGACTCACCATTAAAGACTGTAATAACTATCTACCTAACAACTTAGCTTTAGAAATAAATTCGACTGGTTTACATTGCCTACTCGTGGACTCTTCCTTCTCATCAGACTGACACACAAGATCTTGACTTGTACAGACTCTGACAGAGTCGGATGAGAGTCAGGTACAGATCTGCGAGTAATTACATTTTTTCCAACACTCCCCCTTAATTATGAGTAGATGGAGATTTTTTAAAACAAAATTTACAAAATGTTTCAAAGCTTAGACATGCTCTGTTTATGACAGTGTTCATTGTGGAGAACTTGTCATTCCAAGATAACTATGTAGATACTGGAATGTGTCCTTTGCCAATGGCTTTGTGAAGATGTCGGCAAGTTGGTTTTCAGACCTATAAAATTCCAAACAAATTTCTTTGTCGTTCACCAACTCTCTTATAAAATGAAACCTTGTGTCAATGTGCTTGGTTCTCTTGTGAAACACATGATTCTTTGATAATGCAATGGCTGAATTGTTGTCGCAGAAGATTGTTGTCGGTTCTTGATGGTTCTGTGACAAGTCTTTTAAGACTCTCCTCATCCAAACAGCTTGACATGCAACACTTGTTGCTGCAGCATACTCTGCTTCAGCTGACGATAGAGTTACTATGGGTTGTTTCTTTGAAGCCCATGAAACAACACCTGTACCAAAATGAAATGTGTACCCAAATGTGCTTTTCCTGTCATCTATGCTGTCTCCATTGTCACTGTCAGTGTAACCAATGAGTTTAAAATTTTATGAGGTTGAATACATAATACCAAGGTCTTTTGTGCCACTTACATACCTCAAAATTCTTTTACCTACTTGCCAATGTGAGTCTTTTGGTGACTCCATGAACCTTGAAATCAGACTTACTCCATACATAATGTCTGGTCTTGTTGCTGTCAAATACCTAAGGCTGCCAACAAGCCTTTTGAACAGCATAGGATCTACAGTGGATCCTTCATCATCCTTGCTCAATTTTCAACCTGTTATTACTGGTGTTGGGGCTGTCTTGCAATTAGACATGTTAAACCTTTCTAAAACTTCACTTGCATACTTAGACTGTGATATAAAGATACCACTTTCAGACTGCTGAACTTCAATGCCCAAAAAAAACTTCATAAGCCCCAGATCAATCATTTCAAATTCACTTTCCATGACTACTTTAAAATTTGCTATGCCATAATCACCAGTAAATATTAAATCATCTACATATAGGCAGACAATTAACATCTTACCTTGCTCATCGACTTTGGTGTACAAATTCAGTTCACTTTCACTTCTGTGAAATCCATTTTCAATGAGATAGGAATCCATCCGACTGTACCAAGCTCTAGGAGCTTGCTTCAAACCATATAATGCCTTTTTCGGCCTGTACACTTTATGTTCTTGACCTGGAACTTCATAACCTTGTGGCTGCTCCACATATACTTCCTCTTCTAGATAGCCATTTAAAAATGCCTACTTGACATCCATTTGATGAACATGCCATTTGTTTTGTGCAGCAATGGCCAAAATTGTTCTGACTGTATCCATCCGTGCAACAAGTGCAAACGTTTCATTGAATTCATTGCCAGGTTGCTGTGTGAACCCTCTTGCTACCATTCTTTCCTTGTGCTTTTGCACATTCCCATCAACATCTTGCTTTGTCTTGTAAATCCATTTGACACTGATTACATCTTTGTCTGTTGGTACATCAACCAGTTCCCATGTCTGGTTTTTCTCAATGCATTCTATTTCTTCATCCATGGCTTGTGCCCATACTTCTTCTTCAATAGCTTCTTCAAATGTTAGTGGATCATATATATGTGCAAATAATGCAAAGAGAGAGAATGAATTAGGTGTACCAGCTTCATATATCTCTCGCAAACTTCTTGTCTTCATTGGTTCTGTCGATGTCGACCTCGACGAAATGCTTGATGGAGTCTGCTGTCCTCTTGGTGTACTTGTCGGTGTAGCTTGAGCTACTACTTGTGTCGATGGTCCTTGTGCTGAACCATGTCTTGGTGCCATAGGAGTCGACGGTACTCCGACCGGTTGACTTACATGTGGTATTTGAACCACTTCCTCTTCCATATCATCATTGTCGACGTTCAACACAATATTGACATTTATGTCGACGATGTCATCCCATGATTTGTTCTCGACAAATTGAACATCTCGACTGATTATCACTTTCCTTGCGATAGGATCATACAGCTTGTATGCTTTTGTGTCTTCTGAATAGCAGACAAAAATACATTTATGTCCCTTCTTGTCTAGCTTCCTTCTCAGCTCATCTGGAACATGAGCATATGCAACACAACCAAAAACTTTTAAATGTGAAACACTATGATTCATACATGTCCATGCTTCTTGGGGAACTTTGTTCTTCACACTCTTTGTCAGGCACTAGTTCATAATGTATACGACAATTGCGACTACTTCTCCCCAATACTCATTTGGCAAATGCTTGGCTGCCAACATGCTGCGTGCCATCTCCATGATGGTTCTGTTCTTTCTTTCGGCTATACCGTTCTGCTGAGGTGTATACCGTGCTGTGAATTTTTTCTGTATGCCATGGGTCTTGCAAAAATTCAGAAATTCATTTGAAACATATTCACCTCCTCTGTCGGTCCTTAAGATCTTGATGCGGTGACCACTCTGGTTCTCCACAAGTGCCTTGAACTACTGAAAATAACCAAATGCATCAAATTTATATTTCAAGAAATATACCCATGTTTTTCTTGAGTAGTCATCAATAAAGGTTAGAAAATACTTGCAGCCACCAATGGATGATGTCTGCATTGGACCACAGATGTCAGAGTGCACAATTTCAAGTGGTGTGCGTGCTCTATAGGACTTTCCGACTAGAAATGTCTCTTTGTGCTGCATGCCAAAAATGCAGCCTTCACAGACCCTCTCTGGTATGTCGATCAATGGTAATCCCTTCACCATATTCTTTGTGTGCAGTAGCTTCAGCCCACCAAAATTCAGATGTCCAAATCTGAAATGCCACAACCAGGATTCATCCTGAACTTCTGTCTGAAATGCAGCTTGCAAATTAGTGTTGCAATTTTCTCTCTTGTCGAGTAGCTCGACTGTTTCTTCACTTTCTGCCTTGAATGAAGCTCCTAAGTTTGTCTTCCCTTTTATGTCGAGAACTATCCTCAATGGAAACAAGCGGTTGCTTGTCATTGGCACTTTTGCTATCAGCTGGTCGCTTGGACGCTTGTCTTTGATCACACAGTGTTCATCTTCCATGTTGACTCTGTAGCCTTTTGGTTAAAACTGTCCAATGCTTAACAAATTATGTTTCGGACCTTCGACATGATAGATATCAGGGATATACTTACTCTCCCCCTATTTGGTTAGAATATCAACAGTGCCTTTTCCTAAGATAGAAACTTGGACATTGTTTCCAAGTGTAACATCAGTTTTAACTGAAGTGTCTAGACTGGAAAACAGATTTAAATTACCTGTCATATGGTTGTTGCATCCTAAATCTAAGTACCATATGTCATGTGGACTTTCTTGAACAACATTGCATTCGACTGGAGATGTCGATGCCATTAACATTGCACTTGTCGAAGTGTCGGTGCTAGTGGACTGACTTGGGCTTTGCCTTCCTTGGTCATATTGCTTCTTCTTGCATTCATATGCATAATGACCAAACTTCTTACAGTAATGACATTGAATTTTTGATTTATCAAACCTCTGGCCACTTGGCTGACTTGGGTTCTAGTTATGTCCTCTGCCACCGACATTTGCAGGACTTCTACCTCGTCCTCTTCTTGAAGAACTTCTTCCTCTACCTCTGAAGTTGTTTCTCCCCCTGCCTCTACCATGACTTATGGATGATTGTGTTGCAAATGCACCTGCCAATGATGTATGTGATCTGCTGAGTCTGTGTTCATGATTGATGAGTGAAGCTTGCAACTCATCAATGGTAAATGTCGACATGTTTGTGTGTTCCTCTAAGGTCACAACCAAATTTTCAAATCTTGGGGGAAGACTTCTGAGAATTTTTTCAACAACCCTTTGGTATGCAATGGGTTCGCCATGAGATTTCAGTTGGTTTATCAACCCAACAACTCTGGTGTAGAATGTGTCCACATTCTCTGAATCTTTCATGGATAGAGATTCAAAATCTCTTCTCAGAATCTGTAGCTTGGATGTCTTTACCTTATCCAAACCTTGATAGGCAGTCTCCAATGTATCCCATGCTTCCTTAGCATTAGTCTTTGATGCTATTCTCGGGAGTATGCTCTCATGCATAGCTTGATATATGAAAAACATAGCTTTTCCATCTTTCTTCCTCTATTCGCTCAAGACATCTTTCTCAGCCTGTGTGAGATTGTTATATGATGTCATGTCTGCTGGTTCTGCATAACCATACTGGACTATCTCCCAGACATCTTGACCTTTGAATAAAACCTTCATTGTTAAAGACCAATATTCATAATTCTTTCCTGTAAAGATCGGAGTTTGCAATGAACCAGAAGTGCAAGCCATTTTAATTTTTTAATTAAATTTCCTTAGAAAATTAATTTCCACCTTTTAAGACAAGATTTCTTTCCTAAATCTTGGGTTGATATAAACCTTACTCTGATATAAAACCTTGCTATGATATAAACCTTGCTCTGATACCAGTTAGCCAAAACCAAGCTGACTAAACTTGAGTTTAGGGCTCAGTCGATATTAAATTTTAATTTTCACTTTTCACGTTGACCACTTTTTTCTTTTTACTTGTCAGTGAAACTTGTCTATCTCTCGACTAAACAAGTTTATAAATTTTAGTCGGTCTTACTACTTGACTAAATTTACTTCGACTTACTTGTCGGTTCTACTGACTGATTTTACCTCGACCACTTGTCACATCGACCAAGTCGGCTGACTTCTTCTCTTCGAAAAAGTCGGCTGCTTCGACCAAGTCGGTTCACCTCAGTCGGCTGACTCAACCGACCACTCAAGTCGGTTCACTTTGGTCGAAATCTACAGAGTAAGTTTCTTAGTCTAAAGACTTAAGAAATTACAAATGCTTTTCACCTGTGAGTAAGATGAAGTAAAATAGACACATTAACAAATCCAAATAACTTATAAAAACATATGCCCAAATATGTAGGAAGACTTGAGTCAACCAATGTGCCGTAAAACTTGGAACTTTCACGCGGTGAGATTTTTATGGGTTCTTTGATCTTTCACTTAACAGTAATTGTAAAAGACATTTAGAGAAGTAAATTTGGAAATATGTGCGGCCAAATAATCATGCATTCAACCGTAAACTATTTCATATATTTAACTATGCAGAAATAACAAAGTATTACAAACTGGTCGGTCCAGCCTTGTCGGTCTATAGAGCTTCGGCTCTTCAACTAAATCACATACACAGAAGCTTGAGCTTCGACTTCTCTTTTCTCACCCGGAGTTCTCTCTACTGTCTAATGTCTGTAAACTGATTTACAATTTGCTTCTTTTATTTATAGGAAACCTGAAGATTGCTTCTACATGGGCTGACTGACTCACCATTAAAGACTGTAATAACTATCTACCTAACAACTTAGCTTCATAAATAAATTCAACTGGTTTACATTGCCTACTCGTGGACTCTTCCTTCTTGTCAGACTGACAGACAAGATCTTGACTTGTACAAACTCTGACAGAGTTGGCTGAGAGTCAGGTACAGATCTGCGAGTAATTACATTTTTTCCAACAAGAAATGGCTCACTACACGATGCTCTTAGATAGAAATGTAAAACAAGTTGCCTCTGCATTCATTCCCTGTACCTCCACTACAACATATAATTTTTGAACATACCATGCAAATGTCTAACACATTTATCGACTATGTTAACATACTACTGGCGATTGAGAATTCCAGAAACGGCTCACTACATGATGCTCTTAGACAGAAATGTAAAACAAGTTGCGTCCGACATGTCTAGGGTTCTTCAGGTAGAGATTGGAGCAAATGAAATGGTTGGAAGGAATGAGTCGAGCTTCAATTTATTTTCCAAAGAGTTCGCAAGGCGACACAGGTGGCATTTGGTGGGGACTACAAGCACATGGTTTCTATTTGACATCGCGTTTTATAGCCAAAATATTTTTCAAAAGGACATATTCACGGTGGTAGGGTGGCTTCCCCTGCCAAAACAATGAACGCCATCGATGAAGTTTATCGAATTTTGTCCGTCGTTCTGTATTCATTGCTACAATCATCTTTCTGGGAATGTTGTTTTTCTATGGAAAGTCATGAGCCCAAGTGTATATTAATGAAATAATATTGCCTTCTGTGGTGACTGTCATGGGCATCAAATCGTGTGAAGCAGCTTGCTTTCAGATTCCCTGAGAATGCAACCACAAGTGGAGGTGCACCATTTTGGTCTGCTCCCAAGTGGTTTCCAAATCCCCTGGACTTTACTTCCCATGATCCCAGTCATATTTCCCTAACTCTTACAGCCTCAATTTTAAGAGCTAATACATATGGCATTCCCATTCTTGGTTCGGCTTCAATTTCGAAGAGATTAGCAGAAAATGGTTTTTGCAGGAATCCTCATGTCGCCTGGCAGTGGAGTTTTTGTTGCCACAAAAGACGAATGGAAGAAGGATTCTCTCTATTTGGAATCCTCCTCCCAACACCACCTCTCTCTCCAGATGCCTGGAGTAACTTTCAAACACATTCACGCTCACATGCAACTTGAAGCTCATCAGAAATAGAAATTCCATCTCCATTCTATTTATTTCTTCACTGCTCACGCCTCCCACTCTTGCTTAATATGAATTCCTGTAATTCCTGTTCACAAATCGAAATTAAAATCACCATGATCATAATAAGGGTTCAAATTAAAACAACAAATCGGAGATCATGAAGGACATTGGATTAGATAATTAAAAGATTATAGGTCTTTGAGGAACTTGGAGGCAACCATGATGCTGGTGATGAGTAGCCTGTGGACGTTAACATACATAATACGTGGAGGCAATTGAATGAGGCAATCGATGTAAGCATAGGCTACCACCAACACGAAAGAGCTATAGTGAACATACTTTAAAATCCTCTCCAGATACCGCTCTACGCACATGTCTTTGGAAAATGTAATTACTCGCAGATATGTACCTGACTCTCAGCCGACTCTGTCAGAGTCTGTACAAGTCAAGATCTTGTCTGTCAGTCTGGCAAGATGGAACAGTCCACGATTTAGCAATGTAATCCAGTCGAATTTATTTCTGAAGCTAAGTTGTTAGGTAGATAGTTATTACAGTCTTTAATGGTGAGTCAGTCGACCCATCTAGAAGCAATCTTCAAGTTGCCTATAAATAGAAGAAGAAATTGTAAATCAGTCTACAGAGATAGACACAAGAGACACAATAGAGAGACAGAGGAACTCAGGGTGAGAAAAGAGAAGTCGAAGCTCAAGCTTCTATGTAAGTGATTCAGTCGAAGAGCTGAAGCTCTGTAAAAGGACAAGTTTGGACCGACAAGTCTGGACCGACAAGTTTAGACTGACAAGTCTGGATTGACAAGTTTGTAATACTTTGTTATTTCCGCATAGTTAAATATATGAAATAGTTTATGGTTGAATGCATGATTATTTGGCTGCACATATTTCTAGATTTACTTGGGTAAATGTCTTTTACAATTACTATTAAGTGAAAGATCAAAGAACCCATAAATTTCTCACCGCGTGAAAGTTCCAGGTTTTACGCCACATTGGTCGACTCAAGTCTTCCTACATATTTGGGCATATGTTTTAATAAGTTATTTGGATTTGTAAATGTGTCTATTTTACTTCATTTTACTCACAGGTGAAAAGCATTTGTAATTTCTTAAGTCTTTAGACTAAGAAACCTACTCTGTAGATTTCGACCAAAGTGAACCGACTTGAGTGGTCGGTTGAGTTAGCCGACTGAGGTGAGCCAACTTGGTCGAAGAGGTCAGCCGACTTGGTCAAAGAGAAGAAGTCAGTCGACTTGGTCAATGTGACAAGTGGTCGAGGTAAATCAGTCGGTAGAACCGACAAGTTAGTCGAAGTAAATTTAGTCAAGTAGAAAGACCGACTAAAATTTATAAACTTGTCTAGTCGGGAGATAGACAAGTTTCACCGACAAGTGAAAAAGAAAAAGAGGTCGGTGTGAAAAGTGAAAATTAAATTTTAATATCGACTGAGCCCTAAACTCAAGTTTAGTTGGCTTGGTTTTGGCTCACTGGTATCAGAGCAAGGTTTATATCAGCCCAATATTTAGGAAAGAAATCTTGTCTTAAAAGGTGGAAATTTAATTTTCTAAGGAAAGTTAATTAAAAATTAAAATGGCTTCCACTTGTGGTTCATTGCAAACTCCAATCTTTACATGAAAGAATTATGAATATTGGTCTTTAAAAATGAAGGCTTTATTCAGAGGTCAAGATGTCTGAGAGATAGTCCAGTATGGTTATGCAGAACCAGGAAACATGACAGCATATAACCGTTCTCACATAGGCTGAGAAAGATGTCTTGAGAGAACAGAGAAAGAAAGATGGAAAATCTCTATTTTTCATACATCAAGCTATGCATGAGAGCATACTCCCAAGAATAGCAGCAAAGACTAATGCTAAGGAAGCATGGGATACATTGGAGACTGCCTATCAATGTTTGGATAAGGTAAAGACATCCAAGCTGCAGATTCTGAGAAGAGATTTTGAATCTCTGTCCATGAAAGATTCAGAGAATGTAGACACATTCTACACCAGAGTTGTTGGGTTGATAAACCAATTGAAATCTCATGGAGAACCCATAGCAGACCAAAGGGTTGTTGAAAAAATTCTCAGAAGTCTTCCCCCAAGATTTGAAAACTTGGTTGTGACCTTAGAGGAACACACAGACATGACGACATTTACCATTGATGAGTTGCAAACTTGACTCATCAATCATGAACACAGAATCAGCAGAACACAGACAGCATTGGAAGGTGCATTTGCAGCACAGTCATCCATAAGCTATGGTAGAGGCAGGGGGGGAAACAACTTTAGAGGCAGAGGAAGAAGTTCTTCAAGAAGAGGACGAGGCAAAATTCCTGCAAATGTCGATGGCAGAGGAGATAACCAGAACCCAAGTCAGCCAAGTGGCCAGAGATTTGATAAATCAAAAATTCAATGTCATTACTGTAAGAAGTTTGGTCATTATGCATATGAATCCAGGAAGAAACAATATGACCAAGGAAGGAAAATCCCAAGTCAGTCGACCAGCATCGACACTTCGACAAGTACAATGTTAATGGCATCAACATCTCCACTTGAATGCAATGTTGTTCAAGAAAGTCTACATGACATATGGTACTTAGATTCAGGATGCAACAACCACATGACTGGTAACTTAAATTTATTTTCTAGTCTAGACAATTCAGTTAAAACTGATGTTACACTTGGAAACAATGTCCAAGTTACTGTCTTAGGAAAAGGCACTATTGATATTCTAACCAAACAGGGGGAGAGTAAGTATATCCCTGATATCTATCATGTCGAAGGTCTAAAACATAATTTGTTAAGCATTGGACAGTTGTTACAAAAAGGCTACAGAGTCTACATGGAAGATGAACACTGTGTGATCAAAGACAAGCGTCCAAGCAACCAGCTGATAGCAAAAGTGCCAATGACAAGCGATCGCTTGTTTCCATTGAGGATAGTTCTCGACATAAAAGGGAAGGCAAACACAGGAGCTGCATTCAAGGCAAAAATTGAAGAAACAGTCGAGCTCCTCGACAAGAGAGAAAACTACAGCGCTAATTTGCAAGTTGCATTTCAGACAGAAGTTCAGGTTGAATCCTGGTTGTGGCATTTCAGATTTGGACATCTGAATTTTGGTGGGATGAAGCTACTGCACATATAGAATATGGTGAAGGGATTACCATTGATCAACAGACTAGAGAGGGTTTGTGAAGGCTGCATTTTTGGCAAGCAGCACAGAAAGACATTTCCAGTTGAAAAGTCCTATAGAGCACGCACACCACTTGAAATTGTGCACTCTAACATTTGTGGTCCAATGCAGACATCATCCATTGGTGGCTGCAAGTATTTTCTAACTTTTATTGATGACTACTCAAGAAAAACATGGGTATATTTCCTGAAACATAAATCTGATGCATTTGGTTATTTTCAGCAATTTAAGGCACTTGTGGAGAACGAGAGTGGTCACCGCATCAAGATCTTAAGGACCGACAGAGGAGGTGAATATGTTTCAAATGAATTTCTGAATTTTTGCAAGACCCATGGCATACAAAAACAATTCACTGCACGGTATACACCTCAGCAGAACGTTATTGCCGAAAGAAAAAACAGAACCATCATGGAGATGGCACACAGCATGTTGGCAGCCAAGCATTTTCCAAATGATTATTAGGGTGAAGCAGTCACAACTACTGTTTACATTATGAACCGGTGTTCGACAAAGAGTGTGAAGAACAAAGTTCCCCAAGAAGCATGGACAGGTATGAATCATAGTGTCTCACATTTAAAAGTTTTTGGTTATGTTGCATATGCTCATGTTCCAGATGAGCTGAGAAGGAAGCTAGACAAGAAGGGACAGAAATGTATTTTTGTCGGCTATTTAGAAGACACAAAAGCATACAAGCTGTATGATCCCGTCACAAGGAAAGTGATAATCAGTCGGGATGTTCAATTTTTCGAGAACGAATCATGGGATGGAACCGTCGACATAAATGTCAAGATTGTGTTGAACGTCGACAATGATGATATGGAAGAGGAAGTTGTTCAAATACCACATGTAAGTCAACCAGTTGCAGCACCGTCGACTCCCATGACACCAAGACATGGTTAAGCACAAGGACCATCGACACAAGTAGCGGTTCAAGCTACACCGACAAGCACACCAAGAGGACAGCAAACTCCATCAAGCATTTCTTTGAGGTCGACATCAACAGAACCGGTGAAGACAAGAAGTCTGCGGGAGATATATGAAGCTGGTACACCTAATTCATTCTCTCTCTTTGCATTATTTTCCCCTATATATGATCCACTAACATTTGAAGAAGCTGTTGAAGAAGAAGTATGGGCACAAGCCATGGATGAAGAAATAGAATGCATTGAGAAAAACCAGACATGGGAACTGGTTTATGTACCAAAAGACAAGGATGTAATTGGTGTCAAATGGATTTATAAGACAAAGCAAGATGCTGATGGGAATGTGCAAAAGCACAAGGCAAGAATGGTAGCAAGAGGGTTCACACAACAATCTGGCATCGATTTCAATGAAACGTTTGCACCTGTTGCACGCATGGATACAGTCAAAACAATTTTGGCCATTGCTGCACAAAACAAATGGCATGTTCATCAAATGGATGTCAAGTCAGCATTCTTAAATGGCTATCTAGAAGAGGAAGTATATGTGGAACAACCACAAGGGTATGAAGTTCCAAGTCAAGAGCACAAAGTGTACAGGCTGAAAAAGGCATTGTATGGTTTGAAGCAAGCTCCTAGAGCTTGGTACAGTCAAATTGATTCCTATCTCATTGAAAATGGATTTCACAGAAGTGAAAGTGAACCGACTTTGTACACCAAAGTCGATGAGCAAGGTAAGATGATACTTTTCTACTTGTATGTAGATGATTTAATATTTACTGGTGATTATGGCATAGCAGATTTTGAAACAATCATGGAAAGTGAATTTGAAATGACCGATCTGGGGCTTATGAAGTTTTTTCTGGGCATTGAAGTTCAGTAATCTGAAAGTGGTACCTTTATATGATAGTATAAGTATGCAAGTGAAGTTTTAAAAATATTTAACATGTCTAACTGCAAGACAGCCCCAACACCAGTAATAACAGGTTTAAAATTGAGCAAGGATGATGAAGGATCCACTGTTGATCCTACACTATTCAAAAGGATTGTTGGCAGCCTTATGTATTTGACAGCAACAAGACCAGGCATCATGTATGGAGTAACTCTGATCTCAAGGTTCATGGAGTCACCAAAAGACTCACAATGGCAAGCAGGTAAAAGAATTCTGAGGTACATGTAAGTGGCACAAAAGACCTTGGTATTATGTATTCAACCTCATAAAATTTTAAACTCTTTGGTTACACTGACAATGATAATGGAGGTAGCATAGATGACAGGAAAATCACATCTGGGTACACATTTCATTTTGGTACAGGTGTTGTTTCATGGGCTTCAAAGAAACAACCCATAGTAACTCTATCTTCAGCTGAAGTAGAGTATGTTGCAGCGACAAGTGCTGCATGTCAAGCTGTCTGGATGAGGAGAGTCTTAAAATACTTGTCACAGAACCATCAAGAACCGACAACCATCTTCTGCGACAACAATTCAGCCATAACATTATCAAAGAATCATGTGTTTCACAAGAGAAACAAGCACATCGACACAAGGTTTCATTTTATAAGAGAGTTGGAGAACGACAAGGAAATTTGTTTCGAATTTTGCAGGTCTGAAGACCAACTTGCCGACATCTTCACAAAGCCATTGCAAAGGATACTTTTCAGTATCTGCGTAATTATCTTGGAATGATAAGTTCTCCACAGTGTACTCTATCATAAACAGAGCATGTCTAAGCTCTGAAACATTTTGTAAATTTTGTTTTAAAAATCCCCATCTGCTTATAATGAAGGGAGAGTGTTGGAAAATGTAATTACTATATGTACCTGACTCTCAGCCAACTCTGTCAGAGTCTGTGCAAGTCAAGATCTTGTTTGTTAGTTTGACAAGAGGGAAGAGTCCACAATTCGGCAATGTAATCCAGTCGAATTTATTTCTGAAGCTAAGTTGTTAGGTAGATAGTTATTATAGTCTTTAATGGTGAGTCAGTCGGCCCATGTAGAAGCAATCTTCAAGTTGTCTATAAATAGAAGAAGCAAATTGTAAATCAGTTTACAGAGACAGACACAAGAGACACAATAGAGAGATAGAGGAACTCAGGGTGAGAAAAGAGAAGTCAAAGCTCAAGCTTCTGTGTAAGTGATTCAGTCGAAGGGCTGAAGCTCTGTAAAAGGACAAGTCTGGATCGACAAGTCTGGACTGACAATTTTGTAATACTTTGTTATTTCCGCATAGTTAAATATATGAATAGTTTATGGTTGAATGCATGATTATTTGGCCACAAATATTTCCAGATTTACTTGGGCAAATGTCTTTTACAATTACTGTTAAGTGAAAGATCAAAGAACCCATAAATTTCTCACACGTGAAAGTTCCAGGTTTTACGCCACATTGGTCGACTCAAGTCTTCCTACATATTTGGGCATATGTTTTTATAAGTTATTTGGATTTGTAAATGTGTCTATTTTACTTCATTTTACTCATAAGTGAAAAGCATTTGTAATTTCTTAAGTCTTTAGACTAAGAAACCTACTCTGTAGATTTCGACCAAAGTGAACCAACTTGAGTGGTCGGTTGAGTCAACTGACTGAGGTGAGCCGACTTGGTCGAAGACGTCAGCCGACTTGGTCGAAGAGAAGAGGTCAGCCGACTTGGTTGAAGAGAAGAAGTCAGTCGACTCGGTCGATGTGACAAGTGGTCGAGGTAAAATCAGTTGGTAGAACCGACAAGTTAGTCGAAGTAAATTTAGTTGAGTGGAAAGACCGACTAAAATTTATAAACTTGTCTAGTCAGGAGATAGACAAGTTTCACCGACAAGTGAAAAAGAAAAAGAGGTCGCCGTGAAAAGTGAAAATTAAATTTTAATATCGCTTGAGCCCTAAACTCAAGTTTAGTCGGCTTGGTTTTGGCTAACATCTGGCACTTGCACACCGTCGAACACGTGGTATCTCGGAGGCAAAGAAGCTGGGTTGTAAGAAGCCACAAGCCTCTCGTTTCTCGCGCGAGTCCGCTCCACCAGAGATGACAACACTGACATAACCGTGGGGACCGGGGAGAATGATGGCTCTACATCTTCACATTCACATTGAAGAGAAAAGAGATATGATCTCATTTTTCAATAACGCTCTCTGCCATTGCCCTTAATTCCCGCTGAAAGTATTTTTGACATAGGAACTTTGTGTGGCGAACTGCCATTTGCTGGCTGCCTGAGAAATGGATGCCATGGATGCAACAGGGGTAGGTTGAATGTGGAAGAATCCTTTGTTGCATGTGAAATACTCGAAATGGTTGGAGATTCAATCCAAAAATAGAACACTTGCATTTGCATTCCAGTGAGCTTCCAACAGAGCATCGGATGATAAGTGGACAAAGCTATTGACCAAATCTTTCAGGTCTAAACATAGTGAAGAGAGAAGATTGAGCGTCAATTATATATGGTTGAACATAGATAATGTCGGTTCAATCTTCATCCAATTGAAAACTCTGTTGGCAACTTCAATTATGTAGAACTTGAACAATTAAACTCTCAAATTTAAACTAAACATATATCAATTTACACCAACCATAAATGAATAAATCCAATATCAAAATGAAATATCTTCAAGATAATTTATATTTGTATTTGTTTTAATATCATGAAAGGGATTTTAAATATTAACTGATTTTCCAAAAGATTTATTTATAAACCATGTTTAAGTTATTGTTAGGTTTTTTAATTATTTAAAAAAAAAACTTAACATGATATAAAAGGTTTATAAAGTTTTGTATAATTGAGAATATATATTAAAATTTTTAAAAATCATAAGAAATAATAAGAAATAATATAATTTTTATTTTATTTTACTTTAATTAATTCTTTCAAATTTGTTACACATTTTGTAATAAAATATGGTAATTAATTAAGTTAAATAGTATATATGTATTTAGGTTTGGTTTTTTGGTTTTGTAATAAAATATGATAATTAATTAAGTTAAATAGTATATATCTATTTATGTTTGTTTTGTTGGGTTGTGTATTTTGGTATTTATATTTATATATATATATATATTTTTACGAATTGCCTATTGAATTACCATTTATATGCAAATTGTATTTACCAGTCTAGATTCACCTTAAAAATGATCAAATTCTTATAGAAAATTAATATTTCAATGTTTTATTATTTAATATATATATATATATATATATATATATATATATATATATATAAAGAAGAATGGATAATATTTTATTATTTTGTAAATTAATGATGTAGTATTTTAATTATCTAAATTACAAGTTTTTAAGGTTCTAAATAATAAACAAAATATTTTTTCTATTGATATATTAATATTAACATTAGTTTTTAATTGATAAACAAAATACTTAAAATACTTTGTATGCCAACATGCTTGTTGTTATAATAATCAATATTGATATTTTAGAATTTTGAAAACATAACATATTTTTATATTTGTGGGATGTATGTTCTCTAGTTTTTTTTAGTATTTCGTATTGAGCCCAATGAGAACTTGGCAACTATGATTTCAATATAAAAAAATTGTTTAGTGCAATTGGAGAGTTGAGCAATTTGGAAGTCTTGGAGTTGGGAAGCTGGTTGTTGCACACATTGTCGCCTTCCCTATATGACTTAAAAGATATTAAGGAATTGAAGCTCATAATATGTGAGCAATTGAAATGTTTGCCATCTTAGTTGGGTGACTTAAGGAACCTCAAGAAATTGACGATAGAGAATGCAATGAATTGAAATGTTTGTCAACTTCTATGTTGGCTTAGTTGAGTATAGTATGTTTTTTACTGAGATTAGGATTACAATTATTCCTATTGTGTTTAATAATGTCAATCTTTATGAGCTTTTGTGGATAGGCAAAGGTTGGAGTGTATGAAGTGAAAGGGGAGCATGATCTCTTGACACTTGAAAATTGCATAATAGGTTTCTATCATGTTTCATATCAAGTCGTGTTAGCTAATGGGTTAAGTCTATAATTATATTTTAACTTTGATCGTATTAATTTACAAAATATGTTTGTTTGCTTTGTGCTTAAGATAGATTTGATTATATATATATATAAAAGAAACATTTCATGAATAGGGTTTTTAGTAAATGTTTGGATACCTTAGCTAAACAACTATTGAAACATTGGTATCTTTGAGAGATTTCAATGCAATTTTCCCTAAGAAGTTGAAGAGCATACCTCGAGCAATGGGCTAGGTGACAAATCTTTGATTCATAAATGTTAACTGTTGTTCCAAGGTAAAAAAAGAGGAAAGCATCCAACATTGTATGTCATTAAGCCACCGCAACGGGGAGTGACTATACAACGGTCTCCCCGACCCACATAAAAAACATCGGCGAGCAGAAAAACTAAGGACTCTGGAAGCATAGTCCTATTCAAAGCCACAATGACAGGAGATGGATAGACAAAGGGCTCCGCGATAACCGAGAACATCGATGAAATAAACACTAACTGCAGCCTTCGACCACGGAAACCCTACGGTATCGGATGACTGGCTAAAAAAGGAGCCGTAACGGCGAAATTCACACGGACTAAGGGTTCCGCAAAAATATAAAACAACCGCGAAAATCAAACCATCAGCGAAAAATATAACAAACAAAATCGGATGGTTAGTCCACTCAGGAGCCGTAATGGCGGAAAGCAATCAGACTACCGCTTTTGATCAGAGCTATAAAAAATTTCGATAGCGAAAAGGAAAACAATAAACCCAACATCGACGAGGATAAGCCCTAATCCATCGGAACGTTTAATACTAAGCTTTCGCAACGGAGGCTGCATAGGGAACTATGGCTGCGATTCATAGTTCAACAACTTTCGAGAGCGAAAAAAAGAAAAAGAAAAAGAAATCATCCGTAATTCAAAACTTAAGTTCAAATCAGCAGCATCAGCAGACAAAGATATTCATTCAACAATCAACCTCAAAAGATCAAATTCGCAGCAGAGTCAAGCAATTTCAATAAATCTAAGCAAGACAAAAATTAAAATGAGGGTCCCAAATTTTTAGAAATTTGGGAAAATGTTGCAGCTGCAACAGGGTGACACATCTATAGATCATCGGAAGCTTTTTCAACATCTTTGACACATATTCTTCATCTTTAATTTCAGCAGCATCATCATCGTCAGCATTTTGGTCTTCATCAACATCATCATCAATAGTACTTTAACCTTTCGATCAGCAACACTTTGAGGAACATCATGATCAGACTCTGATCTTTTGATCAACAACATCATCATCAGCAACAATCTGAGCATCATCGTCAACACACTCTAATCTTTCGATCAATAACATCATCATCAGCAACAATCTGAGCAACATCATCATCACACTCTGATCTTTCGATTAGCAAAATCATCATCATCATCAATAACCTGCAATCCACAATATGAAGACGAAAGCCTTTGGATCACTTTTGGACTTAAGTCCAGGGATGATACAATCCCACCACATTCTCGACAATCGAAGTCATCGGATACAATTACAGGATAATCAATCCCTGTCACTTTAGGACTAAGTCCAAGGATGATGCAATCCTACCACATTCTCGAGTACCGAAGTCACCGGATCCATTCTGAACAAAAGTTCATGGATGATACAATCCTACCACGTTCTCAAGTACCGAAGTCACCGGATCCATTCTGAACAAAATTTCATGGATGATACAATCCTACCACATTCTCGAGTACTGAAGTCATTGGATCCATTCTAAACAAAATTTCTACTGGATACAATCCTACTACATTCTCGAGGACTGAAGTCACTGGATCACTTTAGAACGAATGTTCAGGGATGATACAATCCTTCTTCTTTCTCGGAGACATAATTCTATGGATCACTTTAGGACAGATGTCCAGGGATGATACACTCCCACTGCAACATCACTGCTCCCCCTTTCGAGGAAGGTCTTTCCGAACAATACTAAGCTTATCTCGAAAGTATTTGAACTTTACCTGGGACAGAGGCTTCGTCAACACATCAACAACTTGTTCACCAATACTCACATACTGGCGCTTTATGGCTCCATTCTGCATCATATCTCAAATGTAGAAATACTGGATTTATATGTGCTTCGACCTATCGTGGAACACTGGGTTCTCTGTCATCTTTATTCAACTTTGGTTATCACATAGAATCACGGCATTATCCAACTCCAGGATGAATAAACCTAACATCAACTTCCGAAGCCATATGGCTTCACAACTAGCAGAGCAAGCTGCTATATATTCTGCTTCAGCCGTGCTAAGAGCAACACTAGACTGTTTCCTACTAAACCATGAAATCATAGCAGATCCTAGACTATAACATCCAGCTGATGTGCTTTTCCTGTCTGATACACTTCCAGCCAAACCTGGATCTATATAGCCATACAATTTGTACTCATGGTTTCCATCATAGTATAGACCAAAGTCTATAGTCCCTTTCAGATATCTCATCACATGTCTTGCAGCTATCAGGCGAACACATCTAGGTTGAACTAGATATTGACTCAAGGTTTTCACAACAAAACAAATGTCTGGTCTGGTATTTGTTAGATACATCAACGACCCAATAATCTGTCTGTATTGAGTCACATCCACTACCTATGACGAGTCATCAGCTAACAAATTCAGGTTGGAATCCATGGGTGTGGCCATGGCTTTGCATTCCAACATATCGAATCTTTTCAATATCTCTACTGCATACTTTCCTGGTTGAGAAAGATTCCTTCTGAAATTTTCCATACTTCTAGACCTGGGAAATAATGCATTAACCCAAGGTCTTTCATCTCAAACTCTTCAGGGAGCTTCTTCTTGCTTTCCACAATCTGTTTCTCATTCTCTGTCAGAAATAAATCATCCACATATAGTAATAGTATGACAAGTTCATCTTCTATAACCTTGTAGTAAAGGTTAGGATCGACTTTACTCTTGGTAAAGTCCAAGCTCATTAGGAAGCTATCTATCCTTCCATACCAAGCTCTAGGAGCCTGCTTCAATCCATACAGGGCCTTCTTCAGTTTGCATACATGATTCCTTCTGTCTTCAACTTCAAATCCTTGTGGTTGTTCTATGTATACTTCTTCTAGAAACACACCATTTAGGAAGGCTGTCTTCACATCCATCCGGTGTAAGTCCCACTTCATCATGTATGCAAGTGCCATGATATCTCTAATCGAAGTATTCTGTGCTACTAGTGCAAATGTCTCTTCATAATCAATTCCCTCTTTCTGAGAGAAACCTATGGCCACAAATCTTGCTTTATACTTCTTGATACTTTCGCCAGCTGCATGTTTTATCATTGTAGATCCATTTGGAGGATACTACACTCTTGCCTTCTGGTTTGGGAACTATATCCCACACATCATTATTCATTATTGAGTGGTATTCTTTAGCCATTGCTTCTACCCATTCTTTCTTATGTACCGCTTCTTTGTAGTTTGTAGGTTCTTGATCCACCAGATCACACATCAAAGCCACATAGCTGGAAAATGGCTTGGGATTCTTCCTTATCCTTGTGGGGCCTTCAAGAGCTCCATATCTTTCTGCTTCGTGTATAATTCTCTTGCCCAAGCAGGCTTTCTCTTTCGTGATATCTCCATCATAGGAGGTTTTTATGGTTTTGTCATATCATGCTCTTCCGATACTTCATCTTCAGGGAGGGGTGTAGTCTCTACATTTATGGGAGGTACATATTCCTCATACACTTCTTCATGTTGACATTTTCTGGATCTCTTGAGAGCTACTTCTTCATCGAATGTTACATCTCTACTGATTTCCATGTGATGGAATCCAGGAATGTAAATTCTGAATTCCTTGGACACTTCACAGTATCCAACAAATATTCCATTCTTTCCGGAAGGGTCCAACTTGGTTCTTTTCTCTTTTGGTATATGAACATATACTAGACAACCAAATATATTGAGCTGACTTACCTCATGCTTCTTTCTTGTGAACATCTCTTTTGGAGTTTTGAATCCAAGAGCATTGGAATATCTTGATCATATAGCATTGTCTTTACTATTTCCATGATGGTTCTGTTCTTTCTTTCCGCAACACCATTTTGTTGAGGATTGTAGGGAGTAGTTAGTTCCCTCTTGATTCTAGCATCTTTACAAAAAGCTTCAAACTCTTTTGAAGTATACTCTCCATCATTGTCTAATCGGAGCGTCTTTATATTCTTGTCTGAAAGATTCTCTATCGAGGCTTTGAATTTCTTGAATTTCTCAAACACCTTGCTCTTTGCTTTCAAGAAGTAGATCCATGTCTTTCTTGAATAGTCATCAATAAAGGTAATATAATATTCGAAATCACTTAAATATGTGGAGGACATTGGACCACACACATCTGAATGAATCAAATCCAACGTACCTTTTGTTTTTGTTTCACCCTTTGGGAATGGATTCTTGATGTTCTTTCCTTTCGCACATCCTTTGCAAATGCCTTCATGTTTGATCTTCATGTCTTGTAATGTCGTCACTACATTGTTGACATGAGGTAGTGCTTTGTAATTGATGTGAGCAAGCCTTCTATGCCATAGTTCACTAGGATCAGTGGACTCATGAACAAGGGTTGTTTCTGAATGTCCCTTGAGTTTATACAGGCCTCCTTCTTCTTCACCAATGACAACTGCATCTTCAATATTCTATCCTTTGGGCCACATGAGTACTTGGCCATCTATGAATGCAACTCTGAATCCTTTCTTATATGAAGCTAAGATAGAAAGTACATTCTTCTTTAGATCTGGTACATATAGTACTTCTTTCATCTTCAAGGGATTTCCTGAATCAATCTTGTAGCTTGCTTCCCAAATTCCTTTGATCGGATATTGATAGTCATCTCCTAGAGATAATTTCTAAGGAGAGTTATCTTCTTCAAGTCTTGACAGAGTATTATTTTGTCCCGTCATGTGCTTTGAAGCACCACTATCAATAAGCCAAGTATCTTCTCCAGGTGTTATAGAATTGGAGAGTGTAGAGAATAACACATACTCTTCTGCATCTTCTTCTCTTGCTTGCTTTCTTGGAGGTCCTTCCTCTTCTTCTTGTTCATCCTCATCTTCAACTAGATGATCATGATGTCTTTTTGTTGTTGTTGATCTTCTTATTGTACTCTTGTTTCTTCAAAGGACAATTTCTGGCAATGTGTCCTATCTTATCACAGTGAAAACATTGAAAGCCGGAGTAGTCCTTATCGGGGAGATTTTCTCTTGTCTTCTGGAACTTCCTGGGAGGTTGATACTCCCTCTTGTTTCCCTTCTTGAAGTTGGGTTGACTTCTTCTTCTCTTAGTATGAGTGGCTAGGGATTGATCATCCTCCTTTAGTAGGGCTTCTCTATTTGCCACTCTAGTCTCCTCTTGAATACAATCTTCCCATAAAATACCAAACTTCATGCTTTCCTTCCTGGCACACATCATCTGGATGAATGACTCCCAGGGTCTAGTGAGACCATTGAGAGCAGTCATAACCATCTCATCTTCATCAAGTTTTTCTCCAATGGCTTCTAGTTGTTCTTTGATATGAGAGACCCTTGTGAAGTAGTCCTGGATGGATTCTCCATGACTCATCTTGGTGCTCTTCAGTTGAGCTCTTAGATTCATCTTTCTGTTGATGTTTCTACCCTCATACATTCTAGATAGGGCATCATACATTTCTTTAGGATTCTTCTTGGATGACACTTGAGGGATCAAGTGATCCTTGATAGAGTCATCAATAATCCTTTGTGCCCTAATCATATCCTTCTTGTGATTCTCCTTAGCTTCAGCTTCTTCAGGTTCTGCAGCTTCCTCTTTGATATACTTATCAATATCATTCTCTTGGAGAATGAGGCCAATCCTATATTTCCATGCTCGAAAATTCTCTATGCCTTCCAGTTTGTCCTTAAGCTTAGTGCTTGGGGACATCTTGTCAAAAAGTCACAAAAAATTGAAATTCCGCAGAATGAGAAACTGAACTTACTAGGAGCTGCGCTTAACTAAGGTGAGTTGACTGGTGTGCTTGGTTTCTGGAGATCTCAAGTCTTCACCTTTCAAACCTGACTTGTGAGATTCCACACTGTAGCTTCCAGCAGTTTTATGGTTCTACAGTTTTCTGGTGCAACTGTCAAACTAGGGTTTGACTTTTTAGGAGATCTACTCCTCCAAAAAATTCGATCCCTGGCTCAAAACATGGGCTCTAGGAGGGCACAACTTTCCATGCAAGCAGTTTTCCAAAACTCCAATTTTTTCCTGAAACCCTAATTTCTTGTTGGGGAGAGAGAGAGGGCTTTTTCTCTTGTTAAAGCTGTCCTATTCAGGTTAGCTCTGATACCATGTTATAATTCCATATGCTAAGCTAGATTATCAATATTTAATTTCAATTTCATAACAAAAGCATATAGACAGGATCACTGAAAGAAACAGTATCACAAGAACAACACAAATTTATCCTGGAAAAACCCTAATGGGAAAACCTAGCAAAAGCTTCCTCAATATAGATTCCCCAAAACGATAAGAGGTAAAGCCCCAAAAGTGATATTCCTTCTCCTTCCAACTACATCTCTCTCTCTCTTATGTGCTACACAAGTGAGTGTGAGTGTGTTCAAATGAGAAGCACCTCACCTCTATTTATATTGTTTCGTTCACTTGACATTTAACCTAGTTATGTAGGCTCGAGTAGCAACAACTAGAATAACTTAATATAGTAACATATTTCGGAGGGTACTAATGGACCAAATTACAATGGAGGGGACTTCCTCATGACTCTTAGTAGTACTCCCAATAGGAATCATCGGGGTACAAAGATATACATGGAACATCTCGAGTACATGGTACAATTTCTATGTGCTTCGATTTATCATGGAACATTGGATTCGTTGTCATCTTTATACAACTCTGGTTGTCACAAAGAATCACTATGGTGTCCAAATCCATGTCAAATAGTCCTGACATCAGTTTCTGAATCCATATTGCTTCACAACTAGCATAGCAAGAAGCTATGTACTCTGCTTCAGCCGTGCTGAGAGCATCACTGAACTGTTTTTATTCATCCATGAGATCATGGCGGATACCAGACAGTATCATCCACTTGAGGTGCCCTTTCTGTCTGCGGCACTTCCTGCCTAATATGAATCCGTATATCCATACAATCTGTAGTCATGATCTCTATCATAGTATAGTCCTAATTCTATCGTACCTTTCAGGTACCTCATCACATGCTTTGCAGCTATCTAGTGAACCCGTCTAGGTTTAACTAGATATTGTCTTAAGGTGTTCACAACAAAGCATATATCTAGCCTTGTATTCGTCAGATACATCAATGACCCAATAATATGTTTGTATTGAATCATATCCACTAACTCTGATGATACATTAGATAACAACTTCAGGTTGGTGTCCATGGGTGTGGCCATGTCCAACATATCAAATATTTTCAATATTTACTGCATACTTTCCCTGGTTCGGAAATGTTCCTTTTGGGCTTTGCCACACTTCCAGCCCTAGGGAATAATGCATCAATCCAAGATTTTTCATCTTGAATTCTCTATCTTGCTTCTTCTTGCTTTCTATGATCTGTTTCTCATTTCTTGTCAGAAATAGATCATCCACATACAACAATAGTATGAAAGGTTAATCATCCATAACCTTGAGGTAAAGGTTAAGATCAGCTTTACTTTTGGTAAATCCCAAGCTTGTCAAGAAGCTATATATTATAACATACCAATCTCTAGGAGCTTGCTTCAGTCCATACAGAACCTTTTTCAACTTACATACATGAGTTACTCTATCTTCAACTTCAAATCCTTGTGGTTGTTCGATGCAAACATCTTCCTCAATCACACCATTAAGGAAGGATGTCTTTACATCCATCTGGTGTAGATCCCACTTCATCATGGAAGCAAGTGCCATGAAGGTTCTGATGGAAGTGTACCTTGATAGTGGAACAAATGTCTCTTCATAATCATTTCCCTCTCTCAGAGAGAATCCTTTAGCCACAAATCTTTCCTTGTATTTTTCAATAATTCCATCAGCAGCATGTTTTATCTTGTAGATCCACTTGGAAGATACCACACCCTTGGTTTCTAGTTTGGGTACTATATCCCAAACATCATTCTTCATTAATGACTGGTATTCTTCCATCATTTCTTCTACCATGATTTCATCGACATATCCTAGTCTTATGCATTCAACCTTGAAGGTTGGAACCCACTTTACCCTTGGTAAATCCTTAGTCCATCAGGGAGTTGTCCATCTTGTTGTACTATGTCGAACTCAGAGATATTCTGCAGTCACTCCGCCTGAAGCGGAGCATCATCCTCCCTTTTCATTATGTACTGGAGTGGAAGGTAGCATCCTCTACTACTAATATTCTATGTATCCATCTTAGGTTACTAGATACCAAGATCCCTTTATGTTTAACTTTGTTGAAAACTTCCTCTTGCACCCATCTGTGAGCTTGTTATCTTCTATAGGTCTCCATCTTCAACCTTGTAGAAAATTTTAAGATATTAATCACTCTAGGTGATCTTCAAGCTCCTTGTGTAACTGGATATGCTTATATTTGGGTGCCTTCTGAGCTCGTACAAAGCATTATCTGTACAGGTGGTTCTTTGCTCGATAAATACTTCTACTTTATTGGAGAAGTGTGTCTGGTCATTAGAGTATGTCATGCCATAGTATATTCTTTCTGAGACAAACCAAGAACCTTGCTTTGTATACTTGTTCTTGTAGATCCATATGGAAGACACTATGGAATTCCATTCAGGTCTCGAAACCATATCCTAGACATAATTCCCCATGATCAATTGTTCAACTTTGATCATAGCTTCTTCCATAGCTAGAAGTTTTTGCATCAATGATGTCACTCAATTGTGCCACATAACTAGAGTGTATCTGAGGCCTCTTACTTTAGTTTGGAATTCCCGCCATACTTATATTGAATTATCTCTCATGCCCAAAATGGTCTTCCTCTCTCGACGTGGATCTACCGCTCTCTAATATTCTTCTAAAGCTATTTCTTCTGTCACGGTGTCTCTGACCCTAGGAGATTCAAGTTCATCTTCATGTATATTTATTGGAGTGAATCTTGAATTGTCATCACTTGTTCTTTGGAACAATTCTCATCCTTTTCTTGTAGGATATTGTATGCGATCTTTCCTACAATTCAAATCCACCAATTGCATGGTTAGAAACATTTAATATGCATAATGACAAATTCTTATGCATAATGATACAATCATGAACCTATTTTATCAAATACAACATTCATCCATATCTCACGGAAACTTTCCAGATTCCATCCATCTCTACCATAACATCATTGAGATTGTGCATTAATCTAATATGTTGGAAAATAGGTTTCATTCTAGATAAGTAGCAATGGAGACTTGTATAGCACCATGGGCTACTTACCCATAACATGCGTATTAGTAGTATACTATCATTAATGCAAACATTCTATCATGAATATATAACAAAGACAATTCAAATACTTATCTTTGTTTGTTTGGTAGATTCTTTCTTGTGATTTGTCTTCATCTCCTTCTGGATCTGCATCTTCTCCTTTGACCAATGACATTGCTTCAATCCGATGCTTGCTTGAAAGCTTTTATGAAATGCTGCTTTTGGTGGACCTAGGGTTTGACAGAGTAAACCTAATTTTTCAACCTAGGTATATTTCAGATCTGATTGGATAGAAATATGTGCCTCCTCAAGGAGAGTTCAGCAGTATACTCATTTTCCCAAAACTATGATCAGAACTGAAAAATGTCTGATGCCCTGGTCTTCTTCAATTTCTTCTACATAATTGCATGATATTGTTTCTATTGTATCTACAAAATTACTACTCCTTTGTGTATGCAACTTTGCACTGAGGTATCTTGGTCTGTCTTATTTCTAACCCCACAGGATAGAGTAGAATTGGTTTCCCAATTGGGACTTATGTGAGTTTTCCCAAGGTGACTTATTTTGAGGATTGTTCAGCATAGTGAACTTGTACGGACTTCCACGTTTCACTGTTTCACCTCAGTGTCTAAAACTTTTACCATAGAAACTACATTCTGTGCCCTATCTGTAACATCTTGAGAAATTTCGTTTACAACTTCCTATCCCGAGATATAGCAATTCTCCCTAGGTCACCTGTCTAAGGCTGAATCCTGGGAGAGGCTGGAACCTTGAGTTGGAGGAATCATATATCCTATATTATAGAGAATCTGAGGATAAAAATTTTACACATGGTACATTAGGACTTCATCTTTGGCCTGTAAAATTTCTGGCTCTTGATCCTTCTACAATATCAACATATAGCAAAAGTACCAACATGACTAGTTTTAGTCTTCTATGGTTTTCAAGCATGAAACCTTAATCTTCAATAGTAGTAGTTGTAGCAGTGTTTCGGCTACACAAAGACTTATTTTAGGGTATCCTTGATACCATGTTAAGTTTTTAATGGTTATACCATATCTAATAACATTTAGAATTATAACATCATAACCATATGCAAAAGGATCACTAAAAGATAGACAAGTACAGTCGCACAAAAGAAGACAAAGATTTATCCTGGGAAACCCTCATGGGGAAGAAAACCCAACAAAACTTCTGCTGTATAAGATGTATCAAAAGTACAATACATGACCCCAGATAGGTGAACCTTCTTCCAACAGATATATATATCTATCTCTCCTATGCGCTATACACAAGTGAGTGTGTGTTAAAATGAGGAACACAAATCCTCTATTTATACTCTTTTTGCCACTTGACTTTTAACCTAACAAGACAGCCCCAATTAACCGACTCAGTCGACTTTACTTAGGAAGACTCAATACAATATTATATTATATTCATTGGGGTACTATTGACCCAACTTACAATGGAGGCTTTACCTCATGACTCTATGATGACCAATTACAATAGTAACACCCCAACAGAGGAATAATAACATCTCCCTTGAGTTACATCAGTAAAATACATTTAGAATATCCTTTGAAGTTACAATATTCAACACAACTCAACCTCTTTACCTCAACACATGAGGCCCAATCCTAGCTGCAGAATATTGGCTTGGAGAATGACTCATGATGTTGTACATTTAACACTCCCTCTCAGCGAGGGAGGCATTCTCTGCCATACCAAGCTTGTCTTGGAAGTATTTGAAATCCATCATTGACAGAGGATTTGTTAGCATATCTGTAATCTTCTCATCAGTAGAAACGTACTGAAGTTTCACAGTACCTTTCTGGACCATGTCTCGGATGAAGTGATACTTCATTTCAATGTGCTTTGAATTATCATGAAACACAGGGTTTTTGGAAAGCTTGTTGCAACTTTTATTGTCACATGTAATAACTATAGGTTGAAGCTTCTCACTGGACCACCCAACAATTAGCTTTCTAATCCACATTGCTTCTCTACATGTAGTACTAATTGCAATGTACTTTTCTTCTATAGTACTCAGAGATATAAATCCATGCTTCTTGTTGGACCAAGAGATCATAGTAGAACCCAAGCTTTAACCGTAGCTGGATGTACTCTTGCGGTCCACAAAGCTACCATCCCAAAAGGAGTCAATATAACCAGGTAATAACACTAG
The DNA here is from genome assembly GCA_001517045.1 of Pseudotsuga menziesii. Classification (NCBI taxonomy): domain Eukaryota; kingdom Viridiplantae; phylum Streptophyta; class Pinopsida; order Pinales; family Pinaceae; genus Pseudotsuga; species Pseudotsuga menziesii. Next base: position 270,400 of record LPNX010647381.1, on the reverse strand, counting down.
TCCACTGGAGGAATACCTGATTCCATAAGTAATGATACCTTGAAGGTATCTAAGCACATGCTTTGCAGCAACCCAGTGTATGTGTCTCGAATCAGGCATAAACTAACTCAAAATACTTAGAGCATAACAAATATCGAAACTCGAGTGTATCAAGTACATCAACGAGCCAATAAGTTGTCTATACAAAGTGGGGTCGACCGGATCCAATCCAGTATCGGACTCATGAAGTTTCCTGAAATTGGAAACCATCAAAGTACTCATGGATCTACAATCCACCATGCCAAACCTGTGCAATATGTCAACAATGTACTTATATTGAGATAGAATATCTCATCTTTTCTCTACCAAATATCAAGGCCTAGAAAGTAGTGCATAAGTCCTAAGTCTTTCATCTTGAACTCAAAAGTGAGCTCCCTCTTACACCAAACAAACAATTTTTCCTCTTCAGTGAGGAACAAACAATCAACATATAGAACCAATATCAATGGTTGGTTCTTCACTACTTTGAAGTAAAAATTTGGATAAGCTTCACTATTAGAGAATCCTAGTCTCTGAAGATAGCTATCAATTCTTGCATACCAAGCTTCAGGAACTTGATTAAGCCCATACAAGACTTTATTCAACTTGCACACATGGGATCCCTTCCTATGAGCCACAAATCCCTCGCGATGCTCAGCATAAACCTCTTCCTCAACCTTGCCATTGAGGCTTCACATCCATCTAGTGAAGCCTCCATCCTAGAATATATGCAAGTGAGATCATAGCTCGAATAATGGTATATGTGGCCACACGAGTGAATGTCTCCTCGTAGTCTATGCCCTCCTTCTAATAGAAGCCTCGAGCAACAAATTTGGATTGATACTTATCAACACCACCATTTACATCATTCTTGATCTTGTAAATCCATCTAGAAGTAACTATGGAATTCCCTTCAGGTTTGGGAACAACCTCCCAAACATCATTCTTCAATATAGATTGGTATTCCACTACCATTGCATCTTTCCAAACTTGTTGCTTTGCATCTTCTTCACATGAGGAAGGCTCTGAGTCACTGATGTGAATCATCTATGGAACGTACCTGAATATTTGTCAGGTTGATTTCGCTCTCTGGAAGATCCCACTGGTGCTCCATGCCTCTCTGCATCTCGTAGTATATCTTGGCACCATGTAGACCTCCTCTTGGAATGAGGTTCATCAATCAGTTCTATTGGTTCATCAAGGACTAACGAATCTGAGAACTCTCTTGGATTCTCCCTCTGAACATCTGAATGGGTATAATCAGTATCTGGGTTCTCTATCATAGGAGTCTCATGCTCCTCTGTGTCTATATCATATTGAATCTCTTTCGATCGCTTCAATGCAACCACTTCATGGAAGGGCACATCTCAACTGACCTTAATGTATCTCTCACCAGACACATAAATTATGTAGGCTTTGGATGATTCACTATAACCCTTCTTTCCCAAAGGCTCGATCTTAGTCCTCTTTTCTTCTGGTACATGAATGTATATAAGACTCCCAAATATCCTCATGTGTGAATGTCTATTTTTTCACCAGTAAACACCTCTACGGGTATCTTCTCATCTATAATGGCATGTTGACTTTTATTTTGGATATACATTGTTGTACTAGTGGCTTCTACCCATAATGAGATAGTCAAATCTTGATCATGCAACATGGATTTTGTAGCCTCACATACAGTTCTATTCTTTCTCTTGGTAACCCCATTTTGCTATGGCTTGGGTTGTATGGAACTGTCAACTATCTGTAAATTCCTGCATTAGTGCATAACTCATTAAAAGCATGGCAATCAAATTCACCTCCATTGTCAGGCCTCAAAGCATGGATGTGCTTCCTTGTATGATTCTCTATTAAGGCTTTAAATTATTGAAACTTGCTAAAGGTTTCGCTCTTATCCTTTAGGAAGTAAATCCATGACTTTCTAGAGAAGTCATCGATAAACAATGCATAATATAAATATCCACTCAGGGAAGGGGATGACATGGGACCACATACATCATAATGTATTAAATCTAAAATCCTTTTAGATCTAATAGTATTGTTTAGAAACTCTTTTTAACATTCTTCCCAAGTGCACAACCCCTACATACATTATCATGCTCAAAATCAAATATGGGCATACCTTTCACCATTTGCTATAATCCTTGTAGTGCTTTGTAATGGAGGTGGCCAAGACTCCTATTCCATAGCTCGCTTGACTGATAGTGTTGTGAAACATAGTTTGAATGTACTTCTCAGGTACCTTATAGAGTCCTCCCTCTCGAACTCCAATAACAGCTACAGGGTTCAAATCTTTGTTCTTCGGCCATAATAGTGCTCGATTATCCATGAAGTTTACTCATAATCCCTTATCTTCAAGAACCGAAATTGATAAAATTTTCTTCTTCAATCCTGGGACATAAAGAATGTCCTTCACATGTAAAACATCTCTTGAACTCGGATGGAAGGAGGTGGATCCAACTCCTTGGATCGAATAGGTTGAGTTGTCCCCCAACTCTACCATGCATGTGAACTTTTTCTCCTTTAGGTCAGAGATGGCGCTCCTATATCTATACATGTGCTTGGATGCACCATTGTCAATCAACCATGTGCCTTCACCTATGATGATAGATTCATAAAGTGTCAAGGCAAGTTAATAATCCCTCCTTTTCTCCTTTTCTTTAGGTGTATTCTTTTGAGGAGTTTATGATCTTCTATTGTGGTAGAAGCATGAAACCTTCCTTTTCCATTTTTCTTTGCTATGCACTCCCTTGGATAATGACCCTTATTGTCATAGTTGTAGCATCTAACCTTTGAATTATCAAATTCCTTGTTGTACACCTTCTTTTTGAATGGGAAAACTTCTTTTGAGAGAAGTTCTTCTTGACTTTCTTCATCCTTGTCGTGAGGGAAATATTTTCTTCTTTTGACTTGTGTTGGATTCACGGCTCCTCTTGGAGGTAGTCATGCCACAACCTTTCGAAGTTAGTTTGTACCTCTTGGTCATTTACCGCAACCAAGAATGTCTCCCATGAGGATGGGAGACCGTCAATGGGAGTTTGAAGAAGATAATCTTTATCCACCACAACTCCAATATCGACAAGTTGATCTCTTACCTGAGAGATCTTGGTGAAGAATGATGCCACAGTCTCCTCCTTTTCCATATTTAGGTTCCAAAGCTTATTCTTCAATTCCCTCTTTTGACTCGGGTATTTCTTCTCATATAGGTTCGTTAGTGTATCAAAACATTCCTTGGATGTCTTTAATAGAGTGCTCATGGACATCAAATTGTCCTTAAATGAATCATAAATGATCTGTTTGGATTTATATTGGTTCTTCTTGAAGTTTATGCACCGTTCATTGGATGTAGGCTCCTCCACCACTATGGATACGTAGACATCCAAGCGATGTTCCTCCAAGATGTTCAACACCCTCACCTTCCATGTGTTAAAATTAGAAGTAGAAGTACCCTCAAGACGATCTTCCAATTGAATAGAGATCGATGTCGTGGCTCTTTAAAACTTTTTCTCATCTCCTTAGGATCTACGTAGGCTTCTAGTTTTCCTGCAAAACTCAGCTCCTTCACGCATTGAGCTTTCATACCATGTTAATGCTTGAGAAAATATGATGATCTTTGAACTTTAGAAATTTAATTGCAGAAGTATTGACTATACTTGAATCAATGAACCATTCAATCACATGAAACATTCAACCACAAAACAAGAGGTACCCTAGGGAGACCCCTCAAAACAATGAGGATGAAAAATCCCAACAAATATTCAGAGTATAACTATGATAGATTGTAGAGAATGTCTTTTACACAATAACATATTGCTTTCGACACCCCAAGTGTTAGATAAGAAAGAATACTAAGTAATAAAGAATATAGATCAACTGTATCAACTTGCCATGTGCCCAAAAAATTAATAACAAGGTAAAATCACTACCATGCAAACTATAGAAAATGGTTGCATGACAATAGTGCACCACATACATCAAAACTGTGAATTTCCTTCATAGATAATAATCTTGTACATTAGATTCTTCATCATGCATAACATATGCACCATGCCTTTCATCTTTGACATTAATTGATGCTTAATTGACTCCAGAGTGAACTATCCATGTTACTGAATGCATGACCACTTAGTTAGGATGCTAACTTAAGTGTCGTAATGCATTAACTCAAGAGTCGTAATGCAAACACTTTATTAACTAAAGTGTCGTCTTTTGATTAACTTAAGTGTCATATTTTAGTTTAATTAAAGTATAAACACTTTATTTAACTAGTCCATCTTTATTAACACTTAGTTAACTATTATTAACTGAATTATGTTGATTGATTTACTTTGTAGTGATGACTATGAGTTCTTTAATTAATTGAAGCATACATTGTGTCTTTAACTGAAGCTCACAAATTTGAGCTCACTTAGTCATAACATGGGCAATTTGAATTCTCTTTTTCTCGATGCATTATCTATTTATCTTTTATCGCATGGTCAATATGTGTTAACTTTAATTATCTATCATATCAGATTATACTCAGACGATTTCTCTAATGTTGTGATCATATTATATTACTCTGGACCAAATGATCATATGCTAATGTAATTCACTCTAGAGGTAGCTAATCTATAAAGGAGACTTAATAAAAATCGATGACCATGGTTAGCAATACATCATATAACATTGATGCTTCAACATGCAAAGAATCCACCTCTATAATTGGAGGCCCACCCCATGGGTACCTACTATAACTAGAGGTCCACATGAGAATCAATTACCTCTATAATCGGAGGTCCACCTCATAGGTATCTACTATAACTGGAGGTCCATATGAGAATCATGACTTGACACATACAAGTCCGAAGCCTTTTCCAACAAGACTTTACAACATCATCACTTTCATAAATCAAAGCATTCACCTCAACACACGAGGAATAACCTTTACAACTGAAGGCTTAGTCATCCTTGAGTCCAACTCAAGATTCTACTCCATGTTACTCAGTCCTACTCAACCTCTCTACCTCAACACATGAGGCCTAATCTTGTCTGTGCAAGATTGGATTGGGGAATGACTCGTGATGCTATACATTTAACACTTATACCATCACCAAGGAAGTGGGTGACAATGCTTTTGAATTAAGTATTCCCCCTTCCTTGGATTGCACCTAATCTTTAATGTGGACCTCCTTTGGCCATATTTTCCACCATTATTGGACACATCAGAAATGGAAAAGTAACTGAAATATACAGAGCTCAACCCTGACTACATGGAACAAGTTTCCATTGATCGAATCATGTACACATTGGTTAAGGGAACTCACCAACAAAATCTCCAACTCTACCAGGTTGTCATAGTAGGGAAACTCTTGCACCAAGGAAAGAGGCTCACAAAGCACAAAGTTCAATAAGAGTTTCATCATTTGATGGGGGAACTCAATGCAATTGAGACCATTTATTCCTAAGGGGGGTGGACTGATCTAGGTGGACATTGGTAGCTACCCACCTAGTCCACTAGTTCAAAACACAGTTTTCCATCTTGGCATTTTTTCCAAGTCTTGAACTTCTAGGGCTATTTTGAGGCCCTAAACGATGTTTTTTTGGAATGACATCACCCAATAGTTAGGTTTTGGGTTTGAATTGATTCAATTAATAGGTGCACTCCTCATCTAGACCTTTCCAACGAGCTACCAAGTGCCCCAAACAGAGATTGTATGAAAAATTTACGTCCCCAGGAAGTTGACGTATCAACTAACCACAACGAGGCCCACAAATGTTTTGGTGTTTCATCTTTTGGGATTAGGTTTTTTTATGTTTAGTTTTTTTGCATTGTCATTGAATGTTAAAAGGGTTGTTGGCCTCATTGTAATTCAACTTCTTATGGATGGGAATAGCTGCTACATCTCTTCTCAAAGATCAACTACCACCATTCTAGTTATTTTGTATCCGACATTTTTCAGTCTATTCTATTTCATTAAGTTATAGAGTTGGAATTTACTACATCACTGTGTTCTTTGCAATATATATTTGTGTACTATCTTCTATATGCATTCTTTCATTTTGTTCTCACACAAATCCAGATCAGTCCAAATCTTGTAAACTTATTTGGATTATTTGGAGAACAAAATGAAGGTAGTGATATAAAACAAAAATACACACAAATATTTTGTAGAAAACACATTAGTAAAGTAAAATCCAAATTCTATTAATGAATGGACTAGAAAAACATTGTAAATTGTAAAGCAATACAAACTAGCTCTAGATGGTGGTAGCTTATCTTTCAAAAGAGATGTGTTGGCTATGCTCATCCACAAGAACTGAGTTCTAATGTAGCCAGAAAGGCCTTTTTAACATAAATCATAAATGAGAAAACCCTAAAAATCAAAACCCCTAACCTGGGGAGATGAAACACCAAAAGATTTGTGTGCCTCAATGTGTTCAATGGATACGTCAACTTCTGGGGGGCACAATTGTTGCATAAAATATTCGTTTGGGTTGCTCAGTATCCTGTCAGAATGGTCTGGTTGAGAAGGAATCCATGTTGTCTGCCTAGATGATGCCTCCAGATGATGCCTTCGGTGATCATTTGGCTATTTCCGTGGAAAAAAAACATCGTTCATGGCCTTAAAATGGCCCCTAAAGATCAAGACTTGAAAAAACATAAAAAAATACTACCAAGTTGGAAAACTATGTCTTTGAGCCTTGTTGGAATATTATAAACCCACTCACAGCTTAGGATAAAATATTTAACCAATTTTGATTAATTTCCTACCCACTAGCCTAGATAGTTGGCATCCACTTGCACTACAAAGTTAGCACTTGCCATCTATACCCCAAGAATGCTTTAATTTTGATTCTGGGTTGATGTTGACACTTTATTGACTACCAGAATTAGTAACTGTGCTTTCCTGCATATTCTTCGTTATTATGCTTTTATCCATCTTTTCTGTGGATAAGGTAAAGCTAGTTAACTAGGAAACTGGTATATTTTGTTTCCAACCCATCCTCCATGATTTTCTCTCAATTTCTAGGATTAGCATGTTTTTTCATCACTCTTGACAACTCACTCATGCTTTTGTTAATTCGTGAGGTCCTTGACTGATTTGGGAAGTGCTTTAGCCACCTATGGGGGTTTATCATATTTAGTAAGTCTATCTTTTTGAGCTTGATTAGTTGTCTCCAATACAACTCGATTTTTCCTATGAGGGATGTAATATTTATTAACACTATTATTCATGATTATTCAATGGAAAGATACACTCCAATATTCATCTCTTCATTCATGTGATTCAGTCTCTTTTCTTCTCTCTATTTTCCCTGTGTATGCTTGTGAGAATTATCTTAGTAGCAATATCTATTTACTATGCTTATTCTTGGCATATTTTCTCATAGAATTGGAGCTATTATTTCTACATGGTATAAGAGTGCAAGGTTTCTCAAGTTCTACAGAGTTGAGGAGCGCATCTAGTCTCCTATCCCTCTCTGAAGAAGAGCTTGATCTAAGCTTACAAGATTTTCTCATAGTTTTATTTTTACAGGTTGCAGAGAGTTTCTTCTTGAGCGCATCAACTCAACAATATTGATTCTTCCTCAGCTATAATTCTTACTTCCTTCAACTATCACGAATGCAATCCGAAATTGACATTATATTAGTCAGGACGGGACTATATAGAGTTACTCTAGCTTTGGAGAATGAGCCCAATGTTGTGATTGAGAAAGCTAAGTGGCATAATAGGTTGGAAGAAGCCTATGGATTGCTTTTCCTATTTATTTCTCCGGATATACTCTTTCATCTAGATAGTTTGACCACTCCAAACCAAATATGGACCAAACTTGAGTCTCTCTTTGGAGTTCAAGATGAGTTAAGAGCGCATCAACTGGAGATTGAGTTATTGTCAGTGAGTCCAAGCAGTTTTGATTCTATTGAGGAAGTCTTCACCAAATTCAAGTCACTTGTTATAATTCTCAAACATTGTGGGATTAAGAAGAAATATGATCAATTAATCATTTCCATTCTATCTAAATTGGGTCCTGAATACTCAATTTTTGTGTCTACTTTTCATGCTACTAGGCTTGTTGTTTCTAATTGGAAAATGCCTTCTTTGTGTACTTTCTTTGATTCACTAACAAAGGAGAAAAATAAATTGATCCAGATGGGTGATCTTTAATCTTCCAAGGGCAAGGATCATGCTCTCATAGTTAAAGGAAGCAAGAATACCAAATCCAAAGAAAAACAAGTTGTGAAAGAGAAGAAGCCAAAGTCAGAAATTGAAGATGAAAGTTTGAAGCCTACTGATGAAGATTCAGTGAAGAAGGTTAAGAAGAAATGGAGCACATCCAAGTGTTCTTATTGCATCAAGGGATTTCATCTAGAGAAGAAATGTTTCAAAAAGAAGATGGACATGATGTCTCAGCTTCTTGAGAAGCAAAACATCGAAGCTCCATATGAGCTAGAGAAGCCTGTTGAGTCCTCAGAACACTGTCATAGTGCGTAGTTCCAAGTTAATATCACCTATTCCTTGAGTGCCAGAGTAAAATCCCTTCCTCGCGTATCTGATATAGGTTCATTTTGTTATATATCAGAATTAGAAATATCAAATCCTTTCTTTGATAATCCACCTATAGGTCTCCCAATTTCATCTCTCAATAATTGTGATTTTCCACTAGATCGTGACTTGTCTGTAAGTAGCTCTTCCTCACTCCATAAGTCTGATTTAGAATCATGTTTGCAGGCTGATATACATGTCATTACATCATTCATACCACTATCCATACCATCTACCATACCTCTGAATAATCCTAAGACTATACAAATCCCAAGTTCACTAGTTGATTCCTCATTGGCCTCTTATGCGGTGTTACTTATATTGCATGGTTTGAAGTATTGATTATCTTTCACTAGTTGGTTATCCATGACCTTAGTCATATTTGGGTTTATATTACATATGTTTGGATTTGTTCTAAACTCTTATGGTTCATATCTCAAGTCCATTCATCATTCAGATTTTTACACTCCTCGATTTTCCCCAGTTGCTCATAGTTTTCCTAGTGTAGCCCTAAATTCTCATGGAGTCACGGAAGCCTTTGTATTTTCTGTTCCATATGCTAATTTTTCTGATATATCAGAGTTTTATCAGCCTCATATCAGATCTAGGAAGGTGCTACATCAGATTGGAATAATGACATGTGATTCACATCACAATTTTGCAGTTATTTAGGGAATTGAGTGTGTAACAAATTGTCTTAATTTTTGTACTCTTTGGGAAGGAGTATGCACGTATATATTTTCCATTTCAGATTTTGTTTGCAGATCAGAGTTTGTTAATAGCAAGAAGCATCCATATAATGCTCCTACTTCATCAGTTGATGAGATACAATGAGTCTCTCCTCTTCTTTCTTGTAGATTCTACACTGTAGTGCATGATCATGGAGTTCATGATTTCTTCATCTAGTCTTTCACCAGGAAGCAGTTCATTCAACTCATTCAAGTGAAGATAAAAATATGTTGAAGACATATTGTTCAAATTTTGTGCATTGTCCTTTCTTGAGGGAGGATTTTCCCCATGTGGTTTTGCCTCTTTCCTCACTTTTTTGGACATAATATTTGTTAAAGGGTGACCATAGCCTTGTTGTTGGGTTCTATTGCATCCATATGCATCTACATATAATCATAAAATATGACTTAAAGGGGGGTGTTGAAATATTATAAACCCATTCACAACTTATGATAAAATATTTAATCAATTTTGATTAATTTCCTACCCACTAGCCTAGATAGTTGGCATCCACTTGCACTACAAAGTCAACACTTTCCATCTATACCCCAGGAATGCTTTAATTCTGATTCTGGGTTGATCTTGACCACTTTATTGACTCCCAGAATTAGTAACTTCTCTTTCCTGCAGATTCTGCCTTATTCGGTTTTATCCAACTTTTTCTGTGGATAAGGTAAAGCTAGTTAACTAGGAAATTGGTATATTTTGTTGCCAACCCATCCTCCATGTCTCTCCATTTTCCAGGATTAGCATGTTTTTCCATCACTCTTGACAACTCACTCATGCTTTTTCCAATGCGTGAGGTCCTTTACTGATTGCAGAAGTGCTTTAGCCACCTATGGGGGTTTATCATATTTAGTAAGTCTACCTTTCTAAGCTTGATGAGTTGTATCCAATACAACTCGATTTTTCTTATGAGGGATGTACTTTTTATGTACACTATTATTCATCATTATTCAATGGAAGGATACACTCCAATATCCATCTCTTCATTCATGTGATTTAGTCTCTTTTCTTCTCTCTATTTTCCCTGTGTATGCTTGTGAGAATTATCTTAGTAGCAAGCTCTATTTCTTGTGCTTCTTCTTAGAATATTTGCTCATAGCATTGGAGCTATTATTTCTACAAGCATGTGGACTACGTGGGTGGCCACCAATGTCCTTTTGGATCACAAACCTAGGAAGGAATTTTGCTTTCCTAATTTAAGCATTCATGTGGCATTCTTCACCTTCTTCACCATTTTAATATGGCACATTGTAAACCAAGCCCATCTCCCTTCTAGTCTGCATTCAAACTTGATACCATTTGAACTACACCTGAAACATATTCCACTTTGTATCGTTGATTAGCTGGCAACCTTTTGTATTTGATTCGTACCTATCTTAATATTTCCTTTGTTGTTGGTCTTGTTGCCTGGTAAATGAAAACACCCCATGAGATCCATTGGAAAGCAGCAAAGATGATATTTTGGTATATATAGGGTACAATTCAATTTGAAATCTAATATAGGTTACGTTTTCAATCTTGATTTTGAACTTGTCACTTGGGGTTGTAAGAAGTAATATGCCCTTACTCTTCGTTTAACAAAATCAAAATAGTGAGTAACAATTAGTGCAAGTCAATAAGCCTTGTGGCTTTGACACATCCTTTTAGAGTTTGGGTTCTATAGAAACATTCAACTACACTCTGGTGTGATAATTAGAGTGCCATTCAACTCAACAAATATCTAGTTCAACATCAACACAACAAACACATTGGGCTACACATGCACTTCATCATACAAATTCTTCAAAACTGCATTCTTGAAATGCTCTATTGCCATATACATGATCAAGTTGTTGACATTTTCATAACTTCTCGTATAGAATAGAAGTTTTTAAAGCTTCGGTCTATGTTAGGAGTTAAGGAAGTGTCATTAAGGGTGGGTAGGCTCTAATGTTGCATTCCTTCTATTATTGCGTCACCTTTGTAAATCCTTCAATCATACCCCAAGTAGTTCTTAAGGGTAGATGTTAGGATATATGTACACATAGGAGTTAGTTAAGTTTAACTTGGTTGGAGGTGTCTTTAGGTAAATTGTGTTTCTTTAGTGTGCTTTTGTAATTATGTAATCTAATGGTTTTGGACATAAAGCGATATAATAGTTAATCTTATTCTCAATACTAGTGACACTTTTTTGTGGTTTAAAATTCGATTGGTCCATGATCTCTATTTAAAGTGCAAGGAGGGTCATTTTGGGATGATTGGTTGTGATAGATTCTTATGTAAACTATATTCCCTTTTGCATTAATATATTGCCTCAAGTGGTTACATTGGTTTAGGTCATCGATTATTTCGCCCTTTGAAGCTTTTAACCACGTAATACATTGGTGTGTATTGATCTTTGATATGTTTGTGAGAGTAGTTTCCCTAAGGTGCCCAACTTATGTGGATATAACTTCTTTATCAAACAACCTTGATTCAAGTCTTAGCTAGGCATTGGGGCTTGGCTTATGATTTGTGAACCAAAGAATGCACTCAGGCCTTGGGCATATGATGCAAGTAGATGTGGTAGAAGGATTAGATTTTTTTATTTGAATCCCCAAAAGGTTTCTCCAGTAACATTAGGTGCCAAAGGGATATATAGTAAAAGCACAAGGAATTTACAAGAGGTTTAAAGAATTTTACAAAAATGACCTGGGACCAAAATGGAAACAATGTAATGATAAGCATTATGTCCATAAAAAGTGAGCCCAAGGCTTTAGTGCCACCCAACATAGGAATCTAGTAGTGAGCCTCATGCTTTAGTGCCACCCAACATAGGACTCTAGTATCAAATGTAGAGCATTGAAAAGTGCTTTGGAACAAGGATCACAAATTGAAATATGGTGAGATGGGCAAGGAATTGGCCATATGTTGTTTAGGAGGTATAATACGAGCCATGACACCACAATTGTTGTTTAGGAGGTATAATACGAGCCATGACATCAAAACTTTAAGGAAGAGAATGATGTAAGAGGGGAAGCAGAAACCTACACCACTTTTTATGCATGGGTGCTATTTTAGGCTTTGTCAATGTTCAATTCATTTTGATTGCATCATGTCACCAACTTGTATATTTGCATTGTTGTGTAACAAAAACATATACTACCATCAATTGGTCATTAGAAAAGCATTGCAAGCCACACTTTATTTCATAAGAAGCAAAGATGTTCGTAAATGGTGGGACTTAGGACAACCTTAAGCCAATGAAGAGTCTTAGTTTTAGGGTAGAGGAAAAAGATATTGGAGTGATAATTTGGTTAGAGCACATAGTCCTTAGGAAAAACAAGTTTAAAATGTACAACAACATGATAAGGATTTATTGGCTTTTTTTGTTTAATGAAATGGTGGTCAACGAGGTTGTCCATTAATTGTTGAGCAACTGTGTAGGTGGAAAGTAATGTTGGTCCATATATGAACATGATGTTAGGCTCACTAGATTGCGAATCATTGAATGCATTTTCCAAGATCAATTTTTTATAAAGATGATGCAAATATAGATGAATTATACATGGAAAGATGTGGATTAGTTTGAGATGTTTAAAGATTTGCATAATCTTTATGCCAAAGCATTTGAACTTGTGTAATAGGCATAAATTCTTTTTAAAAACTGGTGAGAGCAATCAACTTATTGATTTATTTAAAAAAAACATTTTATTTATTTATTTAAATAATCATTTTATTATGAAATTACATATATAAATGTCAATATTACACAAGTTTATTGTAATAAAAATATTGAAAAATATTTAATGTAATTTTCATTAAAAATAACAATTTTATCAAATCCAGCACTACTATTTTAATGAAAATAATTTAACTAAATTCCCATAATATCAAACTTAGAAAATTAAAATTATATCATTTAATTATTGTTTTATATTACTTTATAATTATAAATTAATCCTAGCGTTTCCTCAACGTGCCTCCCCTACCTAATATTAGGACGCTAGTGGAAGAAGCACCGTTATAATGATTGAAGCACTTTGGAAAAGCACTTGACAAAGGTTTCCAACCAGCTAGTGTTAAGTATATTGACGTCTCTTATTCAGCGTACCCAAAAAAACCTATGGCATAAGAAGTACACAATTTTAATTTATATTTGGAATTAAAAATAAAATTAGTGACATAAGAAGTAAACCATTTTGGTAGTTTATATTTGGAATTCAAAATATTTAACAGGATTTTGACAAAAATGAAAATGAAATTTGTTATATTATTATTTTTATGTGGAAGATGTTCTTCTTTTAGGTCCGTTTGAAGACGATCTTCTCTTAATTCCGTTTTTCGCCATAGTGGCGAAAAACGGTCTTCTATTATATTCGTCGTCCTATGTTCGTTTTCGGTCTTCTATTATGTTCGTTTTTCCGTGATGAAAAACGGTCGTCCCTTCCACGAATTATGTTCGTTTTTCATAACCGTGACGAAAAACAGTCATCCCTTCCACGAATTATTTGTTACCGCGTGTCATTTTAATTGCCCACCAACGTTTGCCACTTATTTTAGAAAAGTTTCCTTTGTTGTGGTTGCGTGTTCGTTGCCTCTGCGTTCACTCCATGTACCTGCACTGGAGCATCTAGTTTTTGAACATACCAGGCAAACGTCTAACACGTTTATCGACTATGTTAACATACTACTGGCGATTGAGAATGACCGAAACGGCTCGCTACAGCGTCACCCGTCTTCAGATTTATCGCGTAGTAGACCTTGGCGAACGTCCCTTGGCCCAACAGGTGCCCTAATTCGTACCTCCCCATCAGAATAATGGATTTCGTTTCCATCTTTGCGAAGATCCAAGAAAAAACCACAAATTCGTGTGGATCAAAGCTGCTATTTAACAGCTTCCTGTCCGATTTCTAATCCGAGACCTTGTTCCCCAATATGCGCTTCATTCCAAGACCACCGAGTGTTTCTGCTGATCTTATGCCTCTGCACTTTGCGCATGAGCTGTTCTAGAGCTCGACCACTCATGGCATAGACATTCTGCAAGCGCATCTTAGACAGTGTAGTATAGCTCAGACAGCCAGAAGATTTCTTTGTAAATGGCTGATAATGAATACTTTTCATAATGCAACATTAATTGTGAACACTGGACAGTGTATACTTTTTGCAATGGACATCAGTTGTAAGCACTTCATATAAAAGCTTGGATATTTATTATTAGATCTGAAGCATCCAATATTATATATAACATGACATTAATTGTTTAATTGTTTAGCTGATAGATAATTCCATGCTACAAAATGCATTAATTGTTTTGTCGATGGATAATTTCATGCTACACAATGCTTGATTTCTTTTCAATGGTAATGAGTACTCTTTGTAAATTGCTTTGCTGTCAACAGAGATGGCCAACATTGCTATTCCTATTTGTATTCGTACTCAATGTCAATACTGAACAGCTTTTTTTTCTAATGTCTTAATCTTTTTTTTTTCTTCAAAAAAAAGATAGTATACATATAGAAATTTAACCATGCATATACTACTCAGAATCTCAGTAGCTGAGAGATCTAAGTGAGCACTGCAGTATTCTTATTAGCTTATGAGTTTTGTTCAGTGGTAACGAATACCCTTCGTAATAACAACATTAATTGTGAACAGCATTGCAATGCAGTATCATTTATGGTGGCCAACCAAAATTGATTGGTAGCATTGTTATTCATGAACTCATATAATGATCAACTTAAGTAACAACGTTTTTGTGGCTTAATATTGTAATTACTAAGTTAGTAAGTTAAGAGTTAATATTGTAATTACTAAGTTAATTAAGTTAGTAAGATAAAAGTTGTAAGTTAAGTTTAGGTAAAGCAAACCTTTAAAACATGTTAGTTATGTAAAACAGCTTGAGATCAAAACTCTCTACTATACTGTCTAACAAGTCAAAAAGCATTACAACAAACAAAAACAAAAAAATTAAAAATTGTAAAGCATTTAGTATATTTTAAAGATAACTTGCACATAGAAATTTAACCATACGTGTACTGCTCAGAATGCAAAAATTGTAAAGCATTTACTATATTTTAAAGATAACTTGCACACAGAAATTTAACCATACCTATACGGCCCAGAATTGCAGGAGTTGAGAGATCCAAGTGCTAATGCTATCAACATTGATTGATTGTAAGTAGCATTGCTCTGCGGAAACATTGTTACCGCGTGTCATTTTGATTGCCCAACCAACGTTTACCACGTATTTTGGAGAAGTTTCATTTGTTGTGGTCGTGTGTTTGTTGTCTCTGTGTTCATTCCCTGTACCTCCACTGCAACATATAATTTTTGAACATACCATGCAAACATCTAACACATTTATTGACTATGTTGACATACTGCTGGTCGATTGAGAATGCCAGAAACGGCTCACTACACAACGCTCTTATATAGAAATGTAAAACAAGTTGCCTCTACGTTCATTCCCTGTACCTCCACTGCAACATATAATTTTTGAACATACCATGCAAACGTCTAACACATTTATCGACTATGTTGACATACTACTGGCGATTGAGAATGCCAGAAACGACAAACTACACGACGCTCTTAGATATAAATGTAAAACAAGTAGCCTCTGCATTCATTCCCTATACCTCCACTGCAACATATAATTTTTTAACATACCATGCAAACGTCTAACACATTTATCAACTATGTTGACATACTACTAGCGATTGAGAATGCCAAAAATGACTCACTACACAACGCTCTTAGATAGAAATGTAAAACAAATTGCCTCTACGTTCATTCCCTGTACCTCCACTGCAACATATAACTTTTGAACGTACCGTGCAAACGTCTAACACATTTATCGACTATGTTGACATACTACTGGCGATTGAGAATGCCAGAAACGACTCACTACATGACGCTCTTAGATAGAAATGTAAAACAAGTTGCCTCTGTGTTCATTCCCTATACCTCCACTGCAACATATAATTTTTGAACATACCATGCAAACGTCTAACACATTTATCGACTATGTTAACATACTACTGGCGATTGAGAATGCCAGAAATGTTAGCCAAAACCAAGCCGACTAAACTTGAGTTTAGGGCTCAGTCAATATTAAATTTTAATTTTCACTTTTCACGCCGACCACTTTTTTCTTTTTACTTGTCGGTGAAACTTGTCTATCTCCTGATTAGACAAGTTTATAAATTTTAGTCGGTCTTACTACTCGACTAAAATTACTTCGACTTACTTGTCGGTTCTACCGACTGATTTTACCTCGACCACTTGTCACATCGACCGAGTCGGCTAACTTCTTCTCTTCAACCAAGTCGGTTGCTTCAACCAAGTCAGCTACTTCGACCAAGTCGGTTCACCTCAGTCAGCTGACTCAACCGACCACTCAAGTTGGTTCACTTTGGTTAAAATCTACAGAGTAAGTTTCTTAGTCTACAGACTTAAGAAATTACAAATGCTTTTCACCTGTGAGTAAGATGAAGTAAAATAGACACATTAAAAAATCCAAATAACTTATAAAAACATATGCCCAAATATGTAGGAAGACTTGAGTCAACCAATGTGCCGTAAAACCTGGAACTTTCACACGGTGAGATTTTTATGGGTTCTTTGATCTTTCACTTAACAGTAATTGTAAAAGACATTTACAGAAGTAAATTTGGAAGTATGTGGGGCCAAATAATCATGCATTCAACCATAAACTATTTCATATATTTAACTATGCGGAAATAACAAAGTATTACAAACTTGTCGGTTACAAACTGGTCGGTCCAGACTTGTCGGTCTACAGAGCTTCGGCTCTTCGACTAAATCACATACATAGAAGCTTGAGCTTCGACTTCTCTTTTCTCACCCAAAGTTCTCTCTACTGTCTAATGTCTGTAAACTGATTTACAATTTGCTTCTTCTATTTATATCCAACCTGAAGATTGCTTCTACATTGGCTGACTGACTCACCATTAAAGACTGTAATAACTATCTACCTAACAACTTAGCTTTAGAAATAAATTCGACTGGTTTACATTTCCTACTCGTGGACTCTTCCTTCTTGTCAGACAGATAGACAAGATCTTGACTTGTACAGACTCTGACAGAGTCGGCTGAGAGTCAGGTACAGATCTGCGAGTAATTACATTTTTTCCAACACTCCCCCTTAATTATGAGTAGATGGAGATTTTTTTAAACAAAATTTACAAAATGTTTCAGAGCTTAGACATGCTCTGTTTATGACAGTGTTCATTGTGGAGAACTTGTCATTCCAAGATAACTACGTAGATACTGGAATGTGTCCTTTTCCAATGGCTTTGTGAAGATGTCGGCAAGTTGGTCTTCAGACCTATAAAATTTCAAACAAATTTCTTTGCCGTTCACCAACTCTCTTATAAAATGAAACCTTGTGTCAATGTGCTTGGTTCTCTTGTGAAACACATGATTCTTTGATAATGCTATGGCTGAATTGTTGTCGCAGAAGATTGTTGTCGGTTCTTGATGGTTTGGTGACAAGTCTTTTAAGACTCTCCTCATCCAGACAGCTTGACATGCAGCACTTGTTGCTGCAGCATACTCTGCTTCAGCTAAAGATAGAGTTACTATGGGTTGTTTCTTTGAATCCCATGAAACAACACCTGTACCAAAATGAAATGTGTACCCAGATGTGTTTTTCCTGTCATCTATGCTGCCTCCATTGTCACTGTTAGTGTAACCAATGAGTTTAAAATTTTCTAAGGTTGAATACATAATACCAAGGTCTTTTGTGCCACTTACATACCTCAAAATTCTTTTACCTGCTTGCCAATGTGAGTCTTTTGGTGACTCCATGAACCTTGAAATCAGACGTACTCCATACATAATGTCTGGTCTTGTTGCTGTCAAATACATAAGGCTGCCAACAAGCCTTTTGAACAGCGTAGGATCTACAGTGGATCCTTCATCATCCTTGCTCAATTTTCAACCTGTTATTACTGGTGTTGGGCCTGTCTTGCAATTAGACATGTTAAACCTTTTTAAAACTTCACTTGCATACTTAGACTGTGATATAAAGATACCACTTTCGGACTGCTGAACTTCAATGCCCAAAAAAAACTTCATAAGCCCCAGATCAATCATTTCAAATTCACTTTCCATGATTGCTTTAAAATTTGCTTTGCCATAATCACCAGTAAATATTAAATCATCTACATACAGGCAGACAATTAACATCTTACCTTGCTCATCGACTTTGGTGTACAAATTTGGTTCACTTTCACTTCTGTTAAATCCATTTTCAATGAGATAGGAATCAATCCGACTGTACCAAGCTCTAGGAGCTTGCTTCAAACCATATAATGCCTTTTTCAGCCTATACACTTTATGTTCTTGACCTGGAACTTCATACCCTTGTGGCTGCTCCACATATACTTCCTCTTCTAGATAGCCATTTAAAAATGCCGACTTGACATCCATTTGACGAACATGCCATTTGTTTTGTGCAGCAATGGCCAAAACTGTTCTGACTGTATCCATGCGTGCAACAGGTGCAAACGTTTCATTGAAGTCGTTGTCGGGTTGCTGTGTGAACCCTCTTGCTACCATACTTGCCTTGTGCTTTTGCACATTCCCATCAACATCTTGCTTTGTCTTGTAAATCCATTTGACACTGATTACATCTTTGTCTGTTGGTACATCAACCAATTCCCATGTCTGGTTTTTCTCAATGCATTCTATTTCTTCATCCATGGCTTGTGCCCATACTTCTTCTTCAACAACTTCTTCAAATGTTAGTGGATCATATATAGGTGCAAATAATGCAAAGAGAGAGAATGAATTAGGTGTACTAGCTTCATATATCTCTCGCAGACTTCTTGTCTTCACCGGTTCTGTCGATGTCGACCTCGACGAAATGCTTGATGGAGTCTGCTGTCCTCTTGGTGTACTTGTCGGTGTAGCTTGAGCTGCTACTTGTGTCGATGGTCCTTGTCCTGAACCATGTCTTGGTGCCATGGGATTCGACGGTGCTCTGACCGGTTGACTTACATGTGGTATTTGAACCACTTCCTCTTCCATATCATCATTGTCGACGTTCGACACAATATTGACATTTATGTCAACGGTTCCATCCCATGATTCGTTCTCGACAAATTGAACATCTCGACTGATTATCACTTTCCTTGCGACAGGATCATGTAGCTTGTATGCTTTTGTGTCTTCTGAATATCCGGCAAAAATACATTTCTGTCCCTTCTCGTCTAGCTTCCTTCTCAGCTCATCTGGAACATGAGCATATGCAACACAACCAAAAACTTTTAAATGTGAAACACTATGATTCATACCTGTCCATGCTTCTTGGGGAACTTTGTTCTTCACACTCTTTGTCAGACACCAGTTCATAATGTATATGACAGTTGCGACCGCTTCTCCCCAATACTCATTTGGCAAATGCTTGGCTGCCAACATGCTGCATGCCATCTCCATGATGGTTATGTTCTTTCTTTCGGCTATACCGTTCTGCTGAGGTGTATACCGTGCTGTGAATTGTTTCTGTATGCCATGGGTCTTGCAAAAATTCAGAAATTCATTTGAAACATATTCACCTCCTCTGTCGGTCCTTAAGATCTTGATGCGGTGACCACTCTAGTTCTCCACAAGTGCCTTGAATTGCCGAAAATAACCAAATGCATCAGATTTATATTTCAAGAAATATACCCATGTTTTTCTTGAGTAGTCATCAATAAAGGTTAGAAAATACTTGCAGCCACCAATGGATGATGTCTGCATTGGACCACAGATGTCAGAGTGCACAATTTCAAGTGGTGTGCGTGCTCTATAGGACTTTCCGACTAGAAATGTCTCTCTGTGCTGCTTGCCAAAAATGAAGACTTCACAAACCCTCTCTGGTCTGTCGATCAATGGTAATCCCTTCACCATATTCTTTGTGTGCAGTAGCTTCAGCCCACCAAAATTCAGATGTCCAAATCTGAAATGCCACAACCAGGATTCATCCTAAACTTCTGTCTGAAATGCAGCTTGCAAATTAGTGTTGCAATTTTCTCTCTTGTCGAGTAGCTCGACTGTTTCTTCACTTTCTGCCTTGAATGCAGCTCCTAAGTTTGTCTTCCCTTTTATGTCGGGAACTATCCTCAATGGAAACAAGCGGTTGCTTGTCATTGGCACTTTTGCTATCAGCTGGTCGCTTGGACGCTTGTCTTTGATCACACAGTGTTCATCTTCCATGTTCACTCTGTAGCCTTTTTGTTAAAACTGTCCAATGCTTAACAAATTATGTTTCAGACCTTCGACATGATAGATATAAGGGATATACTTACTCTCCCCCTGTTTGGTTAGAATATCAACAGTGCCTTTTCCTAACATAGAAACTTGGACATTGTTTCCAAGTGTAACATCAGTTTTAACTGAAGTGTCTAGACTGGAAAACAGATTTAAATTACCTATCATATGGTTGTTGCATCCTGAATCTAAGTACCATATGTCATGTGGACTTTCTTGAACAACATTGCATTCGACTGGAGATGTCGATGCCATTAACATTGCACTTGTCGAAGTGCCGGTGCTAGTGGACTGACTTGGGCTTTTCCTTGCTTGGTCATATTGCTTCTTCCTGCATTCCTATGCATAATGACCAAACTTCTTATAGTAATGACATTGAATTTTTGATTTATCAAACCTCTGGCCACTTGGCTGACTTGGGTTCTAGTTATCTCCTCTGCCACCGACATTTGCAGGACTTCTACCTCATCCTCTTCTTGAAGAACTTCTTCCTCTACCTCTGAAGTTGTTTCTCCCCCTGCCTCTACCACGACTTATGGATGATTGTGCTGCAAATGCACCTGCCAATGATGTCTGTGATCTGTTGAGTCTGTGTTCATGATTGATGAGTGAAGCTTGCAACTCATTAATGGTAAATGTCGACATGTTTGTGTGTTCCTCTAAGGTCACAACCAAATTTTCAAATCTTGGGGGAAGACTTCTGAGAATTTTTTCAACAACCCTTTGGTCTGCAATGGGTTCTCCATGAGATTTTAGTTGGTTTATCAACCCAACAACTCTGGTGTAGAATGTGTCTACATTCTCTGAATCTTTAATGGACAGAGATTCAAAATCTCTTCTCAGAATCTGCAGCTTGGATGTCTTTACCTTATCCAAACCTTGATAGGCAGTCTCCAATGTATCCCATGCTTCCTTAGCATTAGTCTTTGATGTTATTCTCGGGAGTATGCTCTCATGCATAGCTTGATGTATGAAAAACATAGCTTTTCCATCTTTCTTCCTCTATTCGCTCAAGACATCTTTCTCAACCTGTGTGAGATTGTTATATGTTGTCATGTCTGCTGGTTCTGCATAACCATACTGGACTATCTCCTAGACATCTTGACCTCTGAATAAAGCCTTCATTGTTAAAGACCAATATTGATAATTCTTTCCTGTAAAGATTAGAGTTTGCAATGAACCAAAAGTGGAAGCCATTTTAATTTTTTAATTAACTTTCCTTAGAAAATTAATTTCCACCTTTTAAGACAAGATTTCTTTCCTAAATCTTGGGCTGATATAAACCTTGCTCTGATATAAAACCTTGCTTTGATATAAACCTTGCTCTGATACCGGTTAGCCAAAACCAAGCCGACTAAACTTGAGTTTAGGGCTCAGTCGATATTAAATTTTAATTTTCACTTTTCACGCCGACCAATTTTTTCTTTTTACTTGTCGGTGAAACTTGTCTATCTCCCGACTAGACAAGTTTATAAATTTTAGTCGGTCTTACTACTCGACTAAATTTACTTCGACTTCCTTGTCGGTTCTACCGGCTGATTTTACCTTGACCACTTGTCACATCGACCAAGTCGGCTGACTTCTTCTCTTCGACCAAGTCGGTTGCTTCGACCAAGTCGGCTGCTTCGACCAAGTCAGTTGCTTTGACCAAGTCGGTTCACCTCAGTCGGCTGACTCAACCGACCACTCAAGTCGGTTCACTTTGGTCGAAATCTACAAAGTAAGTTTCTTAGTCTAAAGACTTAAGAAATTACAAATGCTTTTCACCTGTGAGTAAGATGAAGTAAAATAAACACATTAACAAATCCAAATAACTTATAAAAACATATGCCCAAATATGTAGGAAGACTTGAGTCAACCAATGTGCCGTAAAACCTGGAACTTTCACGCGGTGATATTTTTATGGGTTCTTTGATCTTTCACTTAACAGTAATTGTAAAAGACATTTACAGAAGTAAATTTGGAAATATGTGCGGCCAAATAATCATGCATTCAACCATAAACTATTTCATATATTTAACTATGTGGAAATAACAAAGTATTACAAACTGGTCGGTCCAGCCTTGTCGGTCTACAGAGCTTCGGCTCTTCGACTAAATCACATACATAGAAGATTGAGCTTTGACTTCTCTTTTCTCACCCGAAGTTCTCTCTACTGTCTAATGTCTGTAAACTGATTTACAATTTGCTTCTTCTATTTATAGGCAACCTGAAGATTGCTTCTACATGGGCAGACTGACTCACCATTAAAGACTGTAATAACTATCTACCTAATAACTTAGCTTCAGAAATAAATTCGACTGGTTTACATTGCCTACTCGTGGACTCTTCCTTCTTGTCAGACTGACAGACAAGATCTTGACTTGTACAGACTCTGACAGAGTCGGCTAAGAGTCAGGTACAGATCTGCGAAGACGATGCTCTTAGATAGAAATGTAAAACAAGTTGCCTCTGCGTTCATTCCCTGTACCTCCACTGCAACATATAATTTTTGAACATACCATGCAAACGTCTAACACATTTATCGACTATGTTAACATACTACTGGCGATTGAGAATTCCAGAAACGGCTCACTGCACGATGCTCTTAGACAGAAATGTAAAACAAGTTGCGTCCGACATGTTAGGGTTCTTCAGGTAGAGATTGGAGCAAATGAAATGGTTGGAAGGAATGAGTCGAGCTTCAGTTTATTTTCCAAAGAGTTCGCAAGGCGACACGGGTGGCATTTGGTGGGGACTACAAGCAAATGGTTTCTGTTTGACATCGCGTTTTATTGCGAAAATATTTTTCAAAAGGACATATTCACGGCGGTAGGGTGGCTTCCCCTGCCAAAACAATGAACGTCATCGATGAAGTTTATCGAATTTTGTCCTTCATTCTGTATTCATTGATACAATCATCTTTCTGGGAATGTTGTTTTTCTATGGAAAGTCATGAGCCCAAGTGTATATTAATGAAATAATATTGCCTTCTCTGGTGACTGTCAAGGGCATCAAATCGTGTGAAGCAACTTACTTTCAGATTCCTTGAGAATGCAACCACAAGTGGAGGTGCACCATTTTGGTCTGCTCCCAAGTGGTTTCCAAAGCCCCTGGACTTTACTTCCCATGATCCCAGTCATATGTCCCTAACTCTTACAGCCTCAATTTTAAGAGCTAATACATATGGCATTTCCATTCTTGGTTCGGCTTCAATTTTGAAGAGATTAGCAGAAAATGGTTTTTGCAGGAATCCTCATGTCACCTGGCAGTGGAGTTTTTGTTGCCACAAAAGATGAATGGAAGAAGGCTTCTCTCTATTTAGAATCCTCCTCCCAACACCACCTCTCTCTCCAAATGCCTGGAATAACTTTCAAACACATTCACGCTCACATGCAACTTGAAGCTCATCAGAAATAGAAATTCCATCTCCATTCTATTTATTTCTTCACTGCTCACGCCTCCCACTCTTGCTTAATATGAATTCCTGTAATTCTTGTTCACAAATCGAAATTAAAATCACCATGATCAGAATAAGGGTTCAAATTAAAACAACAAATCAGAGATCATGAAGGACACTGGATTAGATAATTAAAAGATTATAGGTCTTTGAGGAACTTGGAGGCAACCATGATGGTGGTGATGAGCATCCTGTGGACTTTAACATACGTAATACGTGGAGGCAATTGAATGAGGCGATCGATGTAAGCATAGGCTACCACCAACATGAAAGAGCTATAGTGAACATACTTTAAAATCCTCTCCAAATACCGCTCTATGCACATGTCTTTGGAAAATGTAATTACTCGCAAATATGTACTTGACTCTCAGCCGACTCTGTCAGAGTCTGTACAAGTCAAGATCTTGTTTGTCAGTCTGACAAGATGGAACAGTCCACGATTCAGCAATGTAATCCAGTCGAATTTATTTCTGAAGCTAAGTTGTTAGGTAGATAGTTATTACAGTCTTTACTGGTGAGTCAGTCGGCCCATGTAGAAGCAATCTTCAAGTTGCCTATAAATAGAAGAAGAAATTGTAAATCAGTTTACAGAGACACAATAGAGAGACAGAGGAACTCAGGGTGAGAAAAGAGAAGTTGAAGCGCAAGCTTCTATGTAAGTGATTCAGTCGAAGAGCTGAAGCTTTGTAAAAGGACAAGTTTGGACTGACAAGTCTGGACCGACAAGTTTAGATCGACAAGTCTGGACTGACAAGTTTGTAATACTTTGTTATTTCCACATAGTTAAATATATGAAATAGTTTATGGTTGAATGCATGGTTATTTGGCTGCACATATTTCCAGATTTACTTGGGTAAATGTCTTTTACAATTATTGTTAAGTGAAAGATCAAAGAACCCATAAATTTCTCACCGCGTGAAAGTTCCAAGTTTTACGCCACATTGGTCGACTCAAGTCTTCCTACATATTTGGGCATATGTTTTAATAAGTTCTTTGGATTTGTAAATGTGTCTATTTTACTTCATTTTACTCACAGGTGAAAAGCATTTGTAATTTCTTAAGTATTTAGACTAAGAAACCTACTCTGTAGATTTCGACCAAAGTGAGCCGAATTGAGTGGTCGGTTGAGTTAGCAGACTGAGGTGAGCCGACTTGGTCGAAGAGGTCAGCTGACTTGGTCGAAGAGAAGAGGTTAACCGACTTGGTCGAAGAGAAGAAGTCAGTCGACTTGGTCAATGTGACCAGTGGTCGAGGTAAATCAGTCGGTAGAACCGACAAGTTAGTCGAAGTAAATTTAGTCAAGTAGAAAGACCGACTAAAATTTATAAACTTGTCTAGTCGGGAGATAGACAAGTTTCACCGACAAGCGAAAAAGAAAAAGAGGTCGGCGTGAAAAGTGAAAATTAAATTTTAATATCGACTGAGCCCTAAACTCAAGTTTAGTTGGCTTGGTTTTGGCTAACTGGTATTAGAGCAAGGTTTATATCAGAGCAAGGTTTATATCAGCCCAAGATTTAGGAAAGAAATCTTGTCTTAAAAGGTGGAAATTTAATTTTCTAAGGAAAGTTAATTAAAAATTAAAATGGCTTCCACTTGTGGTTCATTGCAAACTCCAATCTTTATAGGAAAGAATTATGAATATTGATCTTTAACAATGAAGGCTTTATTTAGAGGTCAAGATGTCTGGGAGATAGTCTAGTATGGTTATGCAGAACCAGCAAACATGACAGCATATAACAATCTCACACAGGCTGAGAAAGATGTCTTGAGAGAACAGAGAAAGAAAGATGGAAAATCTCTATTTTTCATACATCAAGCTATGCATGAGAGCATACTCCCAAGAATAGCAACAAAGACTGATGCTAAGGAAGCATGGGATACATTGGAGACTGCCTATCAAGGTTTGGATAAGGTAAAGACATCCAAGCTGCAGATTCTGAGAAGAGATTTTGAATCTCTGTCCATGAAAGATTTAGAGAATGTAGACACATTCTACACCAGAGTTGTTGGGTTGATAAACCAACTGAAATCTCATGGAGAACCCATAGCAGACCAAAGGGTTGTTGAAAAAATTCTCAGAAGTATTCCCCCAAGATTTGAAAACTTGGTTGTGACCTTAGAGGAACACACAGACATGACGACATTTACCATTGATGAGTTGCAAGCTTCACTCATCAATCATGAACACAGACTCATCAGAACACAGACATCATTGGAAGGTGCATTTGCAACACAGTCATCCATATGCTGTGGTAGAGGCAGGGGGAGAAACAACTTCAGAGGCAGAGGAAGAAGTTCTTCAAGAAGAGGACGAGGCAAAAGTCCTGCAAATGTCGATGGCAGAGGAGATAACCAGAACCCAAGTTAGCCAAGTGGCTAGAGGTTTGATAAATAAAAAATTCAATTTCATTACTGTAAGAAGTTTGGTCATTATGCATATGAATCTAGGGAGAAACAATATGACCAAGGAAGGCAAATCCCAAGTCAGTCGACTAGCATCGGCACTTCGACAAGTGCAATGTTAATGGCATCAACATCTCCACTTGAATGCAATGTTGTTCAAGAAAGTCCACATGACATATGGTACTTAGATTCAGGATGTAGCAACCACATGACTGGTAAATTAAATTTATTTTCCAGTCTAGATAATTCAGTTAAAACTGATGTTACACTTGGAAACAATGTCCAAGTTACTGTCTTAGGAAAAGGCACTGTTGATATTCTAAACAAACAGGGGGAGAGTAAGTATATCCCTGATATCTATCATGTCGAAGGTCTGAAACATAATTTTTTAAGCATTGGACAGTTGTTACAAAAAGGCTACAGAGTCTACATGGAAGATGAACACTGTGTGATCAAAGACAAGCGTCCAAGCGACTAGCTGATAGCAAAAGTGCCAATGACAAGCGATCGCTTGTTTCCATTGAGGATAGTTCTCGACATAAAAGGGAAGGCAAACACAGGAGCTGCATTCAAGGCAGAAATTGAAGAAACAGTTGAGCTCCTCGACAAGAGAGGAAACTACAACGCTAATTTGCAAGCTGCATTTCAGACAGAAGTTCAGGATGAATCCTGGTTGTGGCATTTCAGATTTGGACATCTGAATTTTGGTGGTCTGAAGCTACTGCACATATAGAATATGGTGAAGGGATTACCATTGATCAACAGACTAGAGAGGGTTTGTGAAGGATGCATTTTTGGCAAGCAGCACAGAGAGACATTTCCAGTCGGAAAGTCCTATAGAGCACGCACACCACTTGAAATTGTGCACTCTGACATTTGTGGTCCAATGCAGACATCATCCATTGGTGGTTGCAAGTATTTTCTAACTTTTATTGATGACTACTCAAGGAAAACATGGGTATATTTCCTGAAACATAAATCTGATGCATTTGGTTATTTTCAGCAAGTTAAGGCACTCGTGGAGATCGAGAGTGGTCACCGCATCAAGATCTTAAGGACCGACAGAGGAGGTGAATATGTTTCAAATGAATTTCTGAATTTTTGCAAGACCCATGGCATACAGAAACAATTCACTGCACGGTATACACCTCAGCAGAATGGTATTGCCGAAACAAAAAACAGAACCATCATAGAGATGGCACACAGCATGTTGGCAGCCAAGCATTTACCAAATGAGTATTAGGGTGAAGCAGTCACAACTACCGTTTACATTATGAACTGGTGTTCGACAAAGAGTGTGAAGAACAAATTTACCCAAGAAGCATGGATAGGTATGAATCATAGTGTCTCACATTTAAAATTTTTTGGTTGTGTTGCATATGCTCATGTTCCAGATGAGCTGAGAAGGAAGCTAGACAAGAAGGGACAGAAATGTATTTTTGTTGGCTATTCAGAAGACACAAAAGCATACAAGCTGTATGATCCTGTCACAAGGAAAGTGATAATCAGCTGGGATGTTCAATTTTTCGAGAACGAATCATGGGATGGAATTGTCGACATAAATGTCAAGATTGTGTTGAACGTCGACAATGATGATATGGAAGAGGAAGTTGTTCAAATACCACATGTAAGTCAACCAGTTGCAGCACCGTCGACTCCCATGACACCAATACATGGTTAAGCACAAGGACCATCGACACAAGTAGTAGCTCAAGCTACACCGACAAGCACACCAAGAGGACAGTAGACTCCATCAAGCGTTTCTTCGAGGTCGACATCGACAGAACCGGTGAAGACAAGAAGTCTGCGGGAGATATATGAAGCTGGTACACCTAATTCATTCTCTCTCTTTGCATTATTTTCCCCTATATATGATCCACTAACATTTGAAGAAGCTGTTGAAGAAGAAGTATGGGCACAAGCCATGGATGAAGAAATAGAATGCATTGAGAAAAACCAGACATGGGAACTGGTTTATGTACCAAAAGACAAGGATGTAATTGGTGTCAAATGGATTTATAAGACAAAGCAAGATGCTGATGGGAATGTGCAAAAGCACAAGGCAAGAATGGTAGCAAGAGGGTTCACACAGCAATCTGGCATCGATTTCAATGAAACGTTTGCACCTGTTGCACGCATGGATACAGTCAGAACAGTTTTTGCCATTGCTGCACAAAACAAATGGCATGTTCATCAAATGGATGTCAAGTCGACATTCTTAAATGGCTATGTAGAAGATGAAGTATATGTGGAACAACCACAAGGGTATGAAGTTCCAGGTCAAGAGAACAAAGTTTACAGGCTGAAAAAGGCATTGTATGGTTTGAAGCAAGCTCCTAGAGCTTGGTACAGTTAGATTGATTCCTATCTCATTGAAAATGGATTTCACAGAAGTGAAAGTGAACCGAATTTGTACACCAAAGTCGATGAGCAAGGTAAGATGATAATTGTCTACTTGTATGTAGATGATTTAATATTTATTGGTTATTATGGCATAGCAGATTTTAAAACAGTCACGGAAAGTGAATTTGAAATGAATGATCTGGGGCTTATGAAGTTTTTTCTGGGCATTGAAGTTCAGCAATCTGAAAGTGGTACCTTTATATCATAGTATAAGTATGCAAGTGAAGTTTTAAAAATATTTAACATGTCTAACTGCAAGACAGCCCCAACACCAGTAATAACAGGTTTAAAATTGAGCAAGGATGATGAAGGATCCACTGTAGATCCTACGCTGTTCAAAAGGCTTGTTGGCAGCTGTTAGCACTCATAATGTACTCAGGTTGTAGGAAGCACACCCCGAGGTAACAGCAAAACCACTTTAGGAAGATATTGATATTTCTCTCCCAGAGAGGGATCTCTCAAT